>SKCR01039712.1:0-113613 GCA_019454045.1 Zanthoxylum bungeanum
GTATCAACTGAACCGAAGAAATTATACAAAAAAAGATGGTTATTTTCTAATATAATATTATTTTCTATTATAAGCAAACCAAACCAAATAAAACTTTTTCCTACTAGGTGTGGTCAACTACATGGATCTTATGATATCATTGTACTCTATGTGAGATCATCGATTCATTAGGCTCCATAAAATCCAAATCTCTTTTTATGATTTCTATTATATTAGTATTAATTCGTGATCTTGGCTCAACGAGTTTTTTTCCGTGATTAATTGTTGGCACTGGTCTTATCTTTTGTCTTGGTGGACGGAGGAGAAAGTCCTAGAATGTTAATTCTCTGATCAACTTAGATCAACTCCAACATAATCATCTAAATTCGTTCTTCAAATACTAATTTGAACACACATGTGGCAATTTGAAGGGTGAAAAACAAACTATTTTCCAAAATACTCTTCAAAAAAAAATACAGTTATATTATTTTAATCAAATTAAAAGAGCACTCTTTAGTTATATGATTTTAACTGATATAAATGTTGGTTTTCAGAGTTCATGCGCAGCGGAAATCGTGTTCGGTAACAGGAAAAAAAAATTATTTTTTCATACATAAACAATCAAAACCGGATCCGTATTTTCTAGTACATTAATAACATAAATAATTAGAACTTAAGTAAGAAATATACCTGTTGATCTGGATCTTTATGAATCACGATTCTGTTGATCTGGATCTTTTTGTATCACGATTCTTTGAACCACGATCTTCCTCATCTTATCTCCTCACCTCCAACAGCACGTGTGGGCGTGAAAATAATTATGAAGAACACTCTAGTTTTAGAAGGATTTGTGTACTCAGCACATGAGAAAAACAAAAGAAAAACAAAAACAAAGAAAACTTTTTTCTATTATTTATTTTTCCAGCAACCACTTTTTTTGTTTCTTGTTGTTCTTTTTGTTTTTGTGTGTTATTTTTTTTCGATCAAAAGTGATCTCCGAACCTTATTTCACACAGCCCACGTATATTAGCTCTTATACTCTCTTGGAAGAATTTTTGTTTTGATCAAAATCCAACACTACCTTATGCCCACGTTTTTTGATTATTTCAAATTGTAGTACATATAGTGTCATTATACAGTAAATTAACATGCAAACAAACAGATCAAACCAGAAAGTAGATCTAATATGCATAAACCCTAAAATAAACTTTAAAGCTTGAGAATCAGAAAAACCTTGTTACAAAGACGAAAACAGTAGTCCGGATCGAGTCTGGATCGATAAGATTATCTATCCTTAAGAACTTATCGGCCCTGTTTTAGTGCTCTACGGATTTGTGGCCAATTTTCTTTCAGGATAACCCGGATTCCTCTTGTTCAAGGGGCACTCCTTAACAAGATCTTGAACTGGGAACATAGTGGCACTCTCTCAGACTCAAAGATAAAAATGAGACTTTTTTGTTTGGATGAAATTCAGATTTCTATTTCTATTATTTTAAAGGAACATAATGACTTCCTTTTATAAGAATGGAAGGGTGCCTCAAAGCCACCCTTTGGATTAGAGTGCAACCCTCCTAAGGGTTGCACCCCTCTTATGCATCCCATGAGCATAGGACCATGTTACACACAAATGGAGGACATGTCCCTAAGGGGTACCATCCAAGGGATATGTCCCTCCTCCATCCGAAGAAATATATTTGAAGATTTGAAGAATTTCCAACAATCCCCCACAATTCTTCAAATATTCATGCAGACACTTGAGAGAGTTACCATGAACTAAAGCTGCATCGAAATAGGTAGCTTTCACCTTGAACCTTTCCTAGTGAATGACAATCGGATTTACTTGGCAAACCAGTGACCCATAGTCTTGAACTATTCTTCCGTTGGTGTAAACCAAGACAATTGCCAACACACAGCTTTATTTCGACCATTTCCCGTTCTATGTTTGTGTTCATTTCGGCCCTGAACAACGGTCCCAGATTTATCAAGTACTTTAGGGTAACCCACCTTTAAAGGTTCCCATGGAAGCGGCCTCACTTCTTACTTGAAATAGGTGATCTACTATGAAGAGGTAATCTGTCTTTACCCCCATTAGGACTCATCTCCTAATATAGTGATCATTAAAAGCCTTAGCTTATCCTAACCAATGACAGAAAGCACTCAGCGTCATTATCGGAATGGGAAAGAGTACAAAACTCCTCAGTGCTTATTTTGAATTGCACAAAGTTTCAGTTGTCCTTTTGAACCTAGATCTTGGGATCTCCAGTCAGCTAGGTTGGGTTTCCACAGTGACAATTCTTAGATTATAGGCTTCAAGCCCATTCCCCTCGATGACTTCTCAACTTGCTCTCGAGGTAAACCTTTAGTTAGTGGATCCGCTAGGTTTCCTTCGACTCAACATAATCGATCAATATTATGCTACTTGAGAACAGTTGACCTATGATATTATGTCTCCGACGTATGTGTCGAGACTTACCATTATATATTGTATTTTGGGCTCTCCCAATAGCTGATTGGCTTTCACAATGTATGCTAATTGTTGGCACCGGTTTGGCCAAACTAGGAATATCCTCCAGGAAGTTTCTAAGCCATTCTACTTCTTCCGATGTTTTTTCTAATGCTATAAACTCTAATTCCATAGTAAATCGGGCAACACATGTTTGCCTCAAGGATTTCCATGATACGGCTGCATTACCAAGTGTGAAAACAAATCCAACCGTAGATTTGGAATCAACTGTATCAGATATCCAGTCAGCATCGTTGTATCCCTCTAGAACAGCAGGATATCTCTCGTAATGTAGCCTATATTTTGAAGTTTCTCATACCTCAAAACACTTACTATGGTTTTCCAGTGGTTATGTCCTGGATTGCTAGTATATCTGCTAAGCCTATTCACAACTTGAGCGATATCAGTTCGTGTGCAATTCGTGAGATACATCAGACTTTCGATGATCCTTGAATACTCTAATTGTGATATGTTTAAGCCATTATTCTTTGATAGAGGAAGATTTAGGTTAGCTACTCCCAAATCTTTCATATCAAATTTGCTGGATAACACTTTCTTGGTAGACTGAATTAACTCATGATTATTACCAATTATCAGCATATCGTCTACATAGAGACATACAATGACATATCATTCTTGAGTTGATTTGGTGTATATACACTTATCACACTCATCGGTTTTAAACCCACTTGACAACATCTCTTTGTCAATCTTCTCATGTCATTGTCTAGGTGCTTGTTTTAATCCGTACAAGGATTTTACAAGTTTGCACACCTTCTGTTCTTATCCAGGAACATTAAACCCTTCTGGTTGTTCCATGTAAGTCTCTTCATCTAATTCACCATTCAAGAATGACGTCTTTACATCCTTTTGATGTATTTCAAGACCAAATATAGCTACTATGGCTATAAGCATTCTTAGCGATGTGATACGAATCACTGGTGAATAGGTGTCAAAGTAAACAAGGCCTTCTTTTTGTCTATAACCTTTTATGATAAACATCGCCTTGTACTTCTCTATTGATTCATCCATTTTCATCTTCCGTTTGAATATCCATTTGTAGCCCAGTGGCTTACAACCTGGAGGAAGATCAACCTACTCCCAAGTATGGTTTTGTAGGATTGAATCAATTTCACTGTTAATAGCCTCTTTCCACAGAGGTGCCTCCGGAGAAGACATTGTTTTTTTATAGCATTGAGGCTCATTTTCTAACAAATATGTCAGAAAATCGGATTTGACTCTTGGTCAACCTGATCACTGTCTTTGACAGTATCAACAGATCTTTTTGAGAGACTATCTTCTTTGTCTTTCTTTACAAGGAAATGTCTCTTCAAAAAATATTGCATTCCTTGACTCAATCATCACATTTGGATTGATGTCAGGAATCTCATACTTGTGTGCCAAGAATCGATACGCACTACTGTTGCAAGTATATCCGATGAATATACAGGCAACAGTTTTGGGTCCTATTCCACCTTCTTAGGTTTAGAAACCATCACCTTGGCAATTGGCAAGACACCCCCACATTTCCAGATATTTGTAGGAAGGTACATAACCTTTCAAAAACTCATATGGTGTCTTGTCCAATCTCCTGTGAGGAAGCTTGTTCAGAACGTAGTTCACGGAAAGCAGGGCTTTCCACCCACAAGTTCTGAGGTAAACCAGAACTAGTCAACATGGTATTCATCATTTCCTTCAACGTTCAGTTTTTGCACTCAGCAATCCCATTTTATTGAGGAGAATAAGGAGCAGTTGTTTCGTGAATAATTCCGTGCACAGAACAACATTCACCGAATGATGAAACATATTCACCACCTCTATCACTCCTAATTCTTTTGATTTCCTTGCCAAGTTGATTTACAACTTCGTTCTCAGTGTATAAAGCTCTCAATAGCTTCAGCTTTGCTTCTCAGCAAATACACCTAACATAATCTTGTGCTTTCATCGATAAAAGTGACAAAGTACTTTTTACCGCCTCTTGTTTGCACACTATTCATGTCACACACGTCAGTGTGTACAAGTTCCAAGGGTTCAGAACTTTGTTCTATGATGTTCTATGTATTTTTGCTTCAACACATGTCCCACACTTATGTTGGCTATCAATGCAAATTTAGGTATAAGGTCCATGTTAATTAATGTACGCATTGTATCATAATTAACATGTCCTAACCTCCCATGCCATACATTCTGTGACTCAATAATATAAGCAGAAGTTCCAGATTTATTAATAGCACAATTGAAAGTCATTGAAAAGGCCCTCCTCAGCGAGGTATCCTTTTCCTACATATACATCATTTTTGGTCTATACAAACTTGTCAGAAACAAATACAAACCCGAGACCGAGTTCTTCCGAATATCTGGAACATGCAAACATTCTTATATGTAAGCTCCATTCCGGATATCATTTTCAGAACCACTGTGCTTTGTCCAACCACTCTAGAGGTAGACGAGTTTCCCATTGTCAGATGATCGCCACCATCGACCTTTCTGATACGAGGAAAGCATCTTGCTATCAGCACATATATGACGAGTAGCCCCAGTGTCTACCCATCATTCTCTCGGATTCCCAACCAAGTTGGCTTCAGTTACCACTGCTGAGAGGTTCATTTATGAAATCTCATTAGTTAACTGTTCATCTTCAGCGACATAGGCCTCATTATTCTTGCCATTGTCCTGAGATATCTTGTTTCTGCAGTCCTTTGTCATATGACCACTATTTTCACAGTTTTAGCACTTCTCATTGAACTTCTTGTTCGCTTGGGAAGGATCAGCTCCACTGTTCTTTCTTTTCTTGCTACCCTTTACACCCTCAATGATGTTGGCCTTAGACTCCATAGTCTTGTAGCTGGCCTTCTCGGACATCCTGTTGTCCTGTTCGATTCCCAATCGAACTCCAACGTCTTCAAGGCTAATCTGCTTCCTTTTGTGTTTCAGATAGCTCCTGAAGTCCTTCCATGATTGAGGCAATTTTTCAATTATGGTGGCAACTTGAAACGTCTCACAGAGTTTCATTCCTTCATCCAGTATTTCATGAATGATCAACTGCAGTTCACCCAACTGAGACATCATTCTACCCACGACAAATTTCTTTTGTCCGGCATCCTCGGTTTTGTATTTCTTCACGAGAGATTCCCAGAGAATCTTCGCAGAAGACATGCCTTAGTACACAATGTACAGGGTATTGTCAAGACCACCCATAAGGTAGTTCTTGCATAAGAAGTCGCCAGACGACCATGTTTCTTCTCGCAGTTCCTTGGCTGCCTCTGATTCACCCTCCACAGGACCCGGAGGATCTTTGAGGTACTTAGCCAACTGCAGAGTTGTCAGGTAGAACAGTATTTTGCTCTGCCACTATTTGAAGTTTGCCCCACCAAACTTCTCTGGATTTTATCCATGAGAGACTGGTACTATGATGTTTCTGCTTGGAACAATCAACAAGGGTCAATAGGTCTACAAAAGACAAATTGCACAACGATCAACAAATGATCTTGTTCAAAGTGATATACTAAGTTACCACTTGTTGTTCTATTGGACGGTGGTTCCAACAAACACAAGTCCTTGAATTCCAACTAAAGATTCTTTAGAAAAATGAATAAACGAATATTCCCTGAGGACGAGGGGGTCCGAAGTAACCACTTAAATCCCTGACCACTTAGGCTCTTATCGTCTTTTTTGACAGAATATTCTTTAAACACTTTTTCAATAAGATCTTTTAGCAATTCAAACTCAATATTACACTTATTCAATAGCACAAACTGTATATGATATGTGTAGATATATGTGTAAGTGTCAATCAAGATTGGATGGAATTACTTGTGTAAAATTACACTTTTAATTCTCAACCAAGTATGCAACACACAATAAATTTTTAAACTTTATCAGTAAGTGTATGCTTGTGATAATTGAACAACCTAATAATAACTTAAATCTATACTACCAAGATTATAGTGATTCAGTATATATGATTAACTAAGTTAATATTAATATAAGTCTTTACAGTTCATAATAATTCCAGGACTATTTTCTTAGTGTCGTGTTCGTATCTACGTTCGAACGAGACTGTCCAGTGTGTGTACGTTCATGTTACGTTTGATAACGCGTTCGAACGAAGTGTTCCAGAGAGTTCACATTCGTGTAGCGTTTGATAACGCGTTCGAACGGAATGTTTCCAGAGAGTTCACATTCGTATAGCGTTCGAGAACGGGTTCGAACGGAATGATTCCAGAGAGTTTGCGTTCGAGTTGCTTTTAGGGACGCGTTCGAACATTCTTAGGCATAAGGCTTGCGTTCGAGTTGCGTTTGAAGACGCGTTCGAACGTTCTTACGAATTTTCAGATTTTTGCCTTCGCGTGCGTCGGGCGTTCGAACGCCCTACGGATTTTTCATGCACAGTCCGTATTTTTCCAGAAAATATTCTACCCTAGCATGCGAATTACTATCTAATAACAAGAATTGATAAGTTCTTAAGATTGTAGTACATATAGTGTCATTATACAATAAATTAACATGCAAACAAATAGATCAAACCAGAAAGTAGATCTAATATGCATAAACCCTAATATAAACTTTAAAGCTTGAGAATCAGAAAAATCTTGTTACAAAGACGAAAACAATAGTCCGGATCGAGTCCGGATCGAGAAGATTCTCTGTCCTTAAGAACTTATCGGCCCCGTTTTAGTGCTCTACGGATTTGTGGCCAATGTTCTTTCAGGATAACCCGAATTCCTCTTGTTCAAGTGGCACTCCTTAACAAGATCTTGAACTGGGAACATAGTGGCACTCTCTCAGACTCAAAGACAAAAATGAGACTCTTTTGTTTGGATGAAATTCGGATTTCTATTTCTAATATTTTAAAGGAACATAATGACTTCCTTTTATAAGCATGGAAGGGTGCCTCAAAGCCACCCTTTGGATTAGAGTGCAACCCTCATATGCATCCCATGAGCATAGGACCATGTTACACACAAATGGAGGACATGTCCCTAAGGGGTACCATCCAAGGGATATGTCCCTCCTCCTTCCGAAGAAGTATATTTGAAGATTTGGAGAATTTCCAACACAAATATCAAAAATAATGTCAAGCATATCTTTTAAGGATATTGATTTTAATTTTCAAAAAATCAAAACAAAATCCTTTAATATTTATCTCATAATTTATCAAAGATAATATATTAAAATAATTTTCAAAATTTCAACTTTTGAAATATTATCTCATTGAATTAAAATTTAATTAATCAAATTAAGTAAATATTAATTTCCATAAATTAATAAATAGATACATTATCTATTAATAAATATATTAAGACAACATTTGTCATAATTTCCAAACAAGAGCTATATGGAATAATTAGAGTGTAAAATATTTCATAATTATTTTAAATAATTCCCAACTATTTTTCTTCACAATTATTATCGTTTGAACAGTGATAGAAGACGACGAGGGGACCGATGGATCTATAATTCTAAGCTCCAATAATTTCGTCGATTAATTATAAACTCTTTTATTAATCAAACGAAAATTATTAATTCTGGAGTAACTCCACTAAATACCCAGAATTGCACTCTCAGAATTATAAAATTAATTACTCAAAGTATTCGTCTATTGATATAGTCATTACCTATGCAATGATCCTCCATAACAGATTCGTAAAGGAGCTAGGTATAAAAAATCTGTTAACCTCTCCAATTACATCTTTATCCTTGACTTCCATTAGTTCTTAAGTGAACAATTAATTCATAACTTTTATGAATTTGCGCGCTAATTGTTCAGGTCCTGAACTAACAAATAATGGAATCTTATGAACGGATTTCATTTTATCAGGTTAGCACTCCCAGCTATTCATTCAACTCATTACCAAAATACAAGGTTTACGAAATGTAATAAATACAAAGTCATACCGAGTAAATTAAAGAATAAATTAATATGATATAGAAGTCTGCTGAATACAATGAATTAAGATCATCACATATATGACCATCTTTATGATAAAATTGATGTTCTATATTTAACGGAATTATTAGAACTTTTCAATTTTATCTGGTTCTGTCCAATATAATCTTATTATATAAAATACATTCATTTTTCTCTACATAATATTGTCTGGATAGAACTATACCATTCATACTGGAATGAACTGTATTTATGACTTTGGATTTTAAGATTCCCAACATCAAATCATAGTCATGGACAAATTTTGATTATTACTCTTTAAATTTTATCCATGCATATATGTATGTAACATTTTACATACACATATATGTTTAATTTAAAGCTACATAAATAATCACGGAATTTTCATGAATTTTATAAAGCAAATCAAAATGCATACATGGAATAAAATAGAATCACAAATTTATTAATCAATCATGTTTCGAACACATTTTCTTGTCGGGCATACAAATCCCAACAAAATTTCACTTGCCCTAAAGCAAATGAGACATGTCTATAATCCCCAATCATTATAGATGCCCCTCAAAATTCTTTGCAGGCAGCGTCTTGGTAAAAGAATCGGCTAGATTCTCTGCAGATGGAATCTTCATAACAGTCACGTCTCCGCGTTGCACAATGTCCCTAATCACATGATATTTCCTCTCAATATATTTTGATCTATTGTGGCTTCTTGGTTCTTTGGAATTAGCCATTGCACCACTATTATCACAATAAAATGATAATGGCTTGTCCATATCCGGAACCACTTCCAGATCGGTAAAGAAATTTTGGAACCAAACCGCTTCTTTGGCAGCTTCACAAGCAGCCACATATACGGCTTCCATAGTTGAATCGGCAACACATATTGTTTGATGCTTCTCCAAACTATAACTCCCCCACCAATAGTAAATATTGATCCAGATATCGACTTTCGATCATCTGTATCTGATTGAAAATCGGAATCAGTATATCCAATCGGAATCAAATCCCTGCCAGAATAAACAAGCATATAGTTCCTCGTTCTCCGTAGATACTTGAGAATATGCTTAACTGCTATCCAATGATCTAATCCTGGATTTGACTGAAAATGACTAACTATTCCCACTACATAGCATATATCATGTCTTGTGCATAGCATAACATACATCAAGCTCCCTACTGCCGACGCATATGGAATCCGTCTCATATCTTCTTCCTCTTGGGGTGTCGAAGGACACTGCCTTTTAGAAAGAACAACTCCATGACGGGAAGGTAAGTTACCTTTCTTGGAGTTTTACATTGAATATCTAACAAGCATATTGTCAATATACAATGTCTGAGACAGAGCTAGCAGCTTTTTCTTACGATCTCTAATAAGACGGATCCCAAGAATGTAACTTGTTTCTCCCAAATCTTTCATTTGGAATTTTTCAGCCAGCCACGCCTTTACGTCTGATAATAGTTCTACATTATTCCCAATAAGTAGAATATCATCAACATAAGTATTAGAAAGACCACTCGCTTGTCCTTGATGAATTTATAAACTCAAAATTCATCAGGATTTTGGATAAAGCCATAAGATTTGATCACCTCATCAAATCTCATGTTCCAAGATCTGGACGCTTGCTTAAGTCCATAGATAGACCTTTGCAACTTGCGAACCTTTTGCTTTTCATCATTGCTTATAAAACCTTCTGGTTGCTCCATATAAATGCTCATTTCAAGATAGCCATTCAAAAAGGCTGTCTTGACATCCATCTGCCAAATTTCATAATCATAATGAGCAGCAATGGAAAGCAAGATTCGAATGGACTTCATCATGGCTACTGGTGAAAAATTTTCCTCATAGTCAACTCCTTCTTTTTGGGTATAACTCTTTGCCACTAGCCTTGCTTTAAATGTCTCTACATTATCGTCCACTCCCCTCTTTCTTTTGTAGATCCATTTCCACCCTATAGGATTTACTCCTCCAGGTAGATCTACAAGCTCCCAGACTGAGTTGGAATACATGGATTATATCTCAAGTTTCATATCCTCAAGCCATTTCTCTTTGTCATGATCTTCTATTGCACATCTATATGTTAATGGATCTCTTCCATCATCAGTGATAACAACTTGTGCTTCACCATCTTGTCTATATCGAGAAGGTAGTAGTATTATCATCCCACTACGACGAGGTGGTAAGATGTTCTGACTCGAAGATGTGGTCTCCTCGCTTTGTGGAACAACAATCCTAGCATGTTGTTGACTGATCTCATCAGATTTTAATTCCTCCAAGACTATCTTCCTTTGAGGTTTGAAGTCTGCCATATAATTATTCTCAAGAAACGTGGCATTTATCGACACAAACACCTTATTATCTCGAGGATTATAAAACACACCTCCCTTTGTGCCTTTTGTATATCCTACATAGAAACAAACTTCAGAACGCATTTCCAACTTTGTTGTCTTACCCATTAGCACGTATATTGGGCACCCCCATATACGAAAGTGACTCAAACTGGGTTTGTGGCCACTCCATAACTCTAAAGGTGTTCTAGGTACTGACTTAGATGGAACCACATTCAAAATGTAGGTTGCTGTTTGTATAGCATACCCCCAAAACGATTTTGGAAGTGAAGAATAACTCAACATGGAACGAATCATGTTGAGTAAATTTCGATTCCTCCTCTCAGCTACACCATTTTACTGAGGTGTACCAGGTGCAGTTAGTTGGGATAAAATCCCATACTCTAATAGGTGATCTTTGAATTCATTATCAAGGTAATCACCTCATCGATCTGATCGAAGGCACTTGATTGATTTACCTAATTGTTTTTCCGTTTCGATTCAGAATTATTTAAACTTTCCAAAAGTTTCAGACTTATGTCTCATTAGGTAAACATAACCATATCTAGAGTAATCATCAACAAAAGTAACGAAGTACTCAGAGCCACCTCTTGCTTGTGTAGACATAGGTCCACAAACATCTGAATGTATAAGCTTCAGTGGTTCTTGGGCCCTATTACCTTTTGTAGAGAAATGCCTCTTTGTCATCCTACCTTCAAGACATGATTCACAGACTGGTAGAGTACCAACATTTAGTTCTCTTAAAGTACCATCCTTTACAAGCTTATTTATCCTGTCAAGATTTATATGACCAAGTCTTAGGTGCCATAGATATGTGTTATAAGTATGAGAAATCTTTTATTTCTTTGATTTTGGCAATGCAACTTTGAACATTTCAGCATTCAATAATGAATTAAAATTGGGCCTTATTACATAGAGCCCATTTTCAATAAAACAAGAACAAATATTCAAACCATTTCTTGAAATAACAACTGATTTATTATCAAAAGAAACTGAATAAGATTGTTCATAAAGTCGAGAAACTGAAATGAGGTTTCTAGTAAACCCCGGTACGAAATAAACATTATTCAAAAATAAAAATTTATTGTTCTCAACATAAAGTTTTATTTGTCCAACTGCTGATGCTGAAACTAAAGCATCATTCCCAACTCTCAAAGTAAAATCCCCATCAGCAAGTCTTGTGTAAGAATCAACCTTCTGTAAGAAACAACAAATATGATTAGTCGCTCATGAATCAATTATCCAGGGTGATAAATCTTTTTCAACTAAACAAGATTCAGTAACAAGTAAATCTAATTTACCTTTCTTTTTCAGTTTCAGCTCTTCGAGATACTTCTTGCAGTTTCTCTTCCAATGCCCATCAATTCCACAATGGAAACACTTTCCTTTTGGTTTTTCTGGGTGGAGCCATTCTTATTTCCTTGACTGTTGTTTGGCTTGTTCTTTTTGCTATTGTTCCCTGCTGTTTTCTCAGTTCCTGAACTCTTACCTTTATTCTTATTTCTCTTTCTTTTCTTTAGAGAAGAGTTAGAGTTAGAAGGTTCAGCAATATTTGCTTCTCATTTCTTTTCTACAGAAATAGACTCAAAAATAGTGAGTTCGTTAAGCAATTCAGTCAAATTATAACTCAGCTTATTCATGAAGTAATTGCTTTTGAACTGAAGAAATTGTGGGCTAAGGCTTTCCAAAATCATGCCCACTTGTGTGCCTTCATCTATGGTAGCCCCATTGATTTCTGCCTCATGAATTGTACTAATCATCATTAACTTTGCTAAGTGGAAGAAAAATATGAATATAATTCTTGTGCTGGATAACCTGAAGTTTGTCCTGATGGAGGAATGTCCTCCAGAACCAGCTGTGAATGCCAACAAAACATCAAAGATGCCTGTGAAAATTGGATTCGAGCAAATGACAAAGCTCGTTGTTATTTGCTTCCTGCCATGTCTGACGTGCTTAACACAAAGCACGAAAATACAAAGACTGCTTATGAGATAATGGAGTCTCTACAAGGCATGTTTGGCAAACCCTCTGATCAAGCTAAACATGAAGCAGTCAAGAAAGTTATGAACTGTAAAATGAAAGCTGGAACTCATGTTCGTGAACATGTGCTAATGATGATTAGTACAATTCATGAGGCAGAAATCAATGGGACTACCATAGATGAAGGAACACAAGTGGGCATGATTTTGGAAAGCCTTAGCCCACAATTTCTTCATTTCCAAAGCAATTACTTCATGAATAAGCTGAGTTATAATTTGACTGAATTGCTTAACGAACTCACTACTTTCGAGTCTATTTTTGTGGAGAAGAAATGAGAAGCAAATTTGCTGAACCTTCTAACTCTAACTCTTCTCTAAAGAAAAGAAAGAGAAATATGAATAAAGGTAAGAGTTCAGGAACTGAGAAAACAGCAGGGAACAACAGCAAAAAGAACAAGCCAAACAACAGTCAAGGAAATAAGAATGGCTCCACCCAGAAAAAACCAAAAGGAAAATGTTTCCATTGTGGAATTGATGGGCATTGGAAGAGAAACTGCAAGAAGTATCTCGAAGAGCTGAAACATAAAAAGAAAGGTAAATTAGATTTACTTGTTACTGAATCTTGTTTAGTTGAAAATGATTTATCACCCTGGATAATTGATTCAGGAGCGACTAATCATATTTGTTGTTTCTTACAGAAGCTTGATTCTTACACAAGACTTGCTGATGGGGATTTTACTTTGAGAGTTGGGAATGGTGTTTTAGTTTCAGCATCAGCAGTTGGGCAAATAAAACTTTATGTTGAGAACAATAAATTTTTATTTTTGAATAATGTTTATTTCGTACCGAGGTTTACTAGAAACCTCATTTCAGTTTCTCGACTTTAAGAACAATCTTATTCAGTTTCTTTTGATAATAAATCAGTTGTTATTTCAAGAAATGGTTGAATATTTGTTCTGGTTTTATTGAAAATGGGCTCTATGTAATAAGGCCCAATTTTAATTCATTATTGAATGCTGAAATGTTCAAAGTTGCATTGCCAAAAAACAAGAAACAAAAGATTTCTCACACACTGATAACACACATCTATGGTAGCCCCATTGATTTATGCCTCATGAATTGTACTAATCATCATTAGCACATGTTCACGAACAGGAGTTCCAGCTTTCATTTTGCAGTTCATGACTTTCTTGACTGGTTCATGTTTAGCTTGATCAGAGGGTTTGCCAAATATGCATTGTAGAGACTCCATTATCTCATAAGCAGTCTCTGTATTTTCGTGCTTTGTGTTAAGCACGTTAGGCATGGCAGCAAGAAAAGAACAACGAGCTTTGTCATTTGCTCGAATCCAATTTTCATAGGCATCTTTGATGGTTTTGTTGGCATTCACAGCTGGTTCTGGAGGACATTCCTCCATTAGGACAAACTTCAGGTTATCCAGCACAAGAATTATATTCATATTTTTATTCCACTTAGCAAAGTTATCACCAGTTAATTTTTCAGTAGCAAGCAGTGATATGATTTGATTTGATATATTTTTGAAATCATTAAAAAAATTCTAAATTATTCCATGCATAAAATTCAAAATAAATTTGGCATAGTAATCATGATGCATGATGCATATGCAAAATACTAAAATATATATGCACTACTTATAGCCTCGGAAAATTTAATAAGCATATTGTGTTCCCTTAGGGTCGATCACAACACCTTATTAAAATAGAGACAATCTCAATAAATAAATTTTTTTTCAAAATATCTCATATTTTCAAAATTTATTCATAACCGATTTTTGGTCTAAATATAATTAACACTTTTAACTATATTAATATGAGTGTAACCCACCGTTTTAGATCCTTAAAAAATTTAACTCATAATAACCACCTTAGGGTAAGTTAATTATGAAATACATTTTATAAATCCGATTGTAAGAAGTACAACCTTGATATTAACCTAAGCAAACACTTTCCTTAGGGAGGATGAAACTAAAGTCATCACGAAGCCCCACTTAGATTTCACGATGTTGCACTAACGGTGGAGACCAAAGGATGTTTTGACAAACTACCCGCTCCCACTCATTATTTTAAATTTAGTGATTTTATATGTAAAACATCTAATGTTTTGAAAACTTAGTGGAAAAAGACCAAGAAATCAATATTAAAGGTCTTTAATTACCAAATTAATTGTTTCATAATAAAATTACCCGCTTTACTACTATAAAACTTAAATTCATTATGAAACATCTAAGTTATTCATGATAAACTATTTATTATAAATACTTAGAACTAAATTTTGTGACATTACAATTTTAACGATTTAAAATTAATTCACAAATTTTATTTAATCAACTAATCGATAAAAATTCTAAAATAATTTTTATTCAAATTATAAACTATTTACTATCATAAATAAATTTATGAAAATGTACATGTATGTATGGCATGTTATAATGCAAGAGTAGGTATTGTGCTAATTCTATATGTCATTTAAATATGCATGAGAATAAACATTTTATAATTCACACAAAATAAATAAATTGGATATTAACCGGGTTGACAATTTGGGTATTTCTAAAATTACAATCAAAACAAAATAAAATTATATTAATCTCAAATCTGGAAAAAAATATAATCCAATTCCCAAGTAACTTTCACAAATTTTTTATTATTATTATTATCATCTTCATACTGCCGCACAGTGGGCAGTCTCACTGTGCGGCAGGCTGCTGCTTGTTGCAGTGTGCAGCAGCGAGACTGCTGCTCGTGCAGTAATAATAAAAAAAATTTGGGAAAATATTTATATTTTGTGTAAAAATTGTCTTCGCCCATCGTCTCTTTTGGCTTGATCTTCATCTCGAACAATTATAATTAATTTACAATTACATAAAGAAATACTCATTTAATTTTGGGTTTACATATCCAATATATAAAACAGAAAATTAAAATCATAACCCAATGTCAACCATACAATTAACGATTAATATTCATACATTCATCATCATACGATAATTTTAAAAAATGCATAGCCTACTCTTTTACATACATATTAAAATGATTTACAATAAATCATTCTTATTAATATATTAGAATAAATACGACCGCTCATGGTACCATTTGTTAGTTTTCAGAGTTCATGCGCAGCAGAAATCGTGTTCGGTAACAGGAAAAAAAATTTATTTTTTCATACATGAACAATCAAAACCGGATCCGTATTTTCTAGTACAGTAATAACATAAATATTTAGAACTTAAGTAAGAAATATACCTGTTGATCTGGATCTTTATGAATCACGATTCTATTGATCTGGATCTTTTTGTATCACGATTCTTTGAACCACGATCTTCCTCGTCTTATCTCCTCACCTCCAACAGCACGTGTGGGCGTGAAAATAATTACAAAAATACTCTAATTTTAGAAGGATTCGTGAGACGAATCCTGGATGCTATTTTCCTTTTATTTTCTCAAAACCAAAAGAAAAACAAAAAATAACTTTTTTCTATTATTTATTTTTCCAGCAGCCACTTTTTTTGTTTCTTGTTGTTCTTTTTATTTTTGTGTGTTATTTGTTTTTCGATCAAAAGTGATCTCCGAACCTTATTTCACACAGCCCACGTATATTAGCTCTTATACTCTCTTGCAAGAATTTTTGTTTTGATCCAAATCCAACACTACCTTATTTATGCCCACATTTTTTGATTATTTCAAATATCAAAAATAATGTCAAGCATATCTTTTAAGGATATTGATTTTAATTTTCAAAAAATCAAAATAAAATCCTTTAATATTTATCTCATAATTTATCAAAGATAATATATTAAAATAATTTTCAAAATTTCAACTTTTGAAATATTATCTCATTGAATTAAAATTTAATTAATCAAATTAAGTAAATATTAATTTCCATAAATTAATAAATAGATACATTATCTATTAATAAATATATTAAGACAACTGTTGACGGTGGATTTTGGTCTCAGGGCAATACGGGAATATCACCTCCGAGGGAATCCTCCTTCAATAGTGAATTTGTTTGGTTATGGGGGACCAAAAGCAAATTTAGCGAGAGACAGATAAACACACCAATCAACAAGGAGATTTAACGTGGTTCGGTGGATTTGGATCCGACCTACGTCCACGGACACAAACAAGATGATACTTTTATTACTCAAACACGCTTCTCAGCTCTCTCTTTTGTTTACAAGTCTCACAATAATGATCTTGATCTCCACTTTTTTACTTATTCCCCTTATGCATACTCTACCCTTCTATTTATAATAGTGTAGAAATCATATTCCTATTTGTACAAGAATTTCCTAGTTGAAACAATTTCCTTTTCCCATAAGGATTCCTAGTCAAAACTATTCCCTTTTCCCATAAGGATTCCTAATCAAAACTACCCTTACTTTCTTTATCCTACTAGGACTCTGACTCACCAGTTTTCCCCATGAAAATAGGATAACTTGTCATCTTATCCGCAAGAATAGGGTGTCATCTTCTGGAGCATATCTCGCTATCTGGTCGGTCTTCATGAGGTCGGTCAAATAGTCCTTTGAACTGAGAATGCTGTTGTCGATCTGATAATGCCCGGTCATCCGATCTCAAGTGGTCGGTCACCTATCATCAAGTGCTCGGCCTCTTACTGTTTGGCTCTTAGTGGTCGGGTCAGCATTAATGATTTTGATCGAGAAGGGAATTACCCTTTTTACCCCTGTTGTACTCCTTAAATAACATAGTTCCTGAAAACACCATCAACATATATCCCCTAGTTCTCGGTAACAACGAGTTTGCGAGTTGATGCCGGGAACTATAAAAAAGATGGTGTGCTGATCGCCTTGCTGGTGGTCGTTCCAGAAATCACAGAGAAATTGCCTTCGCCATCAACTAAGTCTTCTGTTTCTATCTTCATATCCTTGGTTATTAGAGATGCTGACCCTATTCAGAACGATTCTCCACCTCAAAGCAAATTGCTTACTTGGGTCGTTCCATCAGGAGATGAAGTTCCTCTTGTTGTCCAAACTAAAAATGACTCCTCCTCTGTAATATCTGTACCAGAGATTTGGAGGTCCTGACCCCTGACTGATCCAATCTCGATTGTGAGGAGAAAATTTTGCCTCTGAGCTAACGATGATGTGCTCGGTGGCATATGATCCTGTCTCGAGCTGTGTGAGATGCTCGGGCCTGGGGGAATGTTACGTCTCCAGTCCGAAGGGCCGATTCGGTGGGACGTAACCTGACCCCGAATGAAGAAAGGCACTTGGACTTGAGGGAATGTTACGTCCCCAGACCGAAGGGCTGACTCGGTGGGACGTACCCCGACCCCGAGCTGAGAAAGGCACTTGGACCTGGGGGAATGTTACGTCCCCAGTCCGAAGGGCTGACTCAGTGGGACATACCCCGACCCCGAGCTTAGAAAGGCACTTGGACCTGGGGGAATGTTACGTCCCCAGACCGAAGGGCTGACTCGGTGGGACGTACCCCGACCCCGAGCTGAGAAAGGTACTTGGACCTGGGGGAATGTTACGTCCCCAGTCCGAAGGGCTGACTTGGTGGGATGTACCCCGACCCCGAGGTGAGAAAGGCACTTGGACCTGGGGGAATGTTACGTCCCCAGACCGAAGGGCTGACTCGGTGGGACGTACCCCGACCCCGAGCTGAGAAAGGCTCTTGGACCTGGGGGAATGTTACGTCCTCAGTCCGAATGGCTGACTCGGTGGGACGTACCCCGACCCTGAACTGAGAAATGCACTTGGACCTGGGGGAATGTTACGTCCTCAGTCCGAATGGCTGACTCGGCGGGACGTACCCCGACCCCGAGCTGAGAAAGGCACTTGGACCTGGGGGAATGTTACGTCCCCAGTCCGAAGGGCTGACTCGGTGGGACGTATCCCGACCCCGAGCTGAGAAAGGCACTTGGACCTGGGGGAATGATACGTCCCCAGTCCGAAGGGCTGACTCGGTGGGACGTACCCCGAACCCGAGCTGAGAAAGGCACTTGGACCTGGGGGAATGTTACGTCCCCAGTCCGAAGGGCTGACTCGGTGGGACGTACCCCGACCCCGAGCTGAGAAAGGCACTTGGACCTGGGGGAATGTTACGTCCCCAGTCCGAAGAAGATGACAAGTTATATTCCTCCTTAGGTCCGGCATCACTGGAGCTAGCAATCACCACGGAGGCATCATCATCCCCCGTAAGGATCAGAGAGTGTTTTGAAACATTAAGGGCATATTCCTCCTTATGTTCGATAACACTGGAGCAAGTAATCGCCACGGGGGTATCATCCCTCCCCGTGCTATGCTTCTCACGGATCATATGCATCGAGTATGTCCCTGAATATTCTGAGGACCCCGAGCTTGAGAGACATTTGGTTCTGGGGGAATGTTCCGTCCTCAGGCCAATGAGCATGACTCGGTGGGACGTAACCCGACCCCGAGCTGTAACAAACATCGATCTCGGCGGTACAAGAGCATACCCGAGCCGGAAAGAGGCATCGGTCTCGGCGGTACAAGAGCAGACCCGAGCCGGAAAGAGACATCGGTCTCGGCGGTACAAGAGCAGACCCGAGCCGTAAAGCAAATATCAAAACCATTGTGTGAGCCATCACAAACAAGTATAATCAAATGTCAACCTAAGTCAGAAGAGGTTTTACTCACCTTTTTGGGATCCGTTGCCTTTCTTGCAACTCTACAAGGGTCACTACAAGCAAGACTCTTCTTAATACATCCTCTCTGCATCTCAGCATTCCACGCATCCGACCGAATGACTTCCGCTATCAACTTGGTCGACCTCAAAAACCGAATGGTCTATGTAAACACTGAGATAGCCTTCTTTTACCAAGTCTTCCACCTGCTCTCGCAGATCTTTACATCCGTCTGTTGCATGTCCTCTGGAGTTGTGGTGTATGCAATAAGCCTTTTGGTTCCTTTTGTCCGGGGGAAATCTTCTTTGGTCGGGTTCTACTAAGAGGCCGTTCCCTTGGATCTCCATGACAATTTGTCCCAGTGGTTTCTTTAGGGGAATGTATGCATCTTCCCCGACCACATGGTTTACTTGGGTCGGCGCCCTTCTCTCTTGGTTGTCTCGGTGTAGTGGTTTGAACTCCTTGTGCTTCGGGGGTGGTCTTCTGGATTTTCTTTCTACACGGCGGGGGGCACCTTCCCTTGTGGTTCTTTCTCTGATGGTGTTCCATTTTCGGGATATTTTCTCATCGTTCTCTAATAAAACAAATTTTCGGGCCACCTCCAGGGTGGTGGCGTAGTCCGGGGTGTCTTGGATCCTTGGGTGGGTCCATAGCCTCCCGACTTTCAAGGCTCCCTTCAAGCTTTCCAGGGCCTCGGGGGATTCGTACCCTCCGACTTCGAGTACCATATTGTGGTATCTTTCAATAAATATTTTCAAAGGTTCATCGTCTCCTTGTTTCATAAGTCTTAGTTCTCCAATTGTCTTTCTGGGGACGCAAGCCCCATTGAAGTGCCGTATGAATGACTTTCTGAGTTGTGTGAAGTTGCTGATGCTTCTTGGGGCTAGACTTCTATACCATAGGATGGCCGGTCCGGCTAGAGTTAAGGGGAACACTTTGCAAATGGTGTCCCCTGTTACCCCTTGTACTTCCATTAGTAGGACGAAGCTTTCGATGTGGGTTTTGGGATCGGTATGGCCTTGTATGGCGCCATGGTTAGCATGCTGAATCTTTTTGGGAATTTCTCTGACCTTATTTCTTCTATGAGGGGACTCATTTTTGCCGTCCTGGGCATCCCCTCTGTCCGTATTGGGGCATACTCCCCATTTGGCCAGCTCCTGCCGTAACCAAGATTTCATGCTGTTGTCCTTGGTTCATGCCGCCTCCTCAGGTCTCCTTTCTTTCTGTTATCCTGGGGGTGGTGCTTCTCGTGGTCGGTATCTTCTCGTACCTCTTCGTTATATTCTCTCTCCCTTCGCCGGGTGTTGCGAGGGCCATCATAGGAGGGTCTGGTGACGATTGGTCATCCTCTTCCTCCCACGTGTCCTCGGTCTGGGAATCTCTCTGCACCACCACAGATCTTACCCTGTAGGGACCCCTCCTCCGGGGTCTGTCGTCCTCACTTGTATCGGCAATTCTTTTTCCCTATGCTGTTTCGTTCCTTCGTCGGCTAGTCCCGGCCTCGAATTTTCCGTTGTGGACTCCTTTTACCATTCTAACCGGTCTACTATGGTTTTTAGCAGAATTTGGCTTTCCTCCCCTTCCTTCCTCAGGCTCTCCTCGATCTTCTTCATCCAATCCACAGCCGAGCTCCCTGACGATTGGTGGTTTCCGCCTTCCGCCATTGTCTTACTACACGAGTTGCTTTTTGTTGAATCCCCACAGTGTTGGATAATATGACCCATAGCGTCACTATTTGTACAGATCATGGTGTTGTTGTACAAATTAACTATGTGACAAAGGAGATTGCACTCTTATCATTTGTGATTAGATCACCTTAGATGTATAAATGATGAGAGGTCCATATGATTTGTTCCTGGACGGAGAATGATATGAGACAGTATCAGTCCACGTAGGATAAATCATTAAACATCCCTAGCCGGAGTATTATCGAGACAGGACATCGATAATGCAGAATAGGCTAGTATTGCACTTGTGCGCGTTGTGAGGGCACAACGGCATAGTTCTCATATATTTAAGTATTGGATACTTATGCAAGTGCGATAGGAGGTTGTGTTTCACCGATGGTACGAGAAACAGCTTCGCTCTGGATAGACCCCTCGGAATCCCATTGGTATTATGACTATGTGTCTATGGGAGTCCGACATCAGGGTAGGTGTATTTGGTCTTAACCTGAGACTTGCATCGCTAATGCTTACGACAATCAATATACTTTGGTTGAGGTCGTCTAGGACTCTAACCGGTTCTGTGTACGCCAATACTGGTATATTGAGAATCGTAGAGTGTGTGTGGGTGTGATGTCAAGACGGAAGTATCACTCCAGTCATAGTGGAGATGATGTCACGCAGGATACGGTATTAGTGCTCTTAAGTGATGCGCATCCAATCGTGATATTATGACTAGGTCATGAATATCCGATTATAGAGACTAGTTACCAGACATCCGACATGTGCTTCGGACGGGGCAGACACTTATCCAGCCTCAGCCCTAGCACGTGACTATCCGATACTGGACCGACATACGCAATACTTGGTATACTACGCTTGATATAGATCTTAATATTCTTAGATGAATATGACCGGAGATTTTGGTAGACATCGTGCTTTGCTAGGAGCCGACCTTGTCTCGTAAATCGGTAGAACGTAGTACTTGGTACGTACGTGATTCGGATACTCCGACGACCGTATTTACTGCCAACTTATCCGGGGATCTCATGGGTCGCTTCCCAATAATCCACCGATGACGTATGACTCGTACTCTATATTAATCTGGGATTAATTAGAAGAGAGAGAAAATTAATCTGGGATTAATAACGGAGATATTTTATCTAGGATAAAATATCGTCTAAAGAGAGAGAACAATTAATTTGGAATTAATCAGTAATTAATATATTCGATATATTAAACGAAATTGGATTTCGACGCAGAATTGAAATTGGATTTTAATTCGGGCGAACGAATTAATTTAGAATTAATTCGTTAGCGACGTGAATAGTGAATTCGCTAGGCGTAATCATTTAATTACGACGCGACGGAAAAATCGCTAATTGGGAATTAGCGAACCCGAGCCCGAGTGTGATTGCGAGCGCATTCGTATTTCGAATTCGAGTGCGGCAACGCAAGTCACATCAAGCGTCAAATCATTCGTCACATCAAGCGTCAAATCAAATGTCACTTTGAGTGATGTGACAACTTGTCACTTGATTGAATGAAAGATGTGACTTTGATGTAGTTGGTAGTGGTTGGAAAAGGCTTTTAAAAGTTGATGGTAATATATTGTTACATATATTACTTTGACTTTTGAAAAGTGTATATCATATATTTAATTTGGAAATTATATATAAGATATACCAAACCATTTTTTTTACAACTAATATACAACTCTCTCTCTCCCATTTCTCTCTCATGTTCACGCCCAAATGGGCAAATAGCTTACTGGTTTGGAACCAGTAAAAACGTGAGCAGTGGGGAAGCTTGGAGTGGATTTTGTGGCAAAATCTCAAGTGCTAGCACACTTACGGAACATGCGAAGGTGGTAGGGAGGTTCACCCATGAGCCGGGATCCGTTCGACGAAGCTTGGAGCTCCGTTTCGCAGCTCAAAAACAGAAGACGGAAGGCAGTGAACTGCACAACCAGTGAGCAGTCCACGCCCAATGCAGTGAGGTTTTTGAAATTTTGTTGCTTGCCGCGTCTCTCAACCGATCGATGTGAGTATTCCGCTACCTCCATTGATGTGTTCACACATGATTTTCATTGCTTGTTTGATCTTGGGACCTAGAATAAACCTAACAATGGCATCAAGAGCCTTAGGTTCAAGCATGAAACTTTTAGGGTTAAAATTTGGGAAATTGATTTTGAGCATGATTTAGTTAAATTGTTTGATTGAGCATGTTTAAATGATGTTGAATTGCATTTTGGTTGGACCAATTTGTTGAAAATTGATTTGGAATTATTTTCCCCAAATTGAAGACCAGCCGAATGGTATAGTGATTTTGGGTCTTGGAAATTTTGTTTTTTGATTCATTAGATGAATTGGAATCATAATGTTGATGTTAATTTGAGGTCAATTGGATTGTACTTTGAATTGGACAAAAAACCCCAAAATTTGTGTTGGCCGAATGGACTTAATGCCCTAATGTCTTGGTGATTTTGATTTTGTGACATTGGATGTGTATGAAATCAAATTGGATGTTGATTTAATGTCGATTGTGGGTTCGATTGGATTGAAACCAAATCGGACACAAAACCTCCTTGGCCGAGAGCTTTGAAGCATGTAAATGGGTTTGATTTTTCAATTTTGTGTGTTGGACATATAATAATGAATTGAGTATGATTAATTGGACTAATTGATGTTTTGGAAATGTTGATTTAGTTGATTAATCATGTAATGCACTTTAGGTAATTAAATTGAAATTGGATTCATGTAATTTAATTATTTAGGCTTAAATTGGATTTGGGCTTCTAATGTTGTATTTGGGCCTATTGGGCTTGATTTTATCAAGTTGGGTTTAGGCCAAATGGATTGGATCCAATTGGGCCCAAAACTTTAACCATAAAGCCCAAATGCGACTAATGAACCTTTAAAGTTCAATTGGGCCTAATGGGCCAAGATTGATTTATGGGCTTATGGGGTAAATCCCGGATTGGACTTTGGTTATCGGTTTGACCCGAGTTGACCAAAAGTCCACGCCTTAAGAAATCAATTAAAAGCCCATTGGACTTTAATTGAATTGACGTTGGACGTTAATCGGTCTTTGAGACGCGTTACGATTAAATTTGGAATTTAATCGTTAAAAGGTTTATAAATAAAGTGTAATATTTAATTTGGAATTGAATAGTGAATTAGTATTAAATACATGTTAAATTGGATTTAGTGATGTAGTTTAATTTAATTCATGAATTCGTACTTTGAGTACTTATTCGCAAAAACGAGTTTGACTCGAGCAAAATCAAATCGTTGTTTGAACATTGGATGATCACATAGTTATCAGATTAATTAATTTGATTAGATTGATTGATAGCATGCTTATGTGTGAATACGTGGTTGATGAATGAATAATGTATATCGGATGGATATTAGAGGGTGGGGCAATTTTGGAAATTGTTGTAATAAATTCGATTTATTAAATTGGACCTGCGTGTCCAGCCTTATCACCTCTATTCTCTTTGTATTCTCTTCTCACCTATTCCCCTCAATGTAAATGAGGTTTCTTTAGAAGTGTAGTGTAAGGGTAGAAGTAATACAAGTGCTAGCTTGAGTGAGAAAGGGAGAGAGATTTGATCTAGGATCAATGTAAAGTATCCATCCGCATATCATTATTATTTTATTTCATACTCGCTTTATTATGTATTTAGAATGCATGTTTAAGGGTGTATGATGATGAGACCTTAACAAAGATAATTAAATTGGTAGCCAATTTGCACGCGAAAAACCCTCAACAAATATCATGCGTTTTTCCTTCCATTGAGTGATTCTTACTCAAGATCCGAGATTGGCATGGGTTGTTGGCCAAAGTCAAGCCCCTGTCCGTCGAAGATGTGTTTGAATCACGAAGCTTTGTTCCATATTGGTGTCTTGTCCAAGTTGTGGTTTGTTGGCCAAAGTCAAGACCACTTCTTGTCCATCGACATTGATTACGAAGCTTCCATGGTCAATGGGTCCGCGCTTGACTGGGATCATTAGGTTTGTTGTGCCAAAGCCAAGGCCTAGTTGATTCAGAGGAAAAAGGTTAGGGTATATATTGGATATATAGGCATATATGAGATATATGTTTCGGACTTGGATGTCCACCTACTGGATCTAGGAGTTGGATGATATCCAATTGATCTTCGAGATCTACCTAGTTAATTATCATACAATTTGTTGGCCAAAGTCAAGATTGTGTGATATTTAACGGGATCCTAGCCCACTAGGAAACACGGTTTCCCGAGTACTCGACAGAGGGTTAGAGCTTGCCGAAAAATAGTGGGAGGCAAGAATTGAATTTGCAATATTCGTTCAATTACTCGCCATACGCGCTCAAACAAATATCATTCGTCGTAATATTAAATGTTAGTTGGACTAATATTTAAATTGTTGTTTTTAAAACAGTTGGACTGTATTATATTTGATTATATAATTGGATTATAGTAATCAATATATTTGAATTAATTGATTTCAATTTACAGTTGATTTTATAGTTAGACTATAGTAATCAATGTAATTGAGGTTAATTAATTTAGACTATATTTGATTATATAGTTGGACTATTATAATCATTATAATATATAGTACCACATATCGTTGATTAAATAGTTGGACTATTAGAATCAAGATTAAAATTGAAAGATTGGACATTTAAATATAATCTTGGATTAAAATATTTAAATGGTTTAATTTTCAAATTGGGAATTAAATTTCAGGATAGTCCTGGAAATAAATAATAAGTTATTCTATTTGATAAAATAACCTATTATGCCTAAGCCCAGAATCAAGCAAATAAGTAGAGCATAATCTTTGGAAGACTTATGTGATGATGACTTTAGTGCTTAATTCATAATACTTGACATAAATCTATGTTTAGATTTAAGAAGTATTAAAATTGCAATTAATAATTCTTGGAGAATAAATGACTAATCTCAAGGAGATAAAGTCAAACTTTGCAATTAAGCTAGTAGCGCAAGGCGCACCTTACTTCAATATTCTAGAAACCCAAGGCTTGGCCAGAGGCTTCTGAAATATTGGAAAGGGCAAAGGCAAAATCATTATGATCTTCTGGGAAGATAAAGGACATATCCCAAAGTGACTGTCGTTTGGATATGGCAGACACGAAGGAATTAAAGAAAGGGCGAGGCTCTGACTTTAAAAATTATTTGTCAAAGTTATGTTCACTACTAGTATTAAAATTAGATTTTAAATACTTAGTGTGGTACATAAAATATATGTATTGATGTTCAGAATCCGCTATGAGCTGGATACTGACTTCAAGCTGAGATTGCTCTACGAATCGGAAACGGGACGAAAGTCGCTGTTTCGACTGTAGATACCTAAGTTTAGGAACTACCCTTCGGGTGTGTACTTAAATTAGGAACTGTTATAATGTAACTAGTTGGACTAGTAACATTATCTCTATATCAGTGTTTAATCCGTTGCGGATAAACCTTTATATTCTAGAACACTAAAGTGTTTCATTATATAAAGATGATACTGAGATAAACACATTAGATGTGAGAAACAGTATTTATATTTTGAATATAATTAAAATCTCAAACATATAAAATGACAAATAAATAGCTCAAATTGATTTGATCAATAGAGACTTATTTGTGGCATTGTCGTCTGGGACACAATTAAATAAGACTCGTATATCCACACTTTTGAAGAGTGGGTACTAGGACTGTTTTGACTAATCAAATAAAGTCTACGAATCTAGTTTATTAGGTAAAGCACCTAAAACACTATTTACTTGGTAATAGTGAAAAAGCCACCGATCTGTTAGCCCTATTCATTGTGAAGATAGTGGGCCCATATCTAGCTAGGCTAGATGTGAACATGAATATTTCGTGACCTTAGCGGATGTGGCATCACGTTATGGTTATGTGTTTCTTTTGAAGAACACAAATCGGAAACTTTTAGAGTTTCGACACGAAGTAAACAAACAGATCGGCTATAGTATTATACCGTCACGGTAAGACTGTAATGAAAATACTTAAGCATTAAGTTTCATACATACATGAAAGAGTATGGTATTCTTTCAGATGAGGACTCCTCCCGAGACACGTCAGTTTGACGGTGTGTCCGAACTAAAAACTGAATTTTGTTGGACAAGATAAGGTTAAATTATGAGTCGCTCTGAGCTACTATTCCTTCAAAAGGATATGTATTAACAGTGCAAAACTTATTTAGAATAAGGTTCCATGAAATCTGTTTGACAGATTCATATAGGATATGAACGGGAAAGAAACAGGGTTTCACACTCCTGAAAATTTGGGTATGCCAGGCATAACGTTTGGATGATACCAAACTAGAACCCAAATTGGATAAGTGCCAATGTTGGTTGTCCTAAAGGAAACCATAAGTATAGTACTTATAAATCTCACATGAGAACAATATAATTGTTGCTCACCATGCGGTTTTTCCTAAGAGGAATACCGATATGCAGTGGTCAGTGGGAAGATAGTGATACTCGATGAAAATCGGAGTAATACTGTTCGAAGCACGAAATTCTTTAATGGAACACAAACGGTTCATCAAGGATGAATTTATACCATTAATCTTCGAATACACAAGAACATCGTAGATCGGAAAAGTCAGAAAACAACTTGGGGTATGGGTTTCTGATCGTAACCCATAAAGATGTCAATCTTATGGAGGTATACCATCCGACTACGTTTTGAGGAAGTGATACAAGGTATCGAGTCCATTATGGCAAAGTGCCATGAGTCCGAAATGGATTCCATGTATAACAACTATTTGGATACTAGTTGTTGTACCGCAAGGCATTGTGCCTATTGGTACATTAAACGTCTTCAAGGAAGACATACATGGATGGCAACATACCAACGTACAAAGCTAGGCTTGTGACGGAAAGGTATCGTTATCAACATTGTGTTAATAACGGTTCAACCTTTTACCTGTTGCCATGTAAATCCATTTTGATGATGCTTGTGATACTGCATATTTCATTTATGAAATGTGTCAGTTGTAGATCAAAATCGCTTTCCTGAAAAGGAAACCTTTTGGAGGATGTTTACAACATCCTGACGATTTTGTATAACCAACAAACGAGGTTTGCGGGTTATTCGATCCATGTTTGGATTGAAGCAAGCATAAGGTTCTTGGAACTGACGTTTTGAAATAATCATAATGGTTTATGATTTGACTCAAAACGAAATAATTCTTGTGTATATAAGGAGGTTAGTGGGAGAGCACTGACAGTGAAATTCCCATAAAGCAATGGTGAAAGCTTGGCTTTCATAGAAATTCTCCGTAGAATTCTGGGGAGTAACAACCTTTATTCAAGGAATAAAGATCTACTGGGATAGATTTGGAGTTGTTAACACTCTCTGGGAAATTGTACATTTAAAATGTACTTGTATTGGTGTCTCATACGCTTCGAGCATATGGAGTCACGATCAGGTCAATCCAAGTGATAGTCACTGGATTGAAGTTAAGAACATCTGTTAGTATCTAGAGAACTAAAGATGCTGTCTTAAACTATGGAGAAGGAGAACTTGAAGTGACTGGGATCACTGCTGCAAGTTTCAAAACAATTAAATACTACGGTACTATAAAGTTTGAAACGGGACAGTGAGCTGGAAATCTTCCAGCAAGATAACTGTTGCCGAATAAACAACAAATGCGGATTATTGCTGCAGCTGAGGCAGCAATAGAAGCCATTTGGATCAAAAATAAATCTAATTAGATTAGATATAGTTCTGTTAGCTGCTGAGCTAGGCGTCAGCACAGGCTAAGGAATTAAAGGTCTCATCGACGATCCAGATATATACTTCTATATTCATCTGATTCGTTCGGATCTACATCGTGGCGATGTGATGATCGTATAAATCGCATCGGATGAATCATGCAAATCCGCTGACGAAAACCTTTTCTCAGCAATTTGAGCGAACCGTACATAGTTCGGGTGTTAGACACTCGAGTGACTGGCTATGTGCCAAGTGGGAGATTGTTGGATAATATGACCCATAGCGTCACTATTTGTACAGATCATGGTGTTGTTGTACAAATTAACTATGTGACAAAGGAGATTGCACTCTTATCATTTGTGATTAGATCACCTTAGATGTATAAATGATGAGAGGTCCCTATGATTTGTTCCTGGACGGAGAATGATATGAGACAGTATCAGTCCACGTAGGATAAATCATTAAACATCCCTAGCCGGAGTATTATCGAGACAGGACATCGATAATGCGGAATAGGCTAGTATTGCACTTGTGCGCGTTGTGAGGGCACAACGGCATAGTTCTCATATATTAAGTATTGGATACTTATGCAAGTGCGATAGGAGGTTGTGTTTCACCGATGGTACGGGAAACAGCTTCGCTCTGGATAGACCCCTCGGAATCCCATTGGTATTATGACTATGTGTCTATGGGAGTCCGACATCAGGGTAGGTGTATTTGGTCTTAACCTGAGACTTGCATCGCTAATGCTTACGACAATCAATATACTTTGGTTGAGGTCGTCTAGGACTCTAACCGGTTCTGTGTACGCCAATACTGGGTATATTGAGAATCGTAGAGTGTTGGGTGTGATGTCAAGACGGAAGTATCACTCCAGTCATAGTGGAGATGATGTCACGCAGGATACGGTATTAGTGCTCTTAAGTGATGCGCATCCAATCGTGATATTATGACTAGGTCATGAATATCCGATTATAGAGACTAGTTACCAGACATCCGACATGTGCTTCGGACGGGGCAGACACTTATCCAGCCCCAGCCCTAGCACGTGACTATCCGATACTGGACCGACATACGCAATACTTGGTATACTACGCTTGATATAGATCTTAATATTCTTAGATGAATATGACCGGAGATTTTGGTAGACATCGTGCTTTGCTAGGAGCCGACCTTGTCTCGTAAATCGGTAGAACGTAGTACTTGGTACGTACGTGATTCGGATACTCCGACGACCGTATTTACTGCCAACTTATCCGGGGATCTCATGGGTCGCTTCCCAATAATCCACCGATGACGTATGACTCGTACTCTATATTAATCTGGGATTAATTAGAAGAGAGAGAAAATTAATCTGGGATTAATAACGGAGATATTTTATCTAGGATAAAATATCGTCTAAAGAGAGAGAACGATTAATTTGGAATTAATCGGGTAATTAATATATTCGATATATTAAACGAAATTGGATTTCGACGCAGAATTGAAATTGGATTTTAATTCGGGCGAACGAATTAATTTAGAATTAATTCGTTAGCGACGTGAATAGTGAATTCGCTAGCGTAATCATTTAATTACGACGCGACGGAAAAATCGTTAATTGGGAATTAGCGAACCCGAGCCCGAGTGTGATTGCGAGCGCATTCGTATTTCGAATTCGAGTGCGGCAACGCAAGTCACATCAAGCGTCAAATCATTCGTCACATCAAGCGTCAAATCAAATGTCACTTTGAGTGATGTGACAACTTGTCACTTGATTGAATGAAAGATGTGACTTTGATGTAGTTGGTAGTGGTTGGAAAAGGCTTTTAAAAGTTGATGGTAATATATTGTTACATTATTACTTTGACTTTTGAAAAGTGTATATCATATATTTATTTTGGAAATTATTATAAGATATACCAAACCATTTTTTTTACAACTAATATACAACTCTCTCTCTCCCATTTCTCTCTCTCATGTTCACGCCCAAATGGGCAAAATAGTTACTGGTTTGGAACCAGTAAAAACGTGAGCAGTGGGGAAGCTTGGAGTGGGATTTTGTGGCAAAATCTCAAGTGCTAGCACACTTACGGAACATGCGAAGGTGGTAGGGAGGTTCACCCATGAGCCGGGATCCGTTCGACGAAGCTTGGAGCTCCGTTTCGCAGCTCAAAAACAGAAGACGGAAGGCAGTGAACTGCACAACCAGTGAGCAGTCCACGCCCAATGCAGTGAGGTTTTTGAAATTTTGTTGCTTGCCGCGTCTCTCAACCGATCGATGTGAGTATTCCGCTACCTCCATTGATGTGTTCACACATGATTTTCATTGCTTGTTTGATCTTGGGACCTAGAATAAACCTAACACACAGACGGCGCCAACTGTTGACGGGTGATTTTTGTCTCAGGGGCAATATGGGGATATTACTCCCGAGACTAATCCTCCCTCAATAGTGAATTTGTTTGGTTATGGGGGACCAAAAGCAAACTTAACAGAAGATAGATAATACGCCAATCGACAAAGAGATTTAACGTGGTTCGGCTGGCTAGATCCAACCTACGTCCACAGGCACAAAAATGATGATACTTTTATTACTCAAACACGCTTCTCAGCTCTCTCTTTTGTTTACAAGTCTCACAATAATGATCTTGATCTCCACTTTTTTACTTCTTCCCCTTATGCATACTCTACCCTTCTATTTATAATAGTGTAGAAATCATATTCCTATTTGTACAAGAATTTCCTAGTTGAAACAATTTCATTTTCCCATAAGGATTCCTAGTCAAAACTATTCCATTTTCCCATAAGGATTCCTAATCAAAACTACCCTTACTTTCTTTATCCTACTAGGACTCTGACTCACCAGTTTTCCCCATGAAAATAGGATAACTTGTCATCTTATCCGCAAGAATAGGGTGTCATCTTCTTGAGCATATCTCGCTATCTGGTCGGTCTTCATGAGGTCGGTCATAATAGTCCTTTGAACTGAGAATGCTGTTGTCGATCTGATAATGCCCGGTCATCCGATCTCAAGTGGTCGGTCACCTATCATCAAGTGCTCGGCCTCTTACTGTTTGGCTCTTAGTGGTCGGGTCGGCATTAATGATTTTGATCGAGAAGGGAATTACCCTTTTTACCCCTGCTGTACTCCTTAAATAACATAGTTCCTGAAAACACCATCAACAACAACATCTGTCATAATTTCCAAACAAGAGCTATATGGAATAATTAGAGTGTAAAATATTTCATTATTATTTTAAATAATTCCCAACTATTTTTCTTCACAATTATTATTGTTCGAACAGTGATAGAAGACGACGAGGGGACCGATGAACCTATAATTCTAAGCTCCAATAATTTCGTGGATTAATTATAAACTCTTTTATTAATCAAACGAAAATTATTAATTCTGGAGTAACTCCACTAAATACCTAGAATTGTACTCTCAGAATTATAGAATTAATTACTCAAAGTATTCGTCCATTGATATAGTCATTACCTATGCAATGATCCTCCATAACAGATTCGTATAGGAGCTAGGTATAAAAAAATCCGTTAACCTCTCCAATTACATCTTTATCCTTGACTTCCATTAGTTCTTAAGTGAACAATTAATTCATAACTTTTATGAATTTACGCGCTAATTGTTCAGGTCCTGAACTAACAAACAAGAGAATCTTATGAACGGATTTCATTGTATCAGGTTAGCACTCCCAACTATTCATTCAACTCATTACCAAAATACAAGGTTTACGAAATGTAATAAATACAAAGTCATACCGAGTAAATTAAAGAATAAATTAATATGATATAGGAGTCTGCTAAATACAATGAATTAAGATCATCACATATATGAGCATCTTTATGATAAAATTGATGTTCTATATTTAACGAAATTATTAGAACTTTTCAATTTTATCTGGTCCTGTCAAATATAATCTTATTATATAAAATACATTCATTTTTATGTCTCTACATAATATAGTCTGGATAGAATTATACCATACATACTGGAATGAACTGTAATTATGACTTTGGATTTGAAGATTCCCACATCGAATCATAGTCATGGACAAATTTTGATTATTACTCTTTAAATTTTATTCATGCATATATGTATGTAACATTTTACATACACATATATGTTTAATTTAAAGCTACATAAATAATCACGGAATTTTCATTAATTTTATAAAGCAAATCAAAATGCATACATGGAATAAAATAGAATCACAAATTTATTAATCAATCATGTTTCGAACACATTTGCTTGTCGAGCATACAAATCCCAACAATAAAAATTATATAATATTAATAGAATTGAGATAATGTAAATCAATTTATATTATTTTAATCAAATTAAATGAGACCCACATTAGTTATATTATTTTAATATATAAATATTTATTAGAAACCCCAGCTACCACCACTATAATAAAATAAAGAGAGATAAAATATTATATAATAATATTTGAATAGAGATAAACCACTCTTCCTCAATTGGTGTCTCTTTGGAAACCAATTTTGATTATGTGACTCTTTTATTTAGCACCAAATAACATTTGAAGAGTGTTTTGGAGTTGCTTTTGTTATTCTAACTCATGCAGTTCCTAGGTTACACCTTACAGGTGTAACAGATCCATTTTCGCTATATAATCATGATTTCATTATAAACTAATTGTACTTTATTAGTAATCTCAACAAACCCCACTTGAAAATTTTATAAAGAATAAATAATTCATTTGTATTATATATATATATATATATATATTGTTGTAAATAATATGGTCCATTACTTTTATTTTTTCCAATTTAAGTTTATCCCACATTACTTAGAGTTAATAATCTTAACATAATCTCCCTATATAAATAAAGAGCATCTCTTGTAAATTTTATTCAATTGAGAATTAATAAGAAAAGCCTTGAGCTTTCCAAGATATCTTCCCTTATTCTATTTCTCAATTATTTTACAACACGTTATCAGCACGATCGGTGAATTCAAAAGATATGAATAAAATTGTGAAAACCTAATAAAAGCCTGAAGCTTTAATTTGTGCCAAGCCATCATTGAGTGGACCATATAATTTTTTTGGTCATCATGATGCACGATGTTGTGCGTTAGCTTTTTATTAAACCATGTCTTTGCATATTTTACAACTTCAAACTTCTTTTGTAAAAGGTTCCAGTAATGGATCATGATGCACGACGAACGGAACAATTGATGATTCAATCAAAAAGAGGAATATATATATATATATATATAATATATATATATATATATATATATATATATAGTGATGATGCAATTAGAACTCGCAATTCTAATTCAATATGTTAAAATTGATTTAATCTTAATTATATTTATGAGTACGGAACAATTGATATTAGAATATATATATATATATATATAGTGATGATGCAAAACGGAACAATTGATTTAATCTTAAAATTAGAACTCGCAATTCTAATTCAATATGTTATTCTTTTATTTATTATGTTATAGATTAACAACTTAATTATATTTATGAGTATGCTTTGTGGTTGTCATTAATTTGGATCTTCCATATCAGAAAATAAAAACTTTGCTTTTTTATTTTATAATTTATTTTAGTTTCTTTCATAATTATGATTAAATATAAGAGGTAAACTAGAACTCGAAGTTTTAAACTCATTAATTAATTATTAGATTAGAACATGTAGTTTAGGTCTATAAAATAATTATAGAACCCAGAGTTGTATAATTACACTATAATTATAGAACCCGAAGTTCTAACCTCAATAAATTAGACTTTATAATAAAACCTGTAATTTTAAATCTACTACAGAACCTGAAGTTCTAAATCTATAATATCATATTGAACTTGAAGTTCTAAATATATGTATGATTTTTTTTTTACATCGTAATTAATTTTGTATAATATATTTATCATTACGACACATATATTTCCTTTTATATTTCTAAGGAACCTTGAGAATGTCAAGTCTCATAAACTTAGAAATACTCGCACTTAAAGTTTCTAGAAGAATCTATCTCTCATGGATTTTATGCCTAAATGCATCTGCGAGCCATGGGCCTGGAAGGCACCATAAGCCAAGAAAATCAAACGTCCCTGGAGGATAAGTCAAAGGCTATGATTTCCCTTCACCATCATCTGCATGAGAGCTTGAAAGCTCAATACCTGACAATTGGAGGTCCATTGATCTTATGTAATAACCTGAAAGAGAAAATGACCATCAAAGAGATATCTTCCTCCTTAGAATGAAATATGAGTGGACATATCTGAGGTTGCAGGACTTCCAAAAGGTTTCTGACTACAACTCTGAACTATTTTGCATAACCTCACAGCTGAAATTGTGTGGTGAAAATATCACTGAAGAAGAAATGTTTGAAATAACACACTCTACCTTTCATGCATTAAATATGATTCTACAACAACAATATCGAGAGCTTCGCTTTAGAAAAAACTCAAATTCGATAACTTGCCTCCTAGTTGCTGAACAAAACAATGAACTACTGATGAAAAATCATGACTCACGACTAACTTATTTTATGTCATTTCCAGAAGCGAATGCAAATACACATACAAATAATAGACGTGGTCGGGAAGGTAAGAGAGCATGCAGAGGGCATGGTTATCACCCACATGGTGGTCATAAAATCTCAGGACAATAAAATAAAAAGAATGGACAACACCAGAAGTGAGATGTCTATAAAAGAGAAAATAAAGAAAATTGTGCTAAAAAAAAATCTAACAAAAATGATAATGAATAAATTTGTTATCGATATGGAGGAAAGAGACATTGATCACGTATCTGTCATGCAGATGACCATTTAGTTGATCTTTATAAAGCATCCAAGAAAAAGAAAGGAAATGATATTGAATTTAACTTATTGATGCTTCGGATCCTGCAGATCTCACTTATTTGATGTCTCTGATTTCTTCGATGACCTAGAATGAAGGATTGATCACCTAATTGATGATGGAAATCTCTATCGTGATTAAACTTTAATTGTTATTTTTATTTTATGAATGGTTTAGGACCTAAAACTATTGAACTCCATTTTACATTTCGTTTTATTAAAGTTTTATTTGAACATTTTTTTATCACATCAAACATAATTAATTATATCTTTTAATTTTGATATCTGACATGAATTTTATTTACAAAGATATAGATCGTAAAAATAAATTGTCTGTTCTGTAAAATAAACGCGGAGATATATGTTTAGTTGACACTGCAACTACACATACTATCCTTCGAGATAGAAAATATATTTTGGATGTAAAATTACGTGAAGGAAATGTATATATTATATCTGGTCATATAGACCTAATTGAAGGCTCTGGAAAAACCATGATCCTATTAGCAAGTGGAACAAAACTATGCATTGAAAATGCTCTACATTCAAACAGGTCCGGTAGAAATCTGCTAAGTTTCAAAGATATCCTCATAAATGAGTATCATATTGAGACTTTAGATGAAAACAATGAAATATATATATTACCAAAAACATCTCAGCTAAGAAATATTTATTGGAAAAACTTCTGACTTTCTCATCTGGATTGTATTATACAATCATAAATGCAATAGAAAGCCATGTAGTGATGAACCAGAAGTTCAATAATCCAAATATGTTTATGTTATGGAATAATTGTCTTGGTCATCCATGAGCTACAATGATACGTAGAATAATTGAAAATTCTATTGGGCATAAATTAAAGAACTAGAAGATTCTATTGACATATGAGATCAACATCACTGCTTGCTCATAAGGAAAACTTGTGATACGCCCATCTCCATCTAAGATTGCCCTTGAATCCTCATCATTCTTACAAAGGATTTAATGAGATATTTGTGGACCAATCCATCCACAATGTGGGCCTTTCCGTTACTTTATGGTTTTGATTGATGCATCTGCACAGTGGTCACTGTTGGAGTTGGTGATTGGAGTGTCAATCCGAATTGTACATTTATTATTTATTAATAAAATAACTACATTTTCATTTCATACCTTATTAATGGTATTGTCATTATGTGTATTAGATTGATGTATAGATATGATAAGAATGACATCGACCTTAGAATAGTCTTGTAGTAATATTGGACACTAGGTGGTCTAACATTGGAATAAGTATTACTATTGTAAATTATTCTTAAAGTATGTATATATATATGTTCCTAGTCGTTAGTTTTGGAATACGGTCGAATTCCTATAACCTATAAGACTATCACATGTCGTATATTGGAATTGAAGTTCCAATGGTTTAACTCGATGTACCATGAGTTTTGGAAATTCGTATAGACGTGTGGGTATTAGTTGGACCGAATATTGAATGACTCACAGGTGATTCCAAATAGTTGGAAGTACACACCACCGTCAATAGGACTCTCCTCGAGTCGAGTAGCATATGCAATTCTTTGACTATAGGATAACATTGGTTTTGTGTGAGATACTTCATACTTCGATGCCATGTATGTCAGAAACCTTTCATGGTCTGACCTCTAGATATTCGTTGGGTGTGGACCGATGCACTCAGTAATCAAGTGTGAAGCAATATATGATTTGCCGGCCCGTATATGTATCATAAGGGGTTTAGGTATCCATGTGAGTAAAGTCACGATTCTTAAAGTTTTGGCCAAAGTCGATCACCTAAGGTGGATCGCATCAGTTATGAAGAATCGTGGACATATCGACATGAGATGTAAGCCTCGGAAACATAAGAAAATATATGAACTGATGAATAAAATTTCAAGATTCATGTATTTTTTTATAAAATATTAATTAAGTCCACTAATATTTAGATGAATTTTTGTTGATCAATGACCACCTTTCATTTATTTTTCTCTCTTATTATTTTCCATCCAAAAGTCTCATGAGGTCCGTATAAAATTAATTTCAAGAAAATGAACATGAAAGATGACACCATGAGGGGGACAACATAAGCCACCCTGATGAATGGCTGGCCAAAAAACCCAAAAAAAACATCTATATTCTTTTAATTCTTTGCAAAAAAAATTCAAATTTGCAAGAATTGTATATGTGCATCAAACAAATCAAATAAAAAAAAATATTCTTATTAAGTGGCACTGATTATATAGATCCTTTTATGTTATTGTATTATATCCGAAATTATTAATTATTTCATTAAACTTAAAAAAATCTAAATTTTTTTTAATTATGTTTATATCAACTTAAATTTTTTCAAATCATAGAAAAATATAAAATGCATGAAAAATATTTTCTAACATTGAAAGTATAATTATGTGTTCCATTTTTATTAAGAAGGAGAGAATAATTAATGGATTCTTCTTCCGAGGTTCATTGGATATTGAATTTTATTAGGATTTTATAAAATTGTTAAGCTTTTTTGACGAAAAAAGTTGTATTTTCCCCAAAAAGCAATCCCCAATTGGATTATTTTTAATTTATTGAAGTGCGTAGATATTTCAATTTAAATTTAGATTTCAAAATTTCAATCATTGATTTAAATTAATCTACTAACAGACAAAATCATATCAATAAATATTATTTTGATTTTGAATATCTATCATTAAATTGACTAAAATCAACAATTAAATATTAATATTAATATTTTAATTAAAATATCTCCGCCCTAAAATAATTTAAAAATATATACACTCACTGATCCCATGTGGTTTTGGCTTTTCCTTGAAGCATCCATGCACTTCCCATGATATCCATGAGGGTAATATAAAGTTAATTATGTACATTTTGTATGTACTTTATTTGACTCTTCTATTTTTCACCAACATAATGGATTCTAATTCTAGCCATATATTATTATTTGTTCGTGGAAAGGAAGTCATCTTCTTTTTTTTATTTTATTTTTTGGAATCGTTGGAAATTTCGGCGCCAAACTACTCATTTCAAGTTTAAGCGGAGCAGGTAAAACATTCGGCTGTCTCAGGCTCTTATGAGAAATGCACTCCTTGAATTAGAACCAAAGATCTTAAGGTGAGATCTTGAGTCATACACCATCAAGTCACGTCATTTGGGGACAAATGTAGTCATCTTTTGCCCAATCAATACTCCATAACGAATATTGATTAGGTAACTTAATTAAATGTTAAATAATTAATTAACCTTCAAGGGAAAATAGCAAATTCCCCGTAATGTTTGGTGAAATTAAGTGAAACTCTCATAATATTTTAAAATTAAGAGAAACCTTCTATATGAGGTTTTGCTATAAATATTTTGATTCTTATTATAAGATATGAGATATGGATGACAATCAAAAATCCCGTCATGAATCGATCTCGTCATATCTCATCCCCATTATGATTCGAGAAGAATAAAAACATCCTGAATTTCGATCTTTTTTTGAATTGGGATGAAAATTCATTCCAATTCCTAAATCGAATAGTCATGGATCTCTACTTCCAATCAAGATTCGGGATTTTTAAGCTAAAATTTGGGATCTTTAAGTAAATGGGTGGTTTTACTTAGTTTTAAAACATGGAGAGAGGGGTTTTGTTTAAAATTACCAAAATCAAGAAAGTTTTCTCATTTTTCTGATTTTTCTGATTTTTAAGCAATCACCTCCTGCAAAATGTAAGAGATAAAAAAAAATGATTTAGTAGATTTTACCTACCTTCTTACCTCTTAAAAAAATTAATTAACCACCAACTTGAATGAATTATAAGTCAAATTAATTGACCAACTTGGATAAATGATTTGTTTAGTTGGTTTATGGAAAAAAAAAGGGCCAAAAACAAATGGCATGCCTCAAATTAAATTTTAAAAATATATATTGATGGACGAAATAATGGGAATAAATTTAATTAATGAAATGTGACTCTGGTTAAAGATGTCGGATTTGAACGTATATTATAATATTATATTAAGAACTTGTGATAAATTGAGCAAATTTACTTATTTTCACCCACTTTCGTTGTTTTGGACTTCAAAACTACATTTTAAGTTATTTCCAATCTCTATTTAGAAATTTCTACTGTTTTTCTGGAAAAAAAAAAAAATCGTATTTAAATCTCGTTTTTTCGTTTGTATTTTTAATTTATAGTATTTAATGGAAAAATACAAAAAACAAAAAAAAATATCTTGTGATTTTGTTCATTTGTGAAATCACAATTGTGGTTGTTTTGTGACAAAAGACTACCTTGTGAATTTGTCCGTTAGCAAAAATAGACAAAACTGGTAACATTGTTAGTGATTGCTGACGTGTAACATGGTGTAACATGAAGTCTACTGATGTGACACAGTCATGAATACTGACGTCACATGACGTGGAAATATGAAAGAATGAAAATACTCATGCACATCGTCACACACTATTGGTGTTACCAGTTAGGTGAGCTCTTGCTAACGGATGTGAAGATTTGATTTTATCATAAAGTTTTGACCCGATTCGGAATACTACTATATCTAAGACAAGTCAAATGTAAAGTAACTATGATACGATTCAATCAACCACCTTTAATCTAAGCAGTTATAAAATATTGCAAAATATTAAAGTAATAAATAATCAAAGCAGTAAACAAAATCAACATAAGAATTTTGTTGACAGAGTGGAAAACTTGTGTGAGTAAAAAACCATTTCGGGAATAGGCTACCACATCAATCCACTATAATAGAGAAAACTTACAGCGATGGTATAAGACCTATGGTGATAAATTCATCGACTCGAATACCTCTAGATTGTAATAACTCGAAAAACTCCTCGAGCCCGTACTAAGCGAACTTCTTTAGAACCTCTGAAGTCTCTGAGCGGATCAACCTTGCGAACTCACAACGCCAGGTGTAGGCACTACATTTTTGCATATAAGTCCCTATGATGAGTCTCATTTAGAGACACTACCTTTTAAGTCGTGGAAGTCGCGGGAAACGAACGTCGGAAGGGAAGAGTCAAGAATTGACACATTGTTGGAATTAATTCGTTTGTTTATGCTTCAGGTTTGCTTGTTGGACTTCCGTTTTAAAGCACCTTTAGCCCAAAACCCCCACAAGCCCACACACCACTAAACCCACCAACCAAAGCCAACCAAAGCCACCAACCAAAGGCCACACGCCCAAGCCTAGCCCACACACGCCCAAGCCCACTTAAAACACATCCAAATTAATAAAATGCATATTTAACACATGAGGAATTAAATAAAATCTAAAAATCATATACCAAATTAAAATAAATATAAAATAAAATCATGCCTAATTAAAATCAATCAAGTATATTATATTCCTAACTAAACAAATCTCATGCCTAAGCAAAAAAATTAATATATCATATTCCTAATCTAGCCAAGACATGTCCCCCAATCAAATATTAGACTTTCCTTGTAAGACACTAATTGATTCCTTCCTTTTCAAACAAGGAGAAGCCCTAGCCTTTGTCTATAAAAGAAACCAAATTCCAACACTTCCACCCTCTCTCTCGGCACTTCAACAAAAAATATACAAACCTCAAACAAGAAAATAAACCCTATACGTCCTCTCCTCTCACGAATCAAACAGCAAACCCACGTGAAACACAACTCTCCATAAATTAACAAGAATAAGCTACCTTCCACACTCGACAACCCTTATCACGTTAAACTCAACGCCACTGCCAGCCCTTAACCCTCCACATAACTTTCAGCAGCCCTTCACGCCATCATCTTCTTTCAACGCCACTACCCCTTCCACACGCAAATCATCTTGCCTTCAGCACGCCTTAACTGCCCTAAACTCTCAACACCACACGCACATAGCCCTACACTCCACGCTACCTCCCCATTACGAAAGCCATCTAGCCCTCGTTGCCCAATAAACTAAAGACGTCCATTCAACAAAGCAATAAAACTCTCTACGTGACGCACCAAAACCAACAGCCAGCCACTCACGATCACACTCAGCACGGTACTACCAGCCATCACGCCCTTAATGCCCTGAAACGCACCCCCTGACCTGCACGCAAATCCCCCTAAAACCAGCCCCTGACCTGCACGCAAATCCCTCTGAAACCAGCCCCTCTATTCACCAAAAATCAGCCCTCAAAAAGTCATTGTAACCACCAAAATAGTCCCATAAAATAGACAAAAAAACCACCCTAATGTTAGACAGTTATGACCCATAGCGTCACTATTTTGTAAATGATATTGTATTATTGTACAAAATTAACTATGTAGTAATGAAATTGCCTTTTACCGTTTTGTAATTTATTTACTTTGATATATAAATGGTAAAAGTCCCTATGATTAATTCCGGATTGAGATGATATGAGACAGTATCAATCCATAAAGGTTTAATCATTAAATATCCCTAGTCGTAGTATTATCAAGATTGGACATCGATAATGCGGAATAGACTAGTACTGCACTTGTGCGTGTTGTGAGGGCACAACGGCATAGTTCTCATATATTTGAGTATAGGATACTTATGCAAGTGCGGTAGGAGGTTGTGTTTTACCGATGGTACGGAAAACAGCTTCGCTCTGGATAGACCCCGCGGAATCCCTTTGGTAGTATGTCTGCGTGTCTATGGGAGTCCGCTTCAGGGTAGGTGCATATGGTCTTAACCTGAGACTTGCATCGCTAGTACTTGCGACAATCGGTAGACTTTAGTTTTGGTCGTCCAGGGCTTTAACAGGTTCTGTGTACACCTCTTCTAGGTTTATCGGGAATCGTAGTGTATTGGGTGTGATGTCAAGACGGAAGTATCACTTCAGACATATGGAGATGATGATCGCGCAGGATACAAAACTAGTACTCTATAATGGTTGCAACCATCGGGATAATATGACAAGGTCAGGATTATCCGATTCAAAGAGACTAGTTGCTTGATGTCCGATATATGTATCGTACGGGGCAGACACATCTCCAGCCCCAGGCCTTACATGTGATCATCCGATACTGGACTGCTATACACTATACTACGGTATACTACGCCTGTTATAGATCTTATATTCCAGTAAGAATATTTCTGGAGAATTGGGTAGGCATGGCGTTTTGCTAGAGGCTAACCTTGTCTTGTAAATCGGTAAAAACGTAGTACTTGGTACGTACGTGTTCGGATAGTCCGACGACCGTATTTACTGCCAACATATCCAGAGATCTCTTGGGTCGCTTCCCGAAGATTCACCGATGACGTATGATTCGAACTTAATTAATCTGGGATTAATTGCGGAGAGACTTTATCTTGGATAAAGTACTATTTGAAGAGAGAGAAAGATTAATTTGGAATTAATCGTTAAAATAATATATTTGATATATTAAACGAAATTCGATTTCGACGCGGAATTAAAATTAGATTTTAATTCAGGCAAACGAGTTAATTTAGAATTAATTCATTAGCGACATGAATAGTAATTATGCTAGGCATAATTATTTAATTAAATTCGATTTAAATAACGTCGCGACGAAAGTTCGTTAATTCGGAATTATCGAACTCGAGCCCGGGAGTGTTTGCGGGCCCACTCGTATTTGGAATCAAGCGGGCCCACATGTCACATCAACCATCACATCACTAGTCATGAATTACCTTTTTGGTGATGGAATTAGGTAGTGGTTATTGTGTAAGATACACTCCAAATCTTGAATGAAAAGTGATTGACTTTTGATTGACCAAAGTTGGTATATCTTTTTTGATTGTTTTTGAAACAAATATATAAGATAAATAAAATCAAAAATGCACTTCTCATCTCTCTCCTCATGACCGAAACCTGAAGCATTTTTGGCTCTCCATTTCTTCATTTTTTTCTTGCAAAATTGTGAAGAAAGTGTGTTTGTTTGGAACTATAAATCACATACAAGGCTAGCACCTTCAAGGGATCATACAAAGGTGTTATGGGAAACTAATTCTTGAGCTTGGAAGGATCAAACAAAGCTTGGAGCTTCATCATTCACCTTGGCCGAAACCTTCACTGCACAAAGAAGAAAGTTTTTTTCATCAACGCATCCGCATTCCGATCTTTGTGAGTATGATTCCGCCATACTTCAATATTGTTCATTCATTTATATATATTGTTTGCTCTTTTGATCTTGGGACATGGATTAGAATTTCCAACAATGGTATCATTGAGCTTAAAGAGCATGAAAATATATTAGGGTAATATTTGGGCAAAATTGATTTAAGCATGATTTGATGATTTTGATTGATTAAGTATTCTTAAATGTATGTTACATTGTGTTATACATTATCAATTTCATGAAAAATAAATTGGATTAATTTTTCCCCTCTTGGAGAGGCTTGGCCGAATACTACCTAGACCATGGAGATGATGATTTGTTGTTTATAAGATCATTGGATGACTTTAAACGAACATAAAATGACGATTTGTGATTCGATTGGATTGAAAACGAAATCGGTAATTTTTCATCACCTTGGCCGAATGCATGGAAGCAAATTAGGGACTTGATTTTTTGATTAAATAATGTTGGACATGTATTTAAGATAAAAAATATGATTAATGGATTAATTTGATATTTTGGAAATATTGATTTAAAGGATTAATCATGACATTACACTTAATTAATTAAGTTATAAAATTTGGAATTTTAAAATTTGATTAATTGGGCTTAATTTTGAATTGGGCCTAAAACTATTATATTTGGGCATAATGGGCTTGGTTGGACCAAGTAGGTTTGGGCAAATTGGATTGGATCCAAAAATGGGCCTAAATCACTCCATTAAGTCCAAATGTAATAAATGGGCTTTTATGTTTAATTGGGCCTTATGGGCTTGATATTGATTTTTATGGCAAATGAGGGTGATTCCTTATTGGGCTTGGAAATTGGGTTTGACCCACATTGACCAAGGCCCAAGCCTAATGAAATCAATTGAAAGCCCATCGGACTTTAATTAAACGGACATTGGATGTTGTTGGGCTTTGAGACCCGATAGAATTAGATTTGGAATCTAAGTCATAAAAGCACAATAAAAGTGTAAATATTTAATTTGGAATTAAATATAAGGATTAGTATTGAATACGACTTAAATTGGATTTGACGAGTAGTTCGATATAATTCATGAATTCGTACTACAAGTACTTATTCTCAAAAACGAGTTGGACTCGCGCAAAAGCAAACCATTGATTGAACATTGATTGTCACCTAATTAAAGACTAATTAATTGGATTAGATTGGTTGTATAACATGCATTGAATGAATGAATGTGGATGTGATGAATGAATAGTGTATATCGGATGGATATTAGAAGGGAAGGGTAATTTTAGAAATTATTGTAAATTCAGAATTTATTAATTGGACCTGCGTGTCCAGCCTTTCTCTTATTATCTCTTTGTATTCTCTTCTCACCTAATTCCCCTCAATGTAAATGAGGTTTCTCTTTTGTATTATGTAATTGGGTAGAAGCAGAATAGTGTTAGCCGGGGAGAGGAGGAAGGGAGTGATTTGTTCTAGGAACAAATTGTTATATATCCATCCGCATATCACTATTATTTTATTTACGCGCTTTATGATGTTTTAGAAGCATGCTTAAGGGTGTATGATGATGAGACCTAACAAAGATAAATTAATTGGTTGCCAATTACGCGAAAATCCCTCAAACAATATTAAGCGATTTTCCTTCCGTTGAGTGATTCTTTCTCAAGATCCGAAATTGGCATTGGTTTGTTGGCCAAAGTCAAGACCTTTGTCAATTGAGGATGTGTTTGAATCATGAGAGTTTTGTTCCATATCGGTGTCTTGTCCAAGTTGTGATTTGTTGGCCAAAGTCAAGATCACTTCTTGTCCATCGACATTGATTACGAAACTTTCCATGTCAATGGGTCCCGCTTAACTGGAATCATTAAGTTTGTTGTGCCAAAGCCAAGACTTAGTTGATTCAGAGGAAATGGTTAGGAAAATGTATTGGATACATTGACATATGTATTAGATATATATGTTTCGGACTTGGATGTCCACCTACCGGATCTAGGAATTGGATGGGATCCAATTGATCTTCGAGATCTACCTAGTTAAATATCATACAACTTGTTGGCCAAAGTCAAGGTTGTGTGTTATTTAACGGGATCCTAGCCCACTAGGAAATTGGATTTCCCGAGTACTCGACAGAGGGTTAGAGACTTGTAGAAAATAGTGGGAGGCTAGTATTGAATTTGCAATTTCATTCAGATACTTAGCTTTACGCGCTTACAAAATTTATTTCGTCAATATTTTAACATTAGTTGGACTAATAAAATGTTATTTTTCTTGTAACAGTTTGACTGTACCCATATATCGTTAACTAGATAGTTGGACTATCGTAGTTAAGATGGCAAACAAAGGAAATGTCCGAGACATAATCATGGGTGATAATGTATTTAAGGGCACGAACTTTGCTGACTGGGAAATGAACCTGAGGATAGTCCTTGGGGCAGAGAGGCTGTTGTACACCATACAGAGACCTCTCGGGCCGAGGCCCACTGAGCCACTTGAGCTGGAGTTATGGAGAACTCATAGCGATGATTGTGATACAACTCAGTCGATCATGCTTGCTTCCATGACTCAACACTTTCGTCGCCAGAATAGGGACTTGGATCCTTATAATATGATGGCTAGACTAAAGGATCTTCACCGCACTAATAAGCGGATGGAGAGGTATGAGTTGGTGAAGAAACTCTTTCGCTCCCGTATGACTGATGGCGCTTCAGTTGAGGCCCACGGGACTCAAATGATAGCTGACATTGATGAGCTGGCCAAGATGGGAATAGTCTTGGAGGCTGAGCTGACTGTAGACATGCTTTTACAGTCACTTCCCGATACTTGGAAGCAGATTATCATCAACTACAAGTTGATGGATACGGACGATACTCTTGGAGAGCTATTGTCCATTCTTAAGGAGTCAGAGAAAGAGCTTCTTAAAGGCAACAAGCGCGAGGCGCACTTTGCATCGACCTCTCAGACGTCAAGGGCTGGGCCCAAGGCAACTGGAGGGGTGAAAAAAAGAGAAGCGTAAGAACAAGGGCAAGGCCAAGATGTCGATGGCTTCTGGGAAGCCGAGGAACAAGTCACAAGACATATGCCTTAACTGCGGCAAAAGAGGTCACTGGAAGCGTGACTGCCGCATGAACAAGGCGATCAGAAGGGAGATCAAGGCGGGCAAGGCACCGACCTCTGGTATGTTTGTTATTGAAATAAACATGGCTACTTCTAGTTTTAAAAATTGGATTTTTGATTCTGGTTGTGGTTCTCATATATGTACTGATGTGCAGGATCTGCAGAACAGCAGGATCTGGCTTCAGGGGAGATTGATCTACGAGTTGGAAACGGAACTCCTGTTGCTGTTTTGGCCGTGGGCACTTTTGTATTAGAACTGCCCTCGGGGCATGTACTTAAACTAAATGACTGTTATTATGTACCTAGTTTGACTAGGAATATTATATCTGTATCTTTGTTAACCCGAAATGGGTACACTTTTGTATTTAGAAACACTGGGTGTTATTTATATAAAAATGATGCAGAAATATGCACTGCAGTTGCAAATAATGGTCTTTATATTTTGAATATAAATGAATCTCCTACATATAAATTAACAAACAAAAGGCTTAAAAAGAGTGATCCAAAGGATGAAACTTATATGTGGCATTGTCGTCTGGGACACATTAACAAGACTCGCATATCCACACTTTCGAAGAGTGGGTACTTGGACGGATTTGATCCAAATTCATATGACGTCTGCGAATCTTGCTTATTAGGCAAAATGCCTAAATCACCTTTTAGCGGTAAAGGTGAACGCGCCACTGAACTGTTAGCCCTCGTTCATAGTGACGTTTGTGGGCCCATGTCTAGCCAGGCTAGAGGTGGATATCGATACTTCGTAACCTTTACCGATGATGCATCACGTTACGGTTATGTGTATCTAATGACGCACAAGTCGGAAACTTTTGAGAAATTCAAAGAGTTTCGACACGAAGTTGAAAAACAAACAGGCAAGAGTATTAAGACATTACGGTCGGACCGTGGTGGCGAATACTTAAGTAATGAGTTTCAAGATTACCTGAAAGAATATGGTATTCTTTCACAGTGGACTCCTCCTGGAACACCACAATTAAATGGTGTGTCCGAACGGAGAAACCGTACCTTGTTGGACATGGTAAGGTCGATGATGAGTCGCACTGAGCTGCCAATTTCCTTCTGGGGATATGCATTAAACAGTGCAGTTCTTATTTTGAATAAGGTTCCGTCAAAGTCTGTTGAACAGACACCATATGAGATATGGACAGGAAAGAAACCGGGTTTCTCATTCCTGAAGATTTGGGGTTGCTGGGCATACGTTAAACGTTTGGAAGGTACCAAACTTGAACCCAAATCAGATAAATGCCTATTCGTTGGATATCCTAGGGAAACCAAAGGATATTACTTCTATCACCCACAAGAGAACAAAGTATTTGTTGCTCTACATGCGGTTTTCCTTGAGAAGGAATTCCTAAATGCAAGTGTTTAGTGGGAAGAAAGTAGAACTCGATGAAAGTCGTAGTGATACTGTTCTTGGCAATGAATTATCAACGGAACATGAACAGTCCATCTGGGATGAGACTGAACCACAATCTTCAAATACACAAGGACCGCGTAGGTCGGAGAGAGTCAGGGTAATACCTGAGAGGTATGGATTCCTGATCTCACCTCATGTAGATATTAATCTTATTGAGGATAATGAACCGGCTACGTATGAGGAAGCGATACAAGGTATCGAATCCGCTTTATGGCAAGAAGCCATGAAGGCCGAAATGGATTCCATGTATACCAACCAAGTTTGGACACTGGTTGATGCACCAGAAGGCGTAAAGCCTATTGGATGCAAATGGGTCTTCAAGAAGAAGACTGACATGGATGGCAACGTACAAACGTACAAAGCTAGGCTTGTAGCGAAGGGATATCGTCAACGACTTGGAGTTGATTATGACGAAACCTTCTCACCCGTTGCCATGATTAAATCCATTCGGATAATGCTTGCAATAGCTGCATATTACGATTACGAAATATGGCAGATGGACGTTAAAACCGCTTTCCTTAACGGAAACCTTTCGGAGGATGTTTATATGCAACAGCCTGACGGTTTTATCGCACCTAGACTTGCAAACAAGGTTTGTAAGTTAAATCGGTCCATTTATGGACTGAAGCAAGCATCGCGGTCGTGGAACCAGCGTTTTGATGAGATCATAAAAGAATATGATTTCATTCAAAACGAAGATGATCCTTGTGTATATAAGAAGGTTAGTGGGAGTGCACTGACTTTTATTGTCCTTTATGTCGACGATGTATTGCTTATCGGCAATGACATTCCCATGTTAACGTCGGTGAAAGCTTGGCTTTCATTGAAATTCTCCATGAAAGATCTGGGAGAAGCAGCTTTTATTCTAGGAATAAAGATCTACCGGGATAGATCTAGAAAGCTACTTGGACTCTCCCAGAGTACATATATTGATAAAGTGTTGAAGAGATTCAACATGGATCAGTCCAAGAGGGGACTGTTACCAATATCACATGGCGTCTATCTATCTAGGGACATGTGTCCTAAAACACAAGATGAGAGAGACAACATGAGTCGGACTCCGTTCGCCTCGGCAGTCGGATCGATCATGTATGCCATGATATGTACACGACCTGATGTGTCCCATGCTTTGAGCATGTGCAGTCGATATCAGGCCGATCCAGGTAAAGATCACTGGATGGCGGTTAAGAGTATCCTTAAGTATCTTAACAGAACTAAGGATGCTTTCTTAATCTATGGAGATGGAGAACTTGAGGTATCTGGGTATACCGATGCAAGTTTCCAAACCGACAGAGACGACTTTAAGTCGCAATCTGGGTACATATTTTGTTTGAATAACGGAGCAGTGAGCTGGAAATCTTCCAAGCAAGATACTGTTGCCGATTCAACAACTGAAGCGGAGTACATTGCAGCAGCTGAAGCAGCAAAAGAGGCAGTTTGGATCCGTAAATTCCTAATTGGATTAGGAGTAGTTCCGTTAGCAGCTGAGCCCGTTCCATTGTATTGTGACAATAGCGGGGCTATAGCACAGGCTAAGGAACCAAGGTCTCATCAACGATCCAAACATGTTCTTCGACGATTCCATCTGATTCGAGAGATCATACATCGTGGCGATGTGAAGATCGAAAAGATCGCATCAGAGGATAATATTGCAGATCCGCTGACGAAGGCTATTCCTCGGGAAAAGTTTGAGCGACATGTACATAGTTCAGGTATTAGATGCTTGAGTGACTGGCTATAGGCCAAGTGGGAGATTGTTAGACAGTTATGACCCATAGCGTCACTATTTTGTAAATGATATTGTATTATTGTACAAAATTAACTATGTAGTAATGAAATTGCCTTTTACCGTTTTGTAATTTATTTACTTTGATATATAAATGGTAAAAGTCCCTATGATTAATTCCGGATTGAGATGATATGAGACAGTATCAATCCATAAAGGTTTAATCATTAAATATCCCTAGTCGTAGTATTATCGAGATTGGACATCGATAATGCGGAATAGACTAGTACTGCACTTGTGCGTGTTGTGAGGGCACAACGACATAGTTCTCATATATTTGAGTATAGGATACTTATGCAAGTGCGGTAGGAGGTTGTGTTTTACCGATGGTACGGAAAACAGCTTCGCTCTGGATAGACCCCGCGGAATCCCATTGGTAGTATGTCTGCGTGTCTATGGGAGTCCGCTTCAGGGTAGGTGCATATGGTCTTAACCTGAGACTTGCATCGCTAGTACTTGCGACAATCGGTAGACTTTAGTTTTGGTCGTCCAGGGCTTTAACAGGTTCTGTGTACACCTCTTCTAGGTTTATCGGGAATCGTAGTGTATTGGGTGTGATGTCAAGACGGAAGTATCACTTCAGACATATGGAGATGATGATCGCGCAGGATACAGAACTAGTACTCTATAATGGGTGCAACCATCGGGATAATATGACAAGGTCAGGATTATCCGATTCAAAGAGACTAGTTGCTTGATGTCCGATATATGTATCGTACGGGGCAGACACATCTCCAGCCCCAGGCCTTACATGTGATCATCCGATACTGGACTGCTATACACTATACTACGGTATACTACGCCTGTTATAGATCTTATATTCCAGTAAGAATATTTCTGGAGAATTGGGTAGGCATGGCGTTTTGCTAGAGGCTAACCTTGTCTTGTAAATCGGTAAAAACGTAGTACTTGGTACGTACGTGTTCGGATAGTCGACGACCGTATTTACTGCCAACATATCCAGAGATCTCTTGGGTCGCTTCCCGAAGATTCACCGATGACGTATGATTCGAACTTAATTAATCTGGGATTAATTGCGGAGAGACTTTATCTTGGATAAAGTACTATTGAAGAGAGAGAAAGATTAATTTGGAATTAATCGTTAAAATATTATATTCGATATATTAAACGAAATTCGATTTCGACGCGGAATTAAAATTAGATTTTAATTCGGGCAAACGAGTTAATTTAGAATTAATTCATTAGCGACATGAATAGTAATTATGCTAGGCATAATTATTTAATTAAATTCGATTTTAATAACGTCGCGACGAAAGTTCGTTAATTCGGAATTATCGAACTCGAGCCCGAGAGTGTTTGCGGGCCCACTCGTATTTGGAATCAAGCGAGGCCCACATGTCACATCAACCATCACATCACTAGTCATGAATTACCTTTTTAGTGATGGAATTAGGTAGTGGTTGATGGTGTAAGATACACTCCAAATCTTGAATGAAAAGTGATTGACTTTTGATTGACCAAAGTTGGTATATCTTTTTTGATTTGTTTTTGAAACAAATATATAAGATAAATAAAATCAAAAATGCACTTCTCATCTTCTCTCCTCATGACCGAAACCTGAAGCATTTTTGGCTCTCCATTTCTTCATTTTTTTCTTACAAAATTTGTGAAGAAAGTGTGTTTGTTTGGAACTATAAATCACATACAAGGCTAGCACCTTCAAGGGATCATACAAAGGTGTTATGGGAAACTAATTCTTGAGCTTGGAAGGATCAAACAAAGCTTGGAGCTTCATCATTCCTCTTGGCCGAAACCTTCACTGCACAAAGAAGAAAGTTTTCTTTTCATCAACGCATCCGCATTCCGATCTTTATGAGTATGATTCCGCCATACTTCAATATTGTTCATTCATTTATATATATTTGTTTGCTCTTTTGATCTTGGGACATGGATTAGAATTTCCAACACCTAAAACAGTGAGCAAACAACCCCAAAAAATCGCCAAAACAATCCCTTATTTCCCATAAAATATTGACCAGAAAACACAGTGAAAACAGCAGTGAAACGGAGGGAAAACAGTAGCTTGAACAGCGAAACAGCGAAGAAAGACGTGGACCAGTGAACCAGAAAAGTTATGGAGTGTTAGCCCTTCCGACGGACTTGTAACGCGCTTCCGAAAGTCGACATAAAAGGTTAGACCTGAGGGCACTTTTTACATCTATTTTCATTCGTATTTTTATTGTTTATTATTTGCATGAGTATTGTGGAATGATGTGTGTTGTGGCCCTTGAATAAAATGGAAAATGTGTCGTTTCTTGTGGTATATAGGATGGAAACCCAGACGTAAACTCCGTAGCCGAATCCGAATGGACGGTAGTGCGGTCTGTACTTGGGATACAACTCCATGTACCACTCGAGCAAACGACACATATTTTGATTTATTTTGTCTTGTTTGTTTATTATCCGTTATTTAATTTCTGCATGTTATTTGTTTGTGTAATGATAAGATAAAGCGCATGTGCTTAGTAAGTTGGATTAAAGGTCCTCCATTTCGAGGGGTTAAAATCCTTTACCACGATGTTTTGCCGTGCCAGATGATGTATATTCGGTTGAATGTAAGATGTGTTCAATCAGGTATACAAAGTCCGATATTGTTGTCTTTATTTTTTATATGCATTATGTTGTTGGTGCATGGGCTTAGTAAGTTGGATTAAAGGTCCTCCATTTCGAGGGGTTAAAATCCTTTACCACGATGCTTTGCCACGCCGGATGATGTATATTCGGTTGAATGTAAGATGTGTTCAATCGGGTATACAAAGTTCGATATTGTTGTCTTTATATTTTATATGCATTATGTTATTAGCGCATGAGCTTAGTAAGTTGGATTAAAGGTCCTCCATGTCGAGGGGTTGAAAGCCTTTACCACGATGCTTTGCCGCGCCGGATGATGTATATTTGGTTGAACGTAAGACGTGTTCAGTCGGGGATACGAAGTCCAATTTTGTTGTCTTTACTTTTATATGCATTATGATGTGATGCTCATGGGCTTAGTAAGTTGGATTAAAGGTCATCTATTTGGAGGGATAAAAAGCCTACGGTCTACCTTTACCACGATACTTCGTCGCGCCTTTTATTTCATTATTTTCTTTTCTTTGTATGTTATCTTCTTGCATAATCATGCATCATGTTGCATCACGCATGGGCAAATCAATTTGGATTAAAGGTCCTCCACTTTGAGGGATAGAAAGCCTACGGGCTACCTTTGCCACGACGTTTTGCCACGCGGGACAAAGTGCATTCGATTGAATGTGAGATATGTTCAATCGGACACTTGAAGTCCTATATAGATGTGGGCATATGTCGCATCTTTTTTCTTTCATTCCTTTATTTATCTTTCAAATCGCATCATGGCACGTTTATTTTGATGTACAATTGCCTCTTTGGTTATTTCTTTGCATTATATACCTAATTGTTTCTCTTTATTACGTATGATTGTGCAACTGCCATTTGTTTGCATTTCTGTGTCCATGAATGTAATGTGCTTATGACATTGTATGCTTGCCGTATTTCAATTTATCTTTATGCATGCAAATTCGGACATAGATTATATGCAAATAAGTTGTATGCGAATTTGGATATAGATTGTATGCAAATAAGTTGTATGCCAATTTGGACATAGATTGTATGCAAATAGGTTGTATGCAAATTTTGACATAGATTATATGCAAATAGGTTGTATGTAAATATGAAAATGTGTTACATGCGAACTTAGAAATAAAATACCCTTAGGAATATATGTTGCTAGACTCGATTAAATTATTGCACAAATCATTTTATTACAAGTGGCATAAGTAAGGGACCATTCCGAACCCAACGGTTTGAGGTCTTCCCTTGCGAGGGGTGAGTGCAGCCTTAAATCATTTTCCCGGTTCACACCCGGTGGCGACTCCTTTATTCTCTGGTTTAGTCCCCCACGGGCTACTCTGTACTCCCAACCGGGCCGCGAGCCCGGAACAACATGCGTCGCCCAGTTTCTGTGTCCCACAGTCTGGCGACTCCAGTGGGGATAGAGAATCGGCCCCGAAATAATGTCTTGTAATATTATGAGTTGTGTTTTAAGTTAACCGTTCCTATAGTGGGTTGAAAGGGGTTTAATCAAAGGCACTTTTAAGGCTAGGTAATGGTTTGGTGTCTTCCTTCACTCACTAAATTTCTATAAGGAAAAGCTGTGAAGGCACCTAGATAATCATCTACTCGTAGCCTACTATGATGGACTAATTTGGAGGACTCGTTCTTTATTCCTGACACCAAGCGATAAGAGCCTAAGAGGCTTGGGTACTTAAGAGAGCCTCGCTCCACCCTCCCTCTGGGGAATCTACAATGGGAAATCCATTTGACAGTCAGTCACACACCATAGCTCGTTGGCACGTACCTTAGTGTATAAAAAGGTGCACTCACTTGGTCGCTCGGACCCTTGAGTGGGGAGACCTAGTTGTGGGTAATCCTTCGTCAGCGAGAGCCTTTGTCCACACCCCCGTAAACCCGCATGTGAACCTTAGTCGTAGAACTAATAAGAATTATTTACTTATGCTTGTGTTTGGGAACATTGTCGTTTGGATCCATTCGGACCTTTTGTCATGAGGTATGGGCTTGTTGGACCATTTAAACTGGGACAAGAATGTATCTTATGATGATTGGGCCAAAAGCTTCTAAAACGCCAATGGGCCATTATATGTTGGTGTTTAGTAACATTATCATTTGGATACGGTTGGACTTCTTGCCATGAGACGTGAACTTGTTGGGCCATTTAAACTGGGACGAGTCCACTCCTATGACAGTTAGCCCAAAAGCTTCTAAAATGATAATGTGCCGAATTACATGTTCCACACATCACACGTATCTTATGCATCTCATGCATACACACATCACATTAACTCTCTTGTGTCTTAAGAGCCATCATAGATATCCGTTGGGTTAGGAAAAATGGAAGACTTGTTAAAAGGCCGATAGCAAACATGAGCGAATTAGAGAATGAAACATCCCGTATGGATCAGTTTGAGAACAATCTCACCAAGATTACTGAAAAGTTACAAGCCTTGATTGCTGCTGTGGCTAATATGGTTGTGCCCCGTGCTAGGGGAAACTCTGAGAATGAGAGGTGTGAAGACCCTCCAACTAGATTGAATGATGATATTCCGGGTTTTGATGATGATATGGCCGAATATGCTGCCGGGAAAGTGGCAGAGTCTCAAGTTGAACTGCAGATACTCAGAGATCAGGTAGAATCGGTTACCCGTAAAATGAGGGGTAAACATGAAGACTTGCTAGATTATGAAGCAATGACTTTTGAAGAACAGCTGCCAGCTCAATTCAAGATGCCGGATAGAGCCAAGTTTAATGGGAATGGGGATCCGAGGGTCCATCTCCGACAATATGTTTCGGTTATGAGTTCAGTGGGCCTGTCACAGCGCCAAGTTCAGAAGATGTTTGGGATGTCGCTCGAGGGGGCACCCATGGTGTGGTATCACGGTCTTGAGAAAAAGGTTAAAGAAGATTGGAGGGAGTTGGCTGATGCCTTCTTAAAACAGTACGTCACAGACCTGGAGATCGATTTGTCACTCCGCGATTTGGAGAATACTAAGCAAAATTCGGAGGAAAGCTTTAAAGATTATGTAGACCGCTGGAGAGTCAGCTTTTGAAAATGCAGACTCGGCCTTCAGAGAAAGACCAGATCAAGATGATCATCAAGGGCACCAAGCCCTCTATTTATGGTAAACTGAGGAGGATGACTTCGATGATCACTGATTTTTGACAGTTGAGAGAGACTATTATGGATATTGAGGAGGAAGAGGCTGAGAACAGAAAGTTTTATGGCCAGAATAAGAGAACTTTTGGGGGGCCTTCCGAAACCAAGCCCACTACTGCCGAAGTCGCTACCATCAGAAACAGGCAATTCTCCAACCTTGGTAGACCTTTGTCGAAGGTGTTTGAAAAGTTACAAGGACAAGGACTCTTGAAACCCTTAGAAGGCAAACCACTTCCACACCCCCCACCGCCACACATAAATGTGAACCTTTATTGTCACTTCCACCATCTACATGGCCATGACACCGACAACTGCACCCGCCTCAGGCATGAAATTCAAGATCTCATAGATTCCAATAAAATACCCGACCCAGGAAAAGAACAACCAACATACACAGAAACCCTCTACCAAACTACCACTCCGTTCCACCACCCACCTATATGATCAACTCTGGATTGCCCGAAACATTTGTCCTCCAAACCCTCAACCACCAAGCTTCTTACATGGATGACAGTGAAGAACCATAGGCTGAGGAAGAAGGCATTGCTGCAGATGATGGAGTTGTTCCTCCTAGTCTATTTGATCTAGCATTTTTAAATAAAGACATTGATTTTGTTTACTTGTTCGAACTTTTTTCTCAACGATAATAAAGACGTTCATTTCGTTTACTTGCCTAAGGCTCTTCCTGCAACATGAGTACATTTGACAAAAGCATTAAACCATGGTACTATGATACTCAGCTATATTTAGAACACGGGGAATCTTCGAAAGAAGCAAGCAGAAAAGATAAGATAGCAATTCAGAAAGTGGGAAATAAGGGCGAGGCCCATATCAGTATCAGTTTGGGGCGAGGCCCACATCATTCTGGGGGCGAGGCCCACATCAACATCAGTCAGGGAGCGAGGTCCATATTAGCATCAGTATCAATCTTGCCGGGTATGGCACTCTGGGGGCGAGGCCCATATCATTATCAGTATCAGTCTTGCCGGGAATGGCACTCCGAGAATGGAGCACAGTTCGAGAATGAACAAGCTGGGAATGACACTCCGAGAATGGAGCACGGTTCGAGAATGAACAAGCCGGGAATGGCACTCGAGAATGGAGCACAGTTCGAGAATGAACAAGCCAGGAATGGCACTCCGAGAATGGAGCACAGTTCGAGAATGAACAAGTTGAGAATGGTAATTCGAGAATGGAGCAAGGTTCGAGAATGGACAAGCCGAGAATGGAGCAAGGTTCGTGAATGAACAAGCCGAGAATGGAGCAGGTTTGAGAATGAACAAGCCGAGAATGGTAATCCGAGAATGTAGCAAGGTGCGAGAATGGACAAGCCGAGAATGGAAATCCGAGAATGGAGCACGGTTCGAGAATGAACGAGCCGAGAATGGTAATTCGAGAATGGAGCAGGTTCGAGAATGAACAAGCCGAGAATGGTAATCCGAGAATGGAGCAAGGTTCGAGAATGGACAAGCCGAGAATGGCAATCCGAGAATGGAGCAGAGTTCGAGAATGAACAAACCGAGAATGGTAATCCGAGAATGGAGTGGGTTTGAGAATGAACTAGCCGAGAATGGCAATTCGAGAATGAAGCAGGTTCGAGAATGAACTAGCCGAGAATGGCAATCCGAGAAGGGAACAGAGTTCGAGAATGAACAAGCCGAGAATGGTAATCCGAGAATGGAGTAGAGTCCGAGAATGAACAAGCCGAGAATGGTAATCCAAGAATAGAGCAAGGTTTGGGAATGGACCACATCACAGTAACGGTTCGGGAATGGACCACCTCACAACAAAATCAACTCAACTCAACACACGGCAAGTCAAGCGGCAGTTGGGGAGCCAGGTAAGTAAAAATGCATTGCACGTACTTTGATAGGATTATCATTGTCACACACTGCACAAGTCCCATCAAAGTGGGGGCGACTGTAGGCACTGCATTTTTGCATATAAGTCCCTATGATGAGTCTCATTTAGAGGCACTACCTTTTAAGTCGCGGGAAACGGACGTCGGAAGGGAAGAGTCAAGAATTGACACATTGTTGGAATTAATTCGTTTGTTTATGCTTCGAGTTTGCTTGTTGGACTTCCGTTTTAAAGCACCTTTAGCCCAAAACCCCCGCAAGCCCACACACCACTAAACCCACCAACCAAAGCCAACCAAAGCCACCAACCAAAGGCCACACGCCCAAGCCTAGCCCACACACGTCCAAGCCTATTTGAAACACATCCAAATTAATAAAATTCATATTTAACACATGGGGAATTAAATAAAATCTAAAAATCATATACCAAATTAAAATAAATATCAAATAAAATCATGCCTAATTAAAATCAATCAAGTATATTATATTTCTAACTAAACAAATCTCATGCCTAAGCAAAACAAATTAAATATATCATATTCCTAATCTAGCCAAGACATGTCCCCCAATCAAATATTAGACTTTCCTTGTAAGACACTAATTGATTCCTTCCTTTTCAAACAAGGAGAAGCCCTAGCCTTTGTCTATAAAAGAAACCAAATTCCAACACTTCCACCCTCTCTCTCTCGGCACTTCAACAAAAATAATACAAACCTCAAACAAGAAAATAAACCCTAGACGTCCTCTCCTCTCACGAATCAAACAGCAAACCCACATGAAACACAACTCTCCATAAATTAACAAGAATAAGCTACCTTCCACACTCGACAACCCTCATCACGTTAAACTCAACGCCACTGCTGTTGGAGATTCTAGGCCCCGAGGATCGAATAACAAACATGAAACAAGTGCGAATACAAATCGAGAAAGTCGTGGAATACTTACACCGATCGGTTGAGCGACGCAGCAAGCAACAAAAACTGAAATTCTGCTTGGCAGTGGACTCGGCAGTGAGCTACAACCAATCCCCAAATTCGGCCATTGGAGGTCATCTTCCAAGCTCCAAGCTTTGCGAAATGATTCCCGGCTCATGGGTGGACTTCCCTATCACCTTCGCATGATCCCGGAGTGTGCTAGCACTCTTGATTTTGCCACAAAATCATGACATTTTCTTCCCCTTCACTGCTCGGTTTTGCCCAGTATTTTCACAATGAAGAACAGCCCATTGGGCGTGTAAAATGTGAGAAGAGAGGAGAGTGAGAGAGATGAAAATGTGTTGATTAATTTTGGTAATTAATTTCCAAAAGATATACCAAAATTTTGGCTTTAAAAGTCAAACAATTAAAGCTTTAATTCCCAACAACACACATCAAGTCACATCTCTCAATCAAGTTGTCAAGTCACATCACTCAAAGTGACAAGTGATTTGACGGTTGAAGTGACGCTAGATGCGACTAGCGATTTGACGGTTGATTTGACTTGCGTGCCTCATTCGAATTTGAAATGCGAATGCGCTCGCAAATAATCTCGGGCTCGGGTTCGCTAATTCTAAATTAACGAATTTTCCGTTGTGTCGTAATTAAATCTAATTTAATTAAATAATCATGCCTAGCATAACTACTATTCATGTCGCTAACGAATTAATTCTAAATTAATTCGTTCGCCCGAATTAAAATCTAATTTTAATTCCTCGTCGAAATCCAATTTCGTTTAATATATCGAATATATTAATTTGCTGATTAATTCCAAATTAATCGTTATCTCTCTTTAATTGATATTTTATCCCAGATAAAATATCTCCGCAATTAATCCCAGATTAATTTTCTCTCTCATCTAATTAATCCCAGATTAATTAAAAGGTGCGAGTCATACGTCATCGGTGAATCTTTGGGAAGCGACCCATGAGATCTCCGGATATGTTGGCAGCAATTCGGTCGTCGGACTATCCGAACACGTAAGTACCAAGTACTACGTTTATACCGATTTACAAGACAAGGTTGGCCTCTAGCAAAGCGCCATGCCTGCCCAATTCTCTGGAAATATCCTTACAGGAATAAGGATCTATATCAGGCATAGTATACGTAGTATTGTGTATGTCGATCCAGTATCGGATGATCACGTGCTAGGCCTGGGGCTGGAATTGTGTCTGCCCCGTACGAAGCACATGTCAGATCTCTGGTAACTAGTCTATATAATCGGATAAACATGACCTAGTCATAATATCCCGATAGCTTGAGCATATAAGGGAACAAGTTCCATATCCTATGTGACCATCATCTCCACTATGACTGGAGTGATACTTCCATCTCGACATCACACCCAATACACTACGATTCTCAATATACCCTGCATTGGCGTACACAGAACCTGTTAAAGTCTGGATGACCGCAACCAAAGTATATTGATTGTCGCAAGTATTAGCGGTGCAAGTCTCCGGTTAAGACCAAATACACCTACACTGATTTCGGACTTCCATAGACACATAGTCATACTACCAATGGAATTCCGAGGGGGTCTATCCAGAGCGAAGCTGTTTCCCATACCATCGGTAAAACACAACCTCCTATTACACTTGCATGAGTATCCTATACCCAAATATATGAGAACTATGCCATTGTGCCCTCACAACACGCACAAGTGTAATACTAGTGTTTTACGCATTTGTCGATGTCCAATCTCGACAATGCTCTGACTAGGTATATTTAATGATTTATCCTTCATGGACTGATACTGTCTCATATCATTCTCAGTCCAGTAACAAATCATAGGGACCTCCTATCATTTATACATCTAGGTGATCTAATCACAAATGATAAGAGTGCAATCTCCTTTGTCACATAGTTAATTTTTACAACAACACCATGATCTGTACAAATAGTGACGCTATGGGTCATAATTGTCCAACAATCTCCCACTTGGCCTATAGCCAGCACTCGAGTGTCTACCACCCGAACTATGTACCGGTTCGCTCAAACTGCTGAGAAATGTTTTCGTCAGCGGATTTGCATGATTATCATCTGATGCGATTTATTCTATCATCACATTGCCACGATGTATGATCCGAACGAATCAGATGAATATCGAAGTATGTATCTAGATCGTTGATGAGACCATTAATTCTTTAGCCTTTGCTCAAGCCTAGCTCAGATGCTAACATAATTATATCTAATCTAATTAGATTTATTTATCGACCCAGAAGGCTTCTATTGCCGCATCAGCTGCAGCAATAACCCGCATTTGTTGTTTATTCGGTAACCGTATCTTGCTTGGAAGATTTCCAGCTCACTGTTCCGTTATTCAAACTGTATAGTACCGTTTTGTGACTTGTAGTCATCTTTATCGGTTGGGAAACTTGCAATAGTGATCCCAGTCACTTCAAGTTCTCATTCTCCATAGATTAAGACAGCATCCTTAGTTCTCTAAGATACTAACGGATGTTCTTAACATCAATCCAGTGACTATCACTTGGATTGGCCTGTTTGTGAATCTATATGCTCAAAGCGTATGAGACACCAGGTCACATACATTTTTCAATGTACGAGTTCACGGAGAGTTTCATGAAAGCCAAGCTTTCACCGATTGTTTTATGGGAATATCATTTCCAAGAAATGACATATTATCATTATTTATAGGACAACCACTGTCAGTGCGCTCCCACTAACCCTCTTTATATATACACAAGAATAATTTTTTCGTTTTGAATTAAATCATAAACTATTATGATTACACCAAAACGATAATTCATAGAACCTATGCTTGCTTCAATCCAAACATGGATCGAACAACCTGCAAGCCTTGTTTGCTAGTTTTGGTACGACAAAACTGACAGGATGTTGTAAACATCCTCCAAAAGGTTTCTTTTTCAGGAAAGCGATTTTCCCGTTCAGCTGACATATTTCATAAATGAAACATGCAGCATTAGCAAGCATTATCCAAATGGATTTATCGTGGCAACATGTAAAAGGTTCAATCGTAATCAACACAATGTAGATAACGATACCTTTCCGCTAAAAGCCTAGCTTTACACGTTGGTATGTTGCCTTCCATGTATGTCTTCCTTGAAGACTGAATAATACCAATAGGCACAATGCCTTATGGTACATCAACTAGTATCTAAACTTGTTGATATACATGGAATCCATTTGGGATTATATGGCACTTTGCCATAATTAGGGAGTCGATACCTTGTATCACTTCCTCATACGTAGTCAGTTGGTATACCTCAATAAGATAGACATCTTTATGAGGTGAGATCAGAAACCCATACCCCAGGTTGTTTTCTGAATCTCTACGACATACGCGGTTCTTGTGTATATGAAGATTAATGGTAATAGTTTCATCATTGATGAACTATTTGTGTTCCATTAGGATTCGGTGCCTTGAACAGTATTACTCCGATTTTCATCGAGTCTTACTATCCTCCCACTTACCACCGCATATCGGTATTCCTCTTAGGAAAACCGCATGGTGAGCAACAATCTAATTGTTCTCATATGATTTGTATAAGTACAATACTTATGGTATCCCTAGGATAACGTACAATTGGCACTTATCCAATTTGGGTTTTAGTTTGGTATCATCCAAACATATGCCTAGCATTCCCAAATTATCAGGAATGAGAAACCCGGTTTCTTTCCCATTCATATCTAATATGATATATGTCAAACAGATTATTATGGAACCTTATTCTAAATAAGTTCTACATTGTTTAAAGCTTATCCGTTGAAGGAAATGGTAGCTTAGAGCGACTCATGATTAACCTTATCATGTCCAACAAAATTCGGTTACTCAGTTCGGACACACCGTCAAACTGATGTGTTCCGGGAGGAGTCCTCATTTGAAAGAATACTTTACTCTTTCAAGTATATAAGAAACTTATTGTTTAAGTATTTTCCATTACAGTCTTACCGTGAAGGTCTAATACTTTAGCTGATCTGTTTGTCTATTTCGTGTCGAAACTTTAAAAGTTTTCGATTTGTGTTCTTCAAAAGAAACACATAACCATTACGCGATGCCACATCCGTAAAGGTCACGAAATATTCATATCCACCTCTAGCCTTGCTAGACATGGGCCCACTTGCTTCACTATGAACTAGGGCTAACAGATTAGTGGCATTTACACTTTTATCAAATAAAGGTGTTTTAGCCATTTTGCCTAATAAACTAGATTCGTAGACTTTATTTGAATAGGATCAAATCAGTCCTAGTATCCACTCTTCAAAAGTGTGGATATACGAGTCTTGTTTGATTGTGTCCCAGACAACAATGCCACAATTAGTTTCTTCTGATCAAATCAGTTTGAGCTATTTGTTTGTCATGTTATATATTTGAGATTTTATTTATATTCAAAATATAAATTCTGTTACTCACATCTAATGTGTTTATCTCAATATCATCTTTATATAATAAAACACTTTAGTGTTCTAGAATATAAAGGTTCACCCGCAGCGGGTTAAACACTGATATAAAGATAATGTATCTAGTCAAACTAGTTACATTATAACAGTTTCCAATTTTAGGTACACACCCGAAGGGTAGTTCCTAAAATTAGGTATCTACGGTTAAAACAGCGACTTTCGTCCCGTTTCCAATTCGCAGATAAATCTCAATTGAAGTCAGTATCCTGTTCAAAACAAATTCTGAACATCAATACATATATTTTATGTACCACACTAAGTATTTAAAATCTAATTTCAATACTAGTCATGAACATAATCTTGACAAACATATTTGAAGTTAGAGCCTTGCCCTATCTTCAATTCCTTCATGTTTGCTTTGTCCAAACGGCAGTCACGCTTCCGCGATCCCGTTTGCCACAATTTAGGCAGACATTTTGGGATATGTCCTTTATCTTTCTAAAAGATTATAATGATTTTGCCTTTGCCCTTTTCATATTCCAGAAGCCTTTGGCCAAGCCTTGGCCTTCTTAGAATATCGAATTAAGGTATGCATTGCGCTACTTGCCTATTGCAAAGTTTGACTTTATCTCCTTGAGAATAGTCATTAACTCTCCAAGAGTTTACTATTGCAATTTAGTATTTCTAAAATCTAAGTATAGATTTATGAAGATCCTTCAATTTCATTATCATACTTTAAGGATCTAATCCTTAGTTCTGATTAAGAAATTAAAGAGTTTACCGCGACAAGCTTAATGGATTAAGCACTTAAGTTATCATCACATGATCTTCCAAAGATTATGCTCTACTGTTTGCTTAACTTCGGGCTTAGGCCTAATATGTTATTTTATCTAATAAAGTAACTTATTAGTTTCCAAGACCATCCTGAAATATTATTCCCAATTTGACAATTAAACCATTTAAATACATTTTCCCCAGGATTATGTTTTAAATGTCAATCTTTCAATTTAATCTTGATTTTAATAGTCCAACTATTTAATCAATGATTTAGGTACTATTTATTATAATGATTACAATAGTCCAACTATTTAATCAACTATAATTTAATAGATTAATATCAATTATATTGATTACTATAATCCAATTATAAAATCAACTATAAATGAATAGTTTGAATATAGTCCAACTATTTATTAAAAAACAACATTTAAATATTAGTCCAACTAACATTTGACGAATGATATTTGTTCGAGCGCGTATGACAGGTAATTAAACGAATATTGCAAATTCAATTCTTGCCTCCCACTATTTTTCGGCGAGCCTCTAACCCTCTGTCGAGTACTCGGGAAACCGTGTTTCCTAGCGGGCTAGGATCCCGTTAAATATCACACAATCTTGACTTTGGCCAACAAATTGTATGATAATTAACTAGGTAGATCTCTAAGATCGATTGGATCCAATCCAATTCCTAGATCCGGTAGGGGAACATCCAAGTCCGAAACATATATCTTATATATGCCAATACATCCAATGTATTACCTAACCTTTTTCCTCTGAATCAACTAAGCCTTGTCTTTGGCACAACAAACTTAGTGATCCCATTTAAGCGCGACCCATTGACCATGGAAAGCTTCATAATCAATGTCGATGGACAAGAAGTGGTCTTGACTTTGGCCAACAAACCACAACTTGGACAAGACACCAATATGGAACAAAGCCTTCGTGATTCAAACACATCCTCGACGGACAAAGGCCTTGACTTTGGCCAATAAGCCAATGCCAGTCTCGGATCTTGAGTGAGAATCACTCAATGGAAGGAAAGACGCTTAACATTTAGCGAAGGTTTTTCGCGTGCAAATTGGCAACCAATTTATTATCTTTGTTAAGGTCTCATCATCATACACTCTTAAACATGCATTCTAAAAACATAATAAAGCGCGTATAATAAAATAATAATGATATATGGATGGATATTTTACACAATGATCCTAGATCATATCTCTCCCTTTCTCTCTCCCGCTAGCACATGTATTTACTTCTACCCGTTACACTACACTTCTAAAGAAACCTCATTTACATTGAGGGGAATAGGTGAGAAGAGAATACAAAGAGTATGGAGGTGATAAGGCTGGACACGCAGGTCCAATTAATAAATCAAATTTATTACAACAATTTCTAAAATTGCCCCACCCATCTAATATCCATCTGATATACATTATTCATGCATCACAATCATGTATTCACACAAGCATGTTATCAATCAATCTAATCAAATTAATTAATCTGATAATTAATGATCATCCAATGTTCAAACAACGATTTGATTTTGTTCGAGTCAAACTCGTTTTTGCGAATAAGTACTCAAAGTACGAATTCTCGAATTAAATTAAACTACATCATTAAATCCAATTTAATAAGCATTCAATTCTAATTCGCTATTTAATTCCAAATTAAATATTACACTTTAATAATAAACCTTTTACGACTTAATCGTTACGGGTCTCAAAGCCCGATTAACGTCCAACGTCAATTTAATTAAAGTCCAATGGGCTTTTAATTAATTTCTTAAGGCGTGGACTTTTGGTCAACTTGGGTCAAACCGAATAACCAAAATCCAATCCGGGAATTACCCCATAAGAATAGAAATCAATTTAGTCTCATTAGGCCCAATTAAACTTTAAAGGTCCATTAAGTCGCATTTGGGCTTTATGGAAGCGATTTTGGGCCTAATTGGATCCAACCAATTTTGCCTAAACCCAACTTTGTACAACAAAGCCCAATAAGCCCATTTACAACATTAAAGCCCAAATCCAATTTTAAGGCCCAATTAATTAAATACAAAAAATCCAATTTCACATTTAATTAACCTAAAGTGTATATCATGATTAATCACCCAAATTAACATTTCTAAAACATCAATTTATACAATTAATCATGCTTATTTACATCATCACATGTCCAACATATTTTGATTAAAATCAAACCCAAACATGCTAGTTAAGTCTCGGCAAAGTGAGGATTTTATATCCAATTTCAAATCCAATCCAATTGAATCAAATTAAACATTAAATCAATATCCCCAAATGATTTCCAATTCATCTAATGAACCAAAATCAAAAAAAAATTCCAAGACTCGCAATTAGGGTATCATTCGGCCATGGTCAAGAATTTGGGGAAATTCGATCCAATCAAATTTTCTCCAAATTAGACATATATAACTCTAAGTTAACATCAAATAAACATAACCAAACACTCAATTTGAAAAAATCATGCTCCAAGCAAAATTACCCAAATTTTAACCATAAGTCATTTTTCATGCTTTTGCTCGCTCTGATACCATTGTTGGAGTTTCTAGGCCCCGAGGATCGAATAATAAACATGAAACAAATGAGAATACAAATCGAGAAAGTCGCGGAATACTTACCTCGATCGGTTGAGTGACGCGACAAGCAATAAAAACTGAAATTCTGCTTGGCAGTGGACTCGGCAGTGAGCTGTAACCAGTCCCCAAATTCGGCCATTGGAGCACAACTATGTCGTTGTGCCCTCACAACACGAACAAGTGTAATACTAGTCTTTTACGCATTTATCGATGTCCAATCTCGACAATGCTCTGACTAGGGATATTTAATGATTTATCCTTCGTGGACCGATACCGTCTCATATCATTCTCAGTCCAGGAACAAATCATAGGGACCTCCTATCATTTATACATCTAGGTGATCTAATCACAAATGATAAGAGTGCAATCTCCTTTTTCACATAGTTAATTTGTACAACAACACCATGATCTGTACAAATAGTGATGCTATGGGTCATAATTGTCCAACAATTGCCATCCCTTAACCCTCCACATAGCTTTCAGCAGCCCTTCACGCCATCATCTTCTTTCCACGCTATTACCCCTTCCACACGCAGATCATCTTGCCTTCAGCACGCATTAACTGCCCTAAACTCTCAACACCACATGCACATAGCCCTACACTCCACGCTACCTACCCCATTTACGTAAGACATATAGCCCTCGTTGCCCACATAAACTAAAGACGCCCATTCAACAAGAATTAAAACTCTCCACGTGAACGCACCATAAACCAACAGCCAGCCCACTCACGATCACACTCAGCACGGTACTGCCAGCCATCACGCCCTTAATGCCCCTGACCTGCACGCAAATTCCCTGACCTGCATGCAAATCCCCTGACTTGAAATGCACCCCCTGACCTGGACGTAAATCCCCCTGAAACCAGCCTCTGACCTGCACGAAAATCCCCCTAAAACCAGCCCCTCCATTCACTAAAAATCATCCCTCAAACAGTCCCTGTAACCATCGAATCAGTCCCTTAAAACAGACACAAAAACCACCCTAAAACAGTGAGCAAACAACCCCAAAAAATCACCAAAACAGTCCCTTATTTCCCATAAAATAGTGACCAGAAAACACCGCGAAAACAACAGCGAAACGGAGGGAAAATAGTAGCTTGAGCAGTGAAACAGCGAAGAAAGTCGTGGACCAGCGAACCAGAAAAGTTGCGGAGTGTTAGCCATTCCGACAGACTTGTAACGCGCTTTCGAAAGTCGACATAAAATGTTAGACCTGAGGGCACTTTTTACATCTATTTTCCTTTGTATTTTTATTGTTTATTATTTGCATGAGTATTGTGGAATGATGTGTGTTGTGGCCCTCGAATAAAATGGAAAATGTGTCGCCTCTTGTGGTATATAGGATGGAAACCCAGACATAAACTCCGTAGCCAAATCCGAATGGACGGTGGTGTGGTATGTACTTGGGATACAACTCCACGTACCACTCGAGCAAACGGCACATATTTCGATTTTTTTTATCTTGTTTGTTTATTACCTGTTATTTAATTTCTGCATGTTATTTGTTTGTGTAATGATGAGATAAAGCACATGGGCTTAGTAAGTTGGATTAAAGGTCCTCCATTTTGAGGGGTTAAAATCCTTTACCACGATGGTTTGCCGCGCCGGATGATGTATATTTGGTTGAATGTAAGATGTGTTCAATCGGGTATATAAAGTCCGATATTGTTGTCTTTATTTTTTATATGCATTATGTTATTAGCGCATGGGCTTAGTAAGTTGGATTAAAGATCCTCCATTTCGAGGGGTTAAAATCTGTTACCACGATGCTTTGCCGCGCCGGATGATGTATATTCGGTTGAATGTAAGATGTGTTCAATCGGGTATACAAAGTCTGATATTGTTGTCTTTATTTTTTATATGCATTATGTTATTAGCGCATGGGATTAGTAAGTTGGATTAAAGGTCCTCAATGTCGAGGGGTTAAAAGCCTTTACCACGATGTTTTGTCACGCCGGATGATGTATATTCGGTTGAACGTAAGACGTGTTCAGTCGGGGATACGAAGTCCAATATTGTTGTCTTTAATTTTATATGCATTATGATGTGATGCGCATTGGCTTAGTAAGTTGGATTAAAGGTCCTCTATTTGGAGGGATAAAAAGCCTACGGTCTACCTTTACCACGATACTTTATCGCGCCTTTTATTTCGTTATTTACTTTTCTTTGTATGTCATCTTCTTGCATAATCATGCATCATGTTGCATCGTGCATGGGCAAATCAAGTTGAATTAAAGGTCCTCCACTTTGAGGGATAGAAAGCCTACAGGCTACCTTTACCACGACATTTTTCCGCGCCGGACAAAGTGCATTCGATTGAATGTGAGATACGTTCAATCGGACACTTGAAGTCCTATATAGATGTGGGCATATGTCGCATCTCTTTTCTTTCATTCCATTATTTATCTTTCAAATCGCATCATGGCTCGTTTATTTTGATGTACAATTGCCTCTTTGGTTATTTCTTTGCATTATATACCTAATTGTTTCTCTTTATTACGTATGATTGTGCAACTGCCATTTATTTGCATTTCCGTGTCCATGAATGTAATGTGTTTATGACATTGTATGCTGGCCGATTGTATGCAAATAGGTTGTATGCAAATTTGGACATAGATTATATGCAAATAGGTTGTATGCAAATATGAAAATGTGTTACATGCGAACTTAGAAATAGAATACCGTTAGGAATATATGTTGCTAGACTCGATTAAATTATTGCACAAATCATTTTATTACAAGTGGCATAAGTAAGGGACCATTCCGAACCCAACAGTTTGAGGTCTTCCCTTGCGAGGGGTGAGTGCGGCCTTAAATCATTTTCCCGGTTCACACCGGGTGGCGACTCCTTTATTCTCCGGTTTAGTCCTCCACGGGCTACTCTGTAATCCCAACCGGGCCGCGAGCCCGTAACAACATGCGTCGCCCATTTTTCATGTCCCACACCAGGACTCTGACTATCAATCTTCCTCCTTTAGAACTCTGAAGGCTTATGATATTGAGTTAGAGTTGTGTTTTTATGTTGATGGTCAATCAAAGATCAATATCACCAAGACAAAGAAGACAAGGTAATAAAGAAAGTCTTAAAGGTGAAAATCAAGAAGAAAAAAATAAAGTATATAGAGGTTCTCTAAATTGTGTTTCTTCACCTGGGTAAAGTGCTAAGTGTTTGTTGAAATAAGTAGGGTTTTTCTCGGGTAAAACTGGCTTAAAATGCATCCAAAATAACCCACTTACACACGGGCATTCGAACGCACCTCAAACGCAAAATTTCTTCCTCCGAGAGTTAGAACACTCAAACGAACGCAAATCGCGGACTGGGTTTAAGCTACAACTTTAAACACTTGTAACTTTCTCATCCTTTTGTCCAAATCATTTGTTCTTTATATATACGCGATCGTCTTCGAGTCTAATTTCCAATGACACTAACCTCATGTCAATTGGAGCTCGAATGACACTAACCTCATGTCAATCATTTTGATATCTTCATATGATGTTATCCAAATACTTGTCCAATTGCTCTGAGATCTTCAATCTTCATTACAACTTAATTGAACTTGTTTTGTTATGGAAGTTGCCAACACACATGGAACGAACAGAACGAATTCACAGGCGTAGTCTTTTGTCAATAAAAAAAAATCACAGTTTGGATTTCGTAAATGCCCGAAATCACAATATATTTTTTGGTATTTTCCCTATTTTAATTGGCAAATAAAATCATAATGCGTTGTATTTAGGAAGATCGAATATTATAAAAAATTAATTAATTTTTTTAATCATTTTCCGCTTCACCAAGTATATTTATTTACAAAATAACAAGCAATTTCAACTAATAAGTGTGTTACATGGGATTGTCTAATTTCATATTCATATTTAAAAAATATGCAAATGCCTTGTCAATAAAGTTGAAGCTTAAAGTAATTGGAAAACGTTGACAATCATATACACGGTTATGTTTGATGGATATGATTTCTAAATTTCATTATGATTTTGCTATATTTTTGTTTTGTTTTATTTATTAATTTATTTATTTTTTGCAAGGGAAGCCACAATTATCTTCTTTTTAGAAATTTGTTTTTCAGGAAGAATCCTTGAACAAACCTCTCACAAGCATTAAATTTGTTTGGTTAGTTGGGAACCAAATCAAACTTGGCAATCAAATTAGAAAACACAGAAAAGACAAATGGTTTAACGTGGTTCGGCGGAATGGATCCAACCTACGTCCATGGGAACAAAGAAAAAATAATTTTTATTACCACCTCGGGTCAGACCGACCTCTTTATCTCTCAATTATACTAAGCTCTTTCAATCTTTTTACAAGTTGTGTAAATGCTACAAAGTGCTCGAAAAAGAAAAAGAACCATTCAATTGGAGTCTTCAACCCCTTTATATAGCGTGACTAGATTCACTATTTCACCAATTTATGACGTCAGCCACGTTACCCTGTTATCATAGCCTAGGCTCATTTCCCCAATCACTTTACAAATAGTAGCTCTGCCGTCAGACACAACCACTCTCTGCCATCTGAAACTTATTATTCACCCTCTTTTGATAACTGCTACAAGTTCTGCCCATGTGCCAACCTGTGTTTCAACCACTCCCTTGTTGTTCCGTGTGTCAATGGATAAGCCTCTGAAGTGCTCCCATTACCTCTACCTTTTGATGGCCCAAACATCCTATTAGGGCTTATGTCATTCATATGTAACACGAGACATTGCAAAACCCTACTCCGGTCCTTGGTCGACATACCGAGGTGCTTGATACCAGATTCTCTTCTTCTCTTTTGTACCAGGTCTGGTCTGCTGGGTCAGTTCTGGTTTCAGAGTCTGATGTTGGGCAGGACCTGATAACCTCGGGTTGTCTTATGTAACTTGGGCTCAGGCCGTCCTGTCTGACCTCTCATCCTCACAAAGACATTGAGCTTTCATCTGTTAAGTGTAAAACCCACTTTGCCTCTTTTAAGACTTCGAAGTTCCTCGGGGCTGAAAACCACTATCAATATATGTCTCATAGTTCTCGGTATCAATGAGTTGATGAGTTGATTTCGGGAGTGGTTCCTTCTCATGTTGATACGCAATCTTGATCAAGCCTGGAATCTCAAGTCTGTCCCACCTCATAACAGATACCATAACTGCAAGTTTCATTTTTATTTCTCATGAAGATCTACATCGGGTTCACAACCCTGATCTAGCATTTCTGTTTCTGATCCATAACTTGATAATATCTTCCACGGCTTTCTCGGACAGAAGAAGTCGACCTGAACTAATTCCTGCCAGTCCTTCCCTTGCCTTCGTTTGAAGAAGCTCATCTTATGTCACCTCAGACTGATGCATACTCTTGACATATTGTGATCGTGGAAGGGAATGATCTGTAAAGACCTGCAAAAAAAAAATAAATCACGAGGAAAAACTCCCCTCCTCAGCATATCATACAGCAATAGAGCGTAGGCGGGACGTAACCCAATCCCAAGACGATCTGAAAAAGATAGGCCTTGGGGGAAGACCAAACCCAAGCCATCTAAGTCGGCCGTAAGGGAATGATCCCTATTTGCATCAACACACAGCAATATGGCCTCAATGTTAGACAGTTATGACCCATAGCGTCACTATTTGTACAGATCATGGTGTTGTTGTACAAATTAACTATGTGACAAAGGAAATTGCTCTCTTATCATTTGTGATTAGATCACCAAAATTTTTAAATGATAGGAGGTCCTTATGATTAGTACCTGGATTGAGATGATATGAGACAGTATCAATCCATGAAGGTTTAATAATTAAATATCCCTAGTCAGAGTATTATCGAGATTGGACATCGATAATGCGTAAAAGACTAGTATTACACTTGTGCGCGTTGTGAGGGCATAACAATATAGTTCTCAGATATTTGGGTATAGGATACTCATGCAAGTGTAGTAGGAGGTTGTGTTTTACCAATGGTACGGAAAACAGCTTCGCTCTGGATAGACCCCTCGGAATTCCATTGGTAGTATGACTATGTGTCTATGAAAGTCCGAAATCAGGGTAGGTGTATTTGGTCTTAACCTGAGACTTGCACCGCTAATACTTGCGACAATCAATATGCTTTGGTTTTAGGTCGTCCAGGGCTTTACCAGGTTATGTGTACGCCTCTGCTGGGTATATTGAGAATCATAGTATGTTGGGTGTGATGTCGAGACGGAAGTATCACTCCAGTCATAGTGGAGATGATGGTCACGTAGGATACGGAACTCGTTCTCTTAAATTCTGCAGCTATCGGGATATTATGACTAGGTCATGTATATCCGATTATAGAGACTAGTTACCAGAGATTCGATATGTGCTTCGTACGGGGCAGACACATTTCCAGCCCCAGGCCTAGCATGTGACATCCGATACTGGATCGAGATACGCAATACTACGTATACTACGCTTGATATAGATCGCTTATTCTTGTAAACATGTTTATGGAGAATTGGATAGGCATGGCGCTTTGCTAGAAGCCAACCTTGTCTTATAAATCATGAAAAACGTAGTACTAGGTACTTACGTGTTCGGATAGTCCGACGAACGGATTTACTGCCAACATATCCGGGGATCTCATGGGTCACTTCCCAAAGATTCACCGATGACGTATGACTCGCACTTTATTAATCTGGGATTAATTAATGATGAGAGAGAAAATTAATCTGGGATTAATTGCGGAGATATTTTATCTGGGATAAAATATCAATAAAAGAGAGATAACGATTAATTTGGAATTAATCGATAAAATAATATATTCGATATATTATACGAAATTGGATTTCGACGCGGAATTAAAATTGGATTTTAATTCGGGCGAACGAGTTAATTTAGAATTAATTTGTTAGCGACGTGAATAGTGATTTCGCTAGGTATAATCATTTAATTGTGTCGCAACGGAAAATTCGTGAATTTGGAATTAGCGAACCCGAGCTCGGGATTGTTTGCGAGCGCATTCGCATTTCGAATTCGAGTGCGGCATGCAATTCACATCAAGCGTCAAATCGCTAGTCGCATCTAGCGTCACATCATTCATCAATCAAGTGATGGATGTCTTTCACTTTGAGTGATTGACACCAGTCACTATTCATTGATTGATGGGAGTTGATGTTGGTAGTTGGCAAGCCTTTATTGGCTTGACTTTTTAGAAAAGAAAAATTGTATATGTTTATTTATTTTTTGAAAACAAATTACATATACACTTTTTGTAACAACCAACAACACTCTTCTCTCTTTCTTCATCTCCCAAACACGCCCAAAGTGGGCTGTTTTTCTTCCTCTTTTCTGGTTCACTTCCGTGAATGGAGGAGAAGCAACTTGATGATTTTTGTGGCAAAAATCAAGAGTGCTAGCTCACAATGGAGTCTTGCGAAGGTGATAGGGAAACCCACTCGTGAGCTTGGAATCACATCACGAAAGCTTGGAGCTTGGAGCTTGGAGCTTGGACCAAAGCCGAAAATGAAGAGCCCAAAACAGTGGACTGTCGTGACTTGGAGGAGGCAAAAAATTGATTTTTGTTGTCCACCGCATCGCTCAACCGCTCGATGTAAGTATTCCACAACTTCGTTGATTGTATTCACATGTGTTTTTATGCTTGATTATTCGATCATTGGGACCGTAGAACTCCAACAATGGTATCAGAGCGGAGTAAAAGCATGAAATTTGATTTAGGGCTTAAAATTGGGTAAATTGATTTTTAGCATGATTTAATTAAATTGGATGATTGAGTATGCTTAAATCATTTTGAATTGAAGATTGATTGGATCAATTTCAAGAAATTGTGTTTGGAACATTTTCCCCAAAATGGAAGGCTTGGCTGAATCCTTCATGAACCCTAAATGTCTTGGTGATTTTTGATTTTAATCATTGGATGAGTTGGAATCATGTTGGGTATGTTGATTTAATGTCGATTGTGGATTTAATTGGATTGAAACCGAATCAGACACAAATAACCCCTAATTGCCGAGAGTTGTATAGCATGAAAATGGGTTTGATTTTTGTTAAAATGTGTTGGACATGTTTTAGTGTTGATGAGCATGATTAATTAGGCTAATTGATATTTTAGAAATGTTAATTGGGTAATTAATTATGTAATGCACTTTGTTTAATTAAATTGTGAAATTGGATTTTTGTAATTTAATTAAATGGGCTTAATTTTGGAAATTGGGCTTTAAATATTGTAATTGGGCTTATTGGGCTTGGTTGTACCAAGTTAGGTTTAGGCCAAATTGGTTGGATCCAATTGGGCCCAAAACCGCTTCCATAAAGCCCAAATGCGACTAATGGACCTTAATTATTTAATTGGGCCTAGTGGGCCTAAATTGATTTTTATGCTTATAGGGTTACTCCTTGATTGGGCTTTGGTTATTGGGTTTGACCCGAGTTGACCAAAAGCCCACGCCTTAAAGAAATTAATTAAAAGCCCATTGGACTTCAATTAAATAAATAAATATTGGACGTTAATCGGGCTTTGAGACCCGTAACGATTAAATTTGGAATTTAAGTCGTAAAGGTTTATTTATAAAGTGTAGTATTTAATTTGGAATTAAATAGCGAATTAGTATTAAATACAAATTGAATTGGATTTAATTTTGTAGTTTAATTTAATTCACGAATTCGTACTTTGAGTACTTATTCGCAAAACGAGTTTGACTCGCGCAAAATCAAATCGTTGTTTGAACATTGGATGGTCACTAATATCACATTAATTAATTTGATTAGAATGATTGATAATATGCTTGTGTGAATACATGGTTGTGATGCATGAATAATGTCTATCGGATGGATATTAGATGGGTGGGGCAATTTTGGAAATTGTTGTAATAAATTTAGAATTTATTAAATTAGACCTGTGTGTCCAGCTTATTACCTTCATACTCTTTGTATTTCTCTTCTCACATATTCCCCTCAATGTAAATGAGGTTTCTTTAGAAGTGTAGTGTAACGGGTAGAAGTAAATACTTGTGCTAGCGGGAGAGAGGAAATGGAGAGATTTGATCTAGGATCAATGTGTTAAGTATCCATCCGCATATCATTATTATTTTATTTATATGCGCATTATTATGTGTTTAGAATGCATTTTTAAGGGTGTATGATGATGAGACCTTAACAAAGATAATAAATTGGTTGCCAATTTGCACACGAAAAACCCTCACAAAATATTAAGCGTTTTTCCTTCCATTGAGTGATTCTTACTCAAGATCTCAGACTGACATTGGTTTGTTGGCCAAAGTTGAGACCTTTGTCCGTCGAGGATGTGTTTGAATCACGAGAGCTTTGTTCCATATTGGTGTCTTGTCCAAGTCGTGGTTTGTTGGCCAAAGTCAAGACCATTTCTTTTCCATCGACATTGATTACGAAGCTTTCCATGGTCAATGGGTTCCGCTTAACTGGGATCACTAAGTTTGTTGTGCCAAAGCCAAGGCTTAGTTGATTCAGAGGAAAAAGGTTAGGCAATATATTGGATATATTGGCATAGATAGGATATATGTTTCAGACTTGGATGTCCCCCTACTGGATCTAGGAATTGGATGGGATCCAATTAATTTTAGAGATCTACCTAGTTAATTATCATACAATTTGTTGTCCAAAGTCAAGATTGTGTGACATTTAACGGGATCCTCGCCCACTAGGAAACACGGTTTCCCGAGTAATCAACAGAGGGTTAGAGGCTCGTTGAAAAATAGTGGGAGGAAGGTATTAAATTTGCAATATTCGTTTAATTACTTGCCATACGCGCTCATATCAAATATTACGTCAAATAAATTATTTATTAGTTGGACTAATATTTAATAGTTGTTTTAATTAAACAGTTGGACTGTATTCAAACTATTTCAATTAATAGTTGATTTTATAATTGGATTATAGTAATCAATATAATTGAATTTAACCTATTAAATTATAGTTGATTATATAGTTGGACTATAGTAATCATTACGATAAATAGTACCTAAAATCGTTGATTAAATAGTTGGACTATTAGAATCAAGATAAAATTGAAAGATTAGCATTTAAAACATAATCCTAGGGAAAATGTATTTAACTGGTTTAATTTTCAAAATTGGGAATAAAATTTCAGGATGGTCCTGAAAACTAATAAGTTACTTTATTTGATAAAATAACATATTAGGCCTAAGCCCGGAATTAAGAAAATAGTAGAGCATGATCTTTGGAAGATTCATGTGATGATGACTTTAGTCTTAATCCATTAAGCTTGCCGAATAGATTCCTTAATTTCTTAATCAGAACTAAGGATTAGATCCTTAAAGTATGATAATGAAATTGAAGGATCTTCATAGATCTATTTTTAGATCTTTGAAGTACTAAATTGCAATATAAACTCTTGGAGAGTTAATGACTGTTCTCAATGAGACAAAGTCAAAGTTTGCAATATGGCAAGAAGCGCAAGGCGCACTTTACTTCGATATTCTAGAAGGCCAAGGCTTGGCCAAAGGCTTCTGGAATGTGAAAAAGGGCAAAGGCAAAATTATTATTATCTTCTAGGAAGATAAAGGACATATCCCAAAATTTCTGCCTAAATGTGGCAAACGGGATCGCAGAAGCGTGACTGCAGTTTGGACAAGGCAGACATGAAGGAATTGAAGAACGAGCAAGGCTCCGACTTCAAATATGTTTGTCATAAATATGTTCACTACTAGTATTAGAATTGGATTTTAGATACTTAGTGTGATACATAAATATGTATTGATGTGCAGAATCTGCTATGAGCAGGATACTGACTTCAGTTGAGATTAATCTGCGAATTGAAAACGGGACGAAAGTCGTTGTTTTAACCGTAGATACCTAAGTTTAGGAACTACCCTTCGGGTGTGTACTTAAATTAGGAAACTGTTATAACGTAACTAGTTTGACTAGAAACATTATCTCTATATCAGTGTTTAACCCGCTGCGGGTGAACCTTTATATTCTAGAACACTAAAGTGTTTTATTATATAAAGATGATATTGAGATAAACACATTAGATGTGAAAAACAGTATTTATATTTTGAATATAAATAAATCTCAAACGTATAACATGACAAACAAATAGCTCAATCAGTTGAAACATATTGTGGCATAGTTTTCTGGGACACAATTAAACAAGAATCATATATCCACACTTTCGAAGATAGGGTACTAGGACTAATTTGATTCCATTCAAATAAAGTCTACGAATCTAGTTTATTGGACAAAGTGCCTATAACACTATTTACTTGGTAAAAGTGCAAGTGCCACCAATCTGTTAGTCCTTATTCATAGTGAAGTAAGTGGGCCCATGTCTAGCTAGGCTAGATGAGGATATGAATGTTTCGTGACCTTTACGGATATGGCATCGCATTATGGTTATATGTTTCTTTGAGAAACACAAATCAGAAACTTTTAAGTTTCGACACGAAATAGACAAACAGATTGGCTAAAGTATTATACTGTCACGGTTAGACCGTAATGAAAAATACTTAAGCAATAAGTTTCTCGTATACTTGAAAGAGTATAGTATTCTTTCAACAAGGACTCCTCTCGGAACACGTCATCCTGACGGTGTGTCTGAACGGAGAGACCGAATTTTATAGGACATGATAAGGTTAATCATGAGTAGCTCTGAGCTACCATTTCCTTCAACGGATACGCATTAACAGTGCAGAACTTATTTTGAATAAGTTTCCATAAAATCTGTTAGACAGATTTCATATTAGATATGAACATGAAAGAAACCGGGTTTCTCATTACTGATGATTTGGGATGCTAGGCATATGTTTGGATGATACCAAACTAAAACCCATATCGGATAAATGCCAAGTTGTAGGTTATCCAAGGGAAACCATAAGTATAGTACTTATACAACTCACAAGAGAACAATTTTAATTGTTGCTCACCATGTGGGTTTTCCTAAGAGGAATACCAATATGCAGTGGTAAGTGGGAGGATGGTAAAACTCGATGAAAATCAGAGTAATACTATTCAAGGCACCGAATCCTAATGGGCCACCAATAGTTCATCAAGGATGAAACTATACCAATGATCTTCGAATACACAAGAACCACGTAAGTCAGAGAGAGTCAGAAAACAACCTGGGGTATGGGTTTCTGATCTCACCTCATAAAGATGTCAATCTTATTGAGGAACACGAACTGACTACGTATGAGGAAGTGATACTAGGTATCGACTCCCTATTATGGCAAAGTGCCATATAATCCGGAATGGATTCCATGTATATCAACTTAGTTTGGATACTAGTTGATGTACCGCAAGGCATTGTGCCTATTGGTACTATTAAGTCTTCAAGGAAGACATACATGGAAGGCAACATACCAACGTACTAAGCTAGGCTTATAGCGGAAAGGTATCGTTATCAACATTGTGTTGATTACGACGAAACCTTTTACATGTTTCCATGATAAATCCATTTGGATAATGCTTGCTAATGCCGCATGTTTCATTCATGAAATATGGCAGCTGCAATGCCAAAACCGCTTTCCTTAACGGAAATCATTTGGATGATGTTTACAACATCTTGGCGGCTTTGTCGTACCATAACAAACAAACTAGGTTTGCAGGTTATTCGATCCATGGATGGATTGAAGCAAGCATAGCGTTCTTGGAATTATCGTTTTGATGTAATCATAATGGTGTATGATTTAATTCAAAACGAATATGATTCTTGTGTATATAAGAAGGTTAGTGGGAGCGCACTGACAGCAAAAGTCCTAAATAATGGTGTAAGACACTCGAGTGACTGGCTATAGGCCAAGTGGGAGATTGTTGGACAGTTATGACCCATCGCGTCACTATTTGTACAGATCATGGTGTTGTTGTACAAATTAACTATGTGACAAAGGAAATTGCTCTCTTATCATTTGGGATTAGATCACCAAGATGTATAAATGATAGGAGGTCCTTATAATTAGTACCTGGATTGAGATGATATAAGACAGTATCAATCCACAAAGGTTTAATCATTAAATATCCCTAGTCAGAGTATTATCGAGATTGGACATCGATAATGCGTAAAAGACTAGTATTACACTTGTGCGCGTTGTGAGGGCATAACGTCATAGTTCTCATATATTTGGGTATAGGATACTCATGCAAGTGTAGTAGGAGGTTGTGATTTACCAATGGTACGGAAAACAGCTTCGCTCTGGATAGACCCCTCGGAATTCCATTGGTAGTATGACTATGTGTCTTTGGAAGTCCGAAATCAGGGTATGTGTATTTGGTCTTAACCTGAGACTTGCACCACTAATACTTGCGACAATCAATATGCTTTGGTTTTAGGTCGTCCAGGGCTTTAACAGGTTCTGTGTACGCCTGTGCTGGGTATATTGAGAATCGTAGTGTGTTGGGTGTGATGTCGAGATGGAAGTATCACTCCAGTCATAGTGGAGATGATGGTCACGTAGAATACGGAACTCGTTCTATTAAATGCTACAGCTATCAGGATATTATGACTAGGTCATGTATATCCGATTATAGAGACTAGTTACTAGAGATCCGATATGTGCTTCGTACGGGGCAGACACATTTCCAGCCCCAGGCCTAGCATGTGACATCCGATACTGGATCGAGAAACGCAATACTACGTATACTACGCCTGATATAGATCGCTTAATCCTGTAAGCATGTTTCTGGATAATTGGGTAGGCATGGCGCTTTGCTAGAAGCCAACCTTGTCTTGTAAATTGGGAAAAATGTTGTACTAGGTATTTACGTGTTCGGATAGTCCGACGACCGGATTTACTGCCAACATATCCGGGGATCTCATGGGTCGCTTCCCGAAGATTCACCGATGACGTATGAATCACACTTTATTAATCTGGGATTAATTAATGATGAGAGATAAAATTAATCTGGGATTAATTGCAGAGATATTTTATCTAGGATAAAATATAAATAAAAGAGAGATAACTATTAATTTGGAATTTATCGATAAAATAATATATTTGATATATTATACGAAATTAGATTTCGACGCGGAATTAAAATCGGATTTTAATTCGGGCGAACGAGTTAATTTAGAATTAATTTGTTAGCGACATGAATAGTGATTTCGCTAGGCATAATCATTTAATTGTGTCGCAACGAAAAATTCGTTAATTTGGAATTAGCGAACCCGAGCCCGGGATTATTTGCGAGCACATTCGCATTTTGAATTCGAGTGCGGCACGCAAGTCACATCAAGCGTCAAATCACTAGTCGCATCTAGCGTCACATCATTCGTCAATCAAGTGATGGATGTCTTTCACTTTGAGTGATTGACACCAGTCACTATTCATTGATTGATGGGAGTTGATGTTGGTAGTTGGCAAGCCTTTATTGGCTTGACTTTTTGGGAAAGAAAAATTGTATATGTTTATTTATTTTTTGAAAACAAATTACATATACACTTTTTGTAACAACTAACAACACTCTTCTCTCTTTCTTCATCTCTCATACACGCCCAAAGTGGGCTGTTTTTCTTCCTCTTTTCTGGTTCACTACCGTGAATGGAGGAGAAGCAATTTGATGATTTTTGTGGCAAAAATCAAGAGTGCTAGCACACAATGGAGTCTTGCGAAGGTGATAGGGAAACCCACTCGTGAGCTTGGAATCACATCACGAAAGCTTGGAGCTTGGACCAAAGCCAAAATTAGAGAGCCCAAAACAGTGGATTGTCGTGACTTGGAGGAGGCAGAAAATTGATTTTTGTTGTCCACCGCATCGTTCAACCGCTCGATGTAAGTATTCCGCAACTTCGTTGATTGTATTCACATGTGTTTTTATGCTTGATTATTCGATCCTTAGGACCATAGAACTCCAACAATCAACGGGACGTAACCTAGCCTTGAGCCGATCTGATAAAGAGAGGCCTTAGGGGAAAGATCGACCCCAAGTAATCTAAGTCGGCCGCAAGGGAATGATTCCTCCTTCCACCATCACACAGCAATAAGGCCTCGGCTAGACGTAATCCAGGTCTGAGCCGATATGAAACAGAGAGGCATTGGGGGAAAATCAACCCCAAGTCATCTATGTCTTACTAGTTACAATTAGCCACGGAGGTACGGGGGCCTTACGCGCTATGTACCTTCCAACCCCATTCTCTCGGGGACATTTGTTAACCCATAAAGGGTTGGCAAACACCATTAGGCATGATCCTGTTAGTGTCCTAGACATGTCGAAGGTCTCTAAATCATGATTTCGGTGTGTGAATAATCAAAATAAGTTGCGGAAAGACTTACAATGAGTGCATGAAGTTCAAAACTTTCTTTGTATTTGTTGAAGCTCCAAGCATTGTTGAATCTATTTAACCCAAGGGTGAGTTTCCCTATCACCTCACAAGACTCCTTAAGTGCTAGCTTGCTTGATTTTTGAAGCAAAATGAAAGAGAGGAAGAAGGCATGTATTCGGCCACTTGAATGAAAGAAGAGAGAGTTTGTGTTTTGATTTGTTTTCTAAAAAACAATTACAAAATGTCAACTTACAAAAGTTGTATATGCTTTTTCCAAAAAGCAAAGTTACAAAATGTGTTGGAGGGAAAAAACCATTTAATGTCATCAACCACTTCCATCACCAAAATGTGATAAGACTTCCATCACCAAAAAGTGATTAGACTTGTAAGTGAAGTGGGTCCCACTTTAATTTCAAAATTCGATTGGGTTACGTAACACACTTCGGGCTTAGGTTCGTTTAATCCGATTAGACAAATTTTCCGTTGCGACGCAATTAAATCCAATTTAATTAAATAATAATGCCTAGAAAAATTATTACGAAAGTCACTTACGAATTAATTCTAAATTAATTCATTCGCTCGAATTAAAATCTAATTTTAATTCCGTATTGAAATCTGATTTCAATTAATATATCCAATATATTATTAAATCGATTAATTCCAAATTAATCGCGTTCTCTCTTCTATACAAATTTTATCCCAGATAAATTCTTGCCGCAATTAATCCCAAATTAATTTTCTCTCTCATAATTAATCCAAAATTAATTCAGTTCGGGTCAAATGTCATCGGTGAAACTTTGGGAAGCGACCCAAGAGATCCTTGGATATGTTGTCAGTAAATTCGGTTGTCGTACTATCCAAACATGTGTGAACCCTGTACCACGTTCTTACCGATTTACAAGACATGGTTGGATTCTAGCAAAGCACCGTGCCTACCCATTTCTCCAGAAATATTCAATGAAGAATATATAATCTATATCAGGCATAATATACTATGTATTGCGTATTGCGTTCTAGTATCGGATATCACATGCTAGGCATGGGGCTGGAATTGTGTCTGCCCCGTACGAAGAATATATCGGATCACAAGCAACTAGTCTCTTTAATTGGATAATCATGACCTAGTCATACTATCCCAATAGTTGCAGCATCTGAGAGTACTAGTTCTGTATCCCTGCGTAATCATCATCTCCATATGACTGAAGTGATACTTCCATCTTGACATCACACCCAATACACTACAATTCTCAGTAAACCCAGACGAGGCGTACACAAAACCTATTAAAGCCCCGGGCGACCAAAACAAAAGCGTAATGATTGTCCCAAGTATTAGCGATGCAAGTCTCAGGTTAAGACCACATACACCTACCCTGATGCGGATTCCTATAGACACATAGTCATACTACCAATGGGATTCTGAGTGGTCTATCCAGAGCGAAGCTGTTCCCGGTCCAACAGCTAACAGAACCTCCTATCACACTTGCATAAGTATCCAATACTTAAATACATGAGAATTATGTCGTTAAGCTTCCATAACGCGCACAAGTATAATACTAGTCTATTCCGCATTATCGATGTCCAGTCTCGATAATACTACGACTATGGATATTTAATGATTAAACCATTCGTGGATTAATAATGTCTCATATCTTATTAATCCTGAACTAATCATAAAGACTTTTATCATTTATATATCAAAGTAATCTAATTACAAAATGATAAAATAGTAATTTCCTTTGTCACATAGTGTAGGACACAGAAATTGGCGACGCTGTTCCAGGCTCGCGGCCTGGTTGGGAGTACGGAGTAGCCCGCAGGAGAACTGAACCGGAGAAATAAAAATGGAGTCGCCACCCTGTGTGAACTGGGAAAATGATTTAAGGCCGCACTCACCTCTCGCAAGGGAAGACCTCAAATCGTTGGGTTCGGAATGGTCCCTTACTTATGCCACTTGTAATGAACGGATTTGTACAATAATTTAACCAAGTCTACACAACATACATTTGCAAAAGTAATCTACATCTAAGTTCATATATAGCCTAAATCTAAGTTTGTATGATTTAAAAGTAAATTCTCATAACGACAAACATACGATATCACACAATGAGTAGGTTGAATCATCAAATACCAAGAATATATAAATAATCACTTAAACACAAACGTAAATTAAACTCTTATTGTGAAAGAAAATAACTAAGTCATGCATAAAGAAATAACATAATCATACTTAAAATAAATAGCATACTAGACTAAATCATGCTAAATAATCTACTAGACTAAATCATGCTCGAATACAAGGTTGGATGAAATGAAATACGTGTATCTCTCAAGTGGTACGTGGCATTATATCCCGAGTACAAACCGCACTACCGTCCATTCGAATTCGGCTACGGAATTTACGTCCAAGTTTCCATCCGATATACCACAAGAGAGAACACATATTCCGTTCATTCGGAAATCACATCATGCACCAATCCACAATACTCATATGAAATAAAGTACTAAAATAAATAAAAATAAAGGATAATAAATAAAGAAGGTGCCCTCAGGTCTAACCTCTTTTATCGTCTCTCGGAAGTGCGTTACACGGCCATCGGAAGGGTTGATGCTCTGCAACTCCTCCGGTTCACTGGTTCAACATTTTCCTTCGCTATTTTGCTGTTTGGGCCGCTGTTTTTACTCCATTTCGTTGCGGTTTCTGGTTGCGGTATAGGCTTACTGTTTTACGGTAATGCATGGCTGTTTTGGTTTGCGGTTTGCTGGTTTTATGTGGCAGTTTCTAGTGCAGTTTTGCGGTAATTGCAGGGGTAGTTTTACAGGTAATTTATTCACGGTTTTGGGCTCATTTTTGGTGTGTGTTTGGATTTATTCTCGGCTAAGGGTATGTGGTTTGTGTCGGCTATTTTTGGCTTATTTCTGTATGAGTGGTTGCTTTGTTATTCTCGGCTTTTTTGGACTGCTCACGTTAATGGCTGTTTGTGTGTGTCAGTTTGGTCGGTGGGTAGATTTGTGGTGGTTTAAAGCAGTTTAGGGGGACTATTTTAGGGGTAATTTGCGGTCATGAATTGAGGTGGTGCAGGGCTATTTGTGGCTTGGACCGAGGCAGTTTTGTGGAGGGGTCTGTTTGCGTGAATTGAGGGCATAATGTGAGGGGGGGCTGAGGACGTGTTGAATTGAGTGGGGGACGTGGGCTGAGGGTTCCGTGGATAGTGCTTGAAGAAGGAAGTTGCGTGAAGTAAGTTGTGGTGTGAAGTTGGGCAGTGACGTGTTGTTGAATTGTGGTGGCTTTGTGCGTGAGGGTGTTGAGTGGTTTGTGAGTGAGCTGTGCGCTGCTGAAGGGTGAAGGGTTTCTTGGGCGATGTGGGACTAAAGGGAGTGAGGGGGTGTTTGGTGTTTTGGGCGTGAACAAAGAAGCCTAGTTTCGTAGGCGATGTGGGACTAAAGGGAGTGAATGGGTTTCAGTTTTGGTACTTTGGGAGGTGTATTTGGGTAGTGTTTCACGGTAATCAAATGGGAGTTTGAGTGTAGTTTTTTTTTTGTGAATGAGCTGCAGTGGGGGGTTTATGCGTGAACTAAAGAGGGTGCTAGAAGGGCTGCTGAATAAAGGGGGAGTGGCGTGAATTGAAGGCAGTGTGAGGCGGTGGATGAAAGCAATTTGGGCGTGAGGTGAAGCTAAGGGAGAGAAGTGCCTTGTATTGTATGTGCTAGGGGTTTCAAGGGAGCTAGGGGTTCTTTATATAGGCAAAGGGTGGTGCATTTATTAGGTAGGCTATCATTGATGAGGGTTATTAATTGGGTGGCTACTTTGTTGAAAATGAGGGGGTGATGTGTTGTTTCACTTGACTTGGAGGGGGGAGGTCATTAATGGCTTGAAAAACTTTGTTAAAAATGGGAGGTAAGGTAAATTGGAGTTCAATGGCGTGGGGTATGCTTGGTGGATGGGTAATTTAGTTGTTTGAATAATTTATGGAGGGGTAAGTGAGTGGAGTTTGTTGCATGGCTTTGCATGGGAGGTTTTTTACGTGAAGGCTATGTGTGAAGTTGGTGTGAGTAAAGGGGTAGCATCGTGAGGAGGCAGTTTGAAGGCTTAGTGGAGAGTGAATGGCGTGAAGGCTTTAGGGTTTTAGTGGCCTGTATCTTGGATCTCATGAATGGTGTGTCAATATGTGAAGGGCGTGTGAGTGCTTAATTTATGTGTTGGCCGAGAGTGAGCAAGGAAGAGAGAAGAGAGAGAATAGGGTTTATTTGGTGTTTGTTGTGTTTTAGATTTGGCTTAGTGTGGGTTTCGGGGGTTTTGGGCCAAGGATAATTTTGAAACGGAGGTCCAACGAGCAAACCCGAAGCTAAACAAGCGAATTAAATTCAACAAGATGTCAATTCTTGACTTTTCCCTTCCGACGTCCGTTCCCCGCGACTCCCGTGACTTAAAGGTAGTGCCTCCGCACGAGGCTCATCATCGGGACTTATATGCAAAAAAACAGTGCCTACACATAGTTAATTTGTACAAAAACCACAATGTCTTTTACTAATAGTGTTGCTATGGGTCATAATTATCCAACAATCTCCCACTTGGTTCATATTCAATCACTCAAGTATCTAACACCTGAACTATATATGTGTTGCTCAGACTTCTGCTGAGTAATAGCTTTCATCAGCGGATCTGCAATGTTTTCATCTGATGCGATCTTTTCGATCTTCACATCGCCACGATGTATGATCTCACGAATCAGATGGAAACGTCGAAGTACATGATTGGATCGTTGATGAGACTGCGGTTCCTTAGCCTGCGCTATAGCCCCGTTATTGTCACAATACAAAGGAACGGGCTCAGCTGCTAACGGAATTACTCCTAATACAATTAGGAATTTACGGATCCAAACTACTTCTTTTGCTACCTCAGCTGCAGCAATATATTCCGCTTCTGTTGTTAAATCAACAACAATCTCTTGCTTGGAAGATTTCCAGCTCACTGTTCCGTTGTTCAAACAAAATATATACCCAGATTGCGACTTAGAGTCATCTTTATCGGTTTGGAAACTTGCATCGGTGAACCCAGTCACCTCAAGTTCTCCATCTCCATAGACTAAGAAAGCATCCTTAGTTCCTCTAAGATACTTAAGGATGTTCTAAACAGCAATCCAGTGACCATCACCTGAATCGGCCTGATAGCGACTACACATGCTCATAGCATATGAGACATCATGTCGCGTACGTATCATGACATACATGATCGATCTGACTGTAGAAGCGAACGGGATCTGACTCATGTTATCTCTCTCATCTTGAGTTTTAGGACACATGTCCTTAGATAGAGAGACTAGGGGTGTGCATTGGTCGGTTCGGTCGGTTAATCCTTGATTTTTTAACCGTAACCGAAATTTTTGGTTAAATAAAAGTGTGACCGATTTAACCAATTTATGACACATAACCATTAACCAATTAACCATTATATTTCGGTCGGATATGGTTAATTTGGTTATTAACCAATCCAATAAATTAAAATTTAATATTTTTTTTATAATTTTTAATTAGTATAATTATATATAATGTAGGTCGGTTTAACCGATTTTTTCGGAACGTTTCAACCGTTCGAACCACTACGCATTAAATTTTTTGGATCACTAATTCGATATCATATCCGATTCTAAAAATACCGATTCTAACTAACATTTTATTAAATATATTTTATTTAATTACATGCGAGAGAAATATTTTTAAACCCTCGATGATTGTCACGGCCTCAGATTTCCTTCCAAACCTGCCATGTTAGAAATTTTAAGGGTCACGAATCCACCACGATGCAAAATCTACACATTTGAAATTTTATGTATTTTTACCTTTAAATTCTTAGAGAGGAATTAAAAAGAGTCAAAACCAAGCTGTTAATGCAGCTTGTCATTTGAATTTTATCAATTTTATTTCCGGGGGTAGTATTATCAAATCAATATAACTACAACTAATTGAGAGTTAAATGAAAACTATCTTAACTCTAAAAAATTAAAGGATTCACACGCGCTAATATATATATATATATATATATGTATGTGGTTTAATTTCGGTTAATTGGTCGGTTCGGTTATACGAATCTCATAACCGTAACCGAACCGAATAATCGAAAAAGTTAAAAATTTTAACCGCAATAACCGATTTAACCGAATTAACCGAACCGTAATAAAAAAATGGGTCGGAACGGTTCAGTTAATCGGTTAAAACCGATTAATGCACACCCCTAAGAGAGACGCTATGTGATACTGGAAGCATTCATCTCTTAAACTGATCCATGTTGAATCTCTTCAAGACTTTGTCAATGTACGAGCTCTGGGAGAGTCCAAGCAGCTTTCTAGATCTATCCCGGTAGATCCTTATTCCCAGAATAAAGGCTGATTCTCCCAGATATTTCATGGAGATTTTTAATGAAAGCTAAGCTTTCACCGATTATAGCATGGGAATGTCATTGCCAATAAGCAATACATCATCAACGTAAAGGATAATGAATGTCAGTGCACTCCCACTAACCTTCTTATATACACAAGAATCATCTTCGTTTTGAATGAAATCATATTCTTTTATGATCTCATCAAAACGATGGTTTCAAGAACGCGATGTTTGCTTCAATCCATAAATGGATCAATTTAACTTGCAAACCTTGTTTGCATGTTTTGTTATGAAAAATCCGTCAAGCTGTTGCATATAAACACCCTCCAAAAGGTTTCCGTTAAGGAAAGTGGTTTTGACGTCCATTTGCCATATTTCAAAATCAAAATATGCAGCAATAGCAAGCATTATCCGAATGGATTTAATCATGGAAACAAGTGAAAAATTTTCGTCGTAATTGACACCATTTCGTTGATGATACCCTTTCGCTACAAGCCTAGCTTTGTACGTTTGAATGTTGCCATCCATGTCGGTCTTCCTCTTGAAGACCTATTTACAACCAATCGGCTTAACGCCTTCTGGTGCATCAACCAGTGCCCAGACTTGGTTGGTATACATGGAATCCATTTCAGACTTCATGGCATTTTGCCATAAAGTGGAGTCGATACCTTATATCGCTTCATCATACATAGCCGACTCATTATCCTCAATAAGATTAATATCTATGTGAGGTGAGATCAGAAATCAATACCTCTCAGGTTGTTTTCTGACTCTCTCCGACCTATGCGGTTCTTGTGTATTAGAAGATTGTGGTACAGTCTCATCCCTGATGAACTGTTCGTGTTCCGTATGGGAGTCTGTGCCAGGAACAGTATCACTATGATTTTAATCGAGTTCTACTTTCCTCCCACTTACCACTGCATTTAGGAATTCCTTTTCGAGGAAAACCGCATGGAGAACAACAAATACCTTGTTCTCTTGTGGGTTGTAGAAGTAATATCATTTGGTTTCCCTAGGATAACCTACAAATAGGCACTTATCCGATTTGGGTTCTAGTTTGGTACCATCCAAACGTTTAACGTATGCCAAGCATCCCCAAATCTTCAGGAATGAGAAACCCAATTTCATTCCTGTCCATATTTCATATGGAGTCTGTTCAACAGACTTTGACGGGATCTTATTCAAAAGAAGTATTGCACTGTTCAATACTTATCCCCAAAAGGAAATTGGTAGCTCAGTGCGACTCATCATAGACCTTACTATGTCCAACAAAGTTAGATTTCTCCGTTCGGACACACCGTTTAATTGAGGTGTTCCGGGAGGAGTCCACTATGAAAGAATACCATATTCTTTCAAGTAATCGAGAAACTCATTGCTCAAGTATTCTCTACCATGGTCTGACCGTAATGTTTTAATACTTTTTTCGGTCTGTTTTTCTACTTCGTGTCAAAACTCCTTGAATTTCTCAAAATTTTCTGACTTGTGTCTCATAAGATACACATAATCATAACGCGATGCATCATCCGTAAAAGTTACGAAGTATTCATATCCACCTCTAGCCTGGCTAGACATGGGCCCACATATGTCACTATGAATGAGGGCTAATAGTTCAGTGGCACGAACACTTTTACCGCTAAAAGGCGTTTTAGGCATCTTGCCCAATAAACATGATTCGCAGACATCATATGAATTAGGATTAAATCCGTCCAAGTATCCACTATTCGAAAGTGTGGATATGCGAGTCTTGTTAATATGTCCCAGACGACAATACCACAGATAAGTTTCATTTATTTTACTCATTTTGAGCCTTTTGTTTGTCATATTATATGTTTGAGATTCATTTATATTCAAAATATAAAGACCATTATTTGCATCAGCAGTACATATCTCAAAATCATCTTTATAAACAAAACACTCAATGTTTCGGAATACAAAAGTATACCCGTTTTGGGTCAAACATGATATAGAGATAATGTTTCTAGTCAAACTAGGTACATAATAACAGTCTGCTAAATTAAGTACATGCCCCGAGGGCAGTTCCAAAACAAAAGTCTCTACAGCTAAAACAGCGACTCTGGTCCTGTTTCCAACTCGTAGGTCAATCTCGCCTGAGGCCAGTCTCCTGCTAATCAGTAGATCCTGCACATCAGTACATATATTAGTATCACATCCAGAATCAAAAATCCAATTTTTAAAACTAGAAGTAGACATGTTTATCTAAATAACAAACATACCTGAAGTTGGAGCCTTGCCCGCCTTCACTTCCTTTATGTGCGCCTTGTACTCACGGCAGTCACGCTTCCAGTGACCCCGTTTGCCACACTATAGGCAGACATCTTGGGATTTTTCCTTTTGCCTTCCCATAAGACTTTGATGATTTGGCCTTGCCTTTTCTTTTCTTCTTCTTCACACCTCCAGAAGACTTCGGCCAAGCCTTGGCATTCTGAGATGTCGAAGCGATGTGCGCCTCGTGCTTCTTGCCCTTCAGAAGCTCTTTTTCTACATCTTTCAGCATCTCTATCAACTCTCCAAGAGTCTTCTCTTGGTTCATCATATTGTAGTTCATGATGAACCCGCCCTAGCAGTCAGGCAGAGACTGTAAGATCAAATCTATGGAAGTCTCAGCCTCAAAGGTTATTCCCAGCTGACCTAGCTGTTTGATGTCAGCAATCATCTGTGACACATAGTGCTCGAAAGATTTACCCTCTGACATGCGAGAGCGAAAGAGATTCTTTTGCAATTCATACTTCTGATATCTAAGGTTAGATCTATGAAGGTCATTCAATTTCAACATCATGTTGTAGGGATCCAATCCCTTGTTTTGACAATGAAATTGAGGGGTCATTGCGGCAAGCATGACGGACTGAGCAGTTGAGTTGTCATCACTGTGAGTCTTCCAAAGCTCATAATCAACAACCCGCTCATGTCCAGGCTCAGGCCCGAGAGGTCTGTCTAATACATAGAGCAACTTCTCAGCTCCCAGGACAATCCTGAGATTTATATCCCAATCTGGAAAATTAGAAGCATTAAAGACATTATCACCCATGATGATGTCTCTAACGTTAATCTTTCCAGTCATCTTGATTGCAATAGTCTAACTATTCAATCAACGATATCGGGTATAGTCAAATGTAATGATTACTATAGTCCAACTATATAATCAACTACAAATTATATTATAAGGGTACAACCCAAATGTTCAATGAAAACAATAGAGTATTAGTCCAACTAATAAATATATATAACGACGAAAAATAAAGCGCGTATTTAGCAAGTATTAAACGAAATTAAAAATTTAATACTGGCCTCCCATAATTTTTGGCGAGCCTCTAACCCTCTGTTGAGTACTCGGAAAACCCAGTTTCCTAGTAGGCTAGGATCCCGTTAAATAACACACAACCTTGATTTTGGCCAACAAGATGTATGAAACTTAACTAGGTAGATCTCTAAGATCAATTGGATCTCATCCAATTCCTAGATCCGGTAGGTGGACCTCCAAGTCCAAATATATATCCAATATATATATATATATATATATATATATATCCTAATCTTTTCCTCTGAATCAACTAAGCCTTGGCTTTGGCTCAACAAGCTTAATGATTCCAGTTAAGCGCGACCCATTGACAGTGGGAAAGCTTCGTAATCCACGTCGATGTACAGAAATGACCTTGACTTTGGCCAACCAGTCACAACTGCCCAAGACAGGCGATATATAACAAAGCCTTCGTGGTTCAAACACATCCGCGATGGACATTGATCTTGACTTTGGCCAACAAACCAATTCCAATCTTGGATCTTGAGAGAGAACCACTCAATGGAAGGAAAACGCTTAATATTTAATTGAGGATTTTTCGCGTAAATTGACAACCAATTTATTATCTTTGATTAGGTCTCATCATACACCCTTAAGCATGCATTCTAAAAGCATAATAAGGCGCGAAATAAAATTAATATTGATATGCGGATGATTATATAACAATTTGTTCCTAGAACAAATCTCTCCATTTCCTGTCTCCCGCTAGCACTATTCTTACTTCTACCCAATTACATAATACATTAAAGAAACCTCATTTACATTGAGGGGAATTGGTGAGAAGAGAAATACAAAGAGTAAAGAGATAACAGGCTGGACACGCAGGTCCAATTTAATAAATTCTAAATTTATTACAATAATTTTCAAAATTGCCTCCACCCTTCTAATATCCATCCGATATATATTATTCATACAATACATCCAAGTATTCACACAAAGCATGTTATTCATCAATCTAATCCAACTAATTAATCTTAAATTAATGACCATCTAATGTTCATACAACGATTTGATTTGCGCGAGTCCAACTCGTTTAAGAATAATTACTCAAAGTACGTAATCTTGATTATATGGAACTACAATTTTAAATCCAATTAATTTGTATCCAATAATAATTCAATTTAATTCCAATTAAATAATTACACTTATTTTAGTGCCTTTTAGACTTAAGATTCTAAATCCAATCTTAATGGGTCTCAAGCCAATTAACATCTCCAATGCCAATTTAATTAAGTCCAATGGGCTTTTAATTAATTCTTAGACATAGCTTTGGCAATTATGGATCCAATCCAAGATGCAAAGGCCCCAATTAGGAATCACCATTTGCCATAAATCAATTTTGGCTCATTAGACCCAATTAAATATTAAAAGGCCCAAAGTTATATTTGGACTTTATGGAATGGTTTTAGCCAAAATTTGATCCAATCCAATTGTCCAAAACCAAGCTTGGCCCAATGACCGGCGTAAATACACACGTATAACGCAAGCGCACGTATCGTTCAAGTAGTATAAAAATATCGATCCCACGAGGACTTAATTCCTACTATTGTTATTAATTATTGATACTATTTATTTACAAATATCTAATTAGATGGAGAAGAGAATGATTGTTTGATTGGTTGAAAGTGGTTTTTCAAAATAAATAAATAAATAAAAAGACAAAAGAAAATACTAAGGAAAATAACAAAAGACACAAAGATCTAGGGTTGTGAATCCTTCTAATATCTTTTAAAAGATGAAGTGGTTATTTTATGTTTGTGTAATAAATCAGTTTACTAACCTGGAACACTAAATTATGTAAAGCCTCTTCCGATGGTCAGACACAATATACCCAGTTTAACCCAATTGAACCATATGTCTATGTCAACCAAATTATCTGGATTCATTAAGTTTAAGTTCCAATTATGGCTACCCCCGCCCGACAGGTATATTTTTATCCTGTAAGAAAATCTATTAAAGGGTTATCTATCCTCAAGGAAGATCGTGGGCTATTAAGTCTAAGGCTGAAACCTAAAATCCCTATGTCTAGTTCATTTTAGATTTACCACATCAATCTTATTGGTGATCAGACAACAAGAAGCATTAAGCTTAAGACTTAATAAGTAAACCTTTAAATTACCCAAACTATAAAATAACCCCTTATAAACCGGTGATATTAGAATTCATCACAACCCCAGATAACTAACACATAACTAGGGCTAGTAACAACTTAAAAGTAAAAGACATAAAGTAAAAATACTGAAAAGTAAAAGACATAAAGTAAAACTGAAAAGTAAAATAAAATAAAATGCTAAGGTAAAAGGAATTACTTTTACTACTACTAATTTAGATATCTCCCATAAAATAATATAAAACTTGTGATTCTTTCTCCAACCAGCCATATAGGCGGTAACCTGATTAAGTCAAATTAAGTCCAACCAGCCATAAAGGCGGAATCAAAATTAAATTACCAACCGACCAATCTGGCGGTATCCTTTATTAGTCAGGTTTAAACCAGATTAAAATGAATTACCAACCGACCAATCTGGCGGTATCCTTTTTAAGTCAATATTTTAAATAGTGAATATATTATTTTTAAGGGAGATTAATCTAAATAGTAACAGTAAAAGAATTACCTTTCACCCTAGCTGGAGAAGTTACCTCCTCATGGTAAATAGTAAAAACTGTAAAAAGTAAAAAGTAAAAATTAAATTACTATTAATACAAAACGTAATTAAAATTATTTACAAAACTAAAAATTAAAAAACTAAAAAAACTAAAAACTAAAGAATCTAGAGAGAGAAACTCTCTCTTTAGATAGAATAGAAGAGAGAGAGTGGTACATTCAATTCTGAAATCTCGAGCTCAATTTATAGGCCTCGGTAGGCTTCCAGCGTCGCGACGCCAGGGACCTCAGCGTCGCTACGCCAGCTTTTGTCGACGTGGCACGCTCTGGTTCGCTGGTTTGAAGATTCTGGATAAGCTGATAAGGTGACACGTGGCGCGGTGGTTGGGCTTCAATTATTGTGACACGTGGCGGCTTCTGATTGGTCGCTGAGATTCTTATCCGCCACGTGTCAGATAAGGATTAGATACTCAATTATTGATGCTGACGTGGCGATGACGTGGCGGTGACGTGGCGACACGTGGGAAAGAGACTGTCGGCACCGTAGAATTGCGACACGTGTCACTTCCTGATTGGCTGATGATGATGTGGCAGTGAGGTGGCAATGTTGACTTGTTGACTTGCTGACGTGGCTGATGACATGGAATGACACGTGGAACACGTGGCGATGATGACTGTCGGCACCGTAGGATGCTGACACGTGGCACGGCGCATGTTAGCAGATCGGCTGTGATGGTGACACGTGGCACGGCGCATTTTAGCAAAGTCAAACTTTTCTCAGATTCTGATTTGTGGACCCGGCGCACGTTAGCACTGTTCGGCGCATTTTAGACGTCGCGACGCGCAAGTCTTCAGCGTCGCGACGCGCTAAAGACCAAAATATCCCTGTTGACGCATTTTTGTCCGTTTTTGCCCCAAATTGCCTCCAATGCTTTCCAAACTTTATTTATCTGCAAAATAACACAAAATACATCAAAACGTTCACAAAACTCGAGAAACTATACGAAATATTAGGTCAAATGAGTGGGAATAAGTGATATAAATACCACTCATCACACCCCCAAACCTAACATTTTGCTAGTCCTCGAGCAAAACATAGAGTAAAATAACATAAATAAATTAACTAAGCCACTTTCGTAGGGATCACGGTTGCATTTAGCATATGCAACAAGCCTTTAAACCCCTAGGTGTCCCTAGTGGACGAGTTGTAGTCTCGTGAGGGCTTACAGCAATGATACCCACAAACATTTTTACAAAAGTAAAAAGTTAGTTAAAACTAATGCACACAAAAGCAAAAAGACAAGAGAAAAGAGAATAAAGATGTTAGTGACTAATCAGGTGAAACTTCTACTCCAAGTTACTAGTTGTTTTGTTTTATTCTAAATTACTGAATAAGTAAATTCTCCGATTATATTTACCATTCTCTCATATACACAGCCAACAAAATATTAATCAACTCATTTTTTGCCCACAACAGTCATAAGTGCAGTTGATAAGAGAGTAATATTTTTGTCCTAAAGTTCTATCAGATTTCACACCTTTTTGGAGCAATGGAATAATTTTTCTCATTTTTCTGATTTTTTCTTTGATTTTTTTTTTTATTTTTTATTTATATACAATATCTTCCATCTATGTAGCGAGTGTTGGGTCGGTGGCTCCCAAACCAGTTGGCTTTAGGGCACCAGGTGTTAAGACACCCCTACGGACTTAATTACTCAGACTTCAGATATATATATTTTTGCAGCATCTTCGATCCATGTAACGAGCTTTGGGCCAGTGACTCCCAAACCAGTTGGTTTTAGGGCACTAGGTGTTAAAACACCCTTACAACTTAATAACTCGGATCTCAGACTTTTTTTTTTTTTTTTTACTCCATTGCTTTTTGAGATGTTTCCTCCAATTAAACTAGAGCACTGAATATTACAAACTTTTCAATTTTAGCTCATGTCCGTATGTTACTATATATGTTGATAATATCTGTCAACTGAGCATATGAAGATTCATTTTAGTCCGTTTTAAGGAGAATTCACAAATTAAATAATTCAAAATGAAATAAACAAAAATTAACTTGTTTCGAAATAGGTTTGAGATACGTCTCAGGAGTGGAAACTCCTTACTCAGCTATCTCTTACCAATTTCACACTTTTTAGTCAAAATAAAAACACAAATATTTTTGTAATTTTTGAAAATTTTTCAATTTTTTTTGTATTTTTCGAAAAATTTTGGACTAAAAATAAAAACAACATACAAACTAAAAACAAGGTACTAATCAACTAATTTCCTCCCCCAAACCTAAATGAGACATTGTCCCCAATGTCTTAAACAGTAAAAGGAGAGTTAAGAAGGTCGTACCTGGTTAGCTGAAATCTACAGGAAATTAAAGGTTAAGATCCAGATTAATCCGACGCCTCTTACCACGATCGTCCTCGGACCAATTTATCTTTGAAAGGATAGGGTCAACTTGTGGTTCATAGGCTATGAGTTGGTCTATTAGATCCGGAGCAGTTCTGGCAGTGAAGAGGAGTTCTTTCATAGGTTTTGACACGAACCCATTTCTCCGAGCATCATCAAGAAACACACAAAGAAAATCATAAAATCCATCAACGTTAAACAGTCCAAGCGGTTTCTGGTGTATGTTCAGGTTCGCCCAAGATAGAACTATAAAAATTTCCTCCAATGTACCCAAGCCACCTGGCAAAGCGATAAAAGCATCAGCACGGTTAATCATTTCTACCAGTCGTTCAGACATACCTGGCACGATCAGTTCCTCTCCGTTTGATGATCCAATAAGATTTGCCTCTGCCAAGGGTTTTGGGATGATTCCCAAAACGTGACTGCCTCCTTCCTGTACAGCCTTTGAAACGATCCCCATAAGTCCAAGATTGCCTCCGCCATATATTAAGTGCATATTCCTTGCAGCTAAGACTCGACCCAATTCCTGTGCTGCTTCTACGTATTGTGGCTTTAGTACCAACACTACTACCGCAAAAAACACACAGATGTTTTCAACTCGTCTTCTTGAAGTGGCTTCCATTTTTTATGTATTTTTTTTTCAAATCAGGATGCCTTCAAAAGTGCAATGACGGGCTGAATTTATAGTACCTGAAAAAGGGTGAGTAATAATAGCACTAATATCTTCCAAAGGACGATTGTTAGCTAAACAACAAAAGAAATCGTGAAAGGTCAAAAAGTCTGGATCCTGTCTACGAAAATAAAGATAATTACAACAGAAAAGCGAATCAAAGCAATAATTAAGGCAACGGAATTGTGTACGCAATACGCCACTCGCTTAGTATAAATTCATTAGGATGTGTCTCAAGATTTCATTCTTTACTCAGCCATCGCTAATGAATTGTTTCTCTTCTTTGATTGCCAAACACAATTCCTTCTGTCTTAAAATGCTTCGTTGTGCCTTTCCCTACAAAAATAACACACAAAATTAAAAAGTTCACACAAAATATGAAAACAAATATTACAACAAATTGCATGGGTTGCCTCCCTGCTAGCGCTAAATTTTTCGTCTTCAGCCAGACGTGACTGAAATTCATCTGTTAAGGAGGTTTCAATGTCGTTTTGGATGTCCGATTAAAGACAATCCCGTGAGCGTTGCTTTTGAAGGGTCTCTTCCAACGGTAAAGTGGCAAAAAGAGTTTTGTCTCATTCAGTGCTCGTGCCACCTTTTTGCTCCTTGTTGTTCCAGTGATTCCTGCAAAGAAAGAAAGAAAATCAGGAGGTCTCATATGGTGCTTGACTTGGAATGGAAGTTCCATTCTGTCAAGCTTCTGGGTGATATCTTTGATTTGTACTCCCCAAAACAGCGATGTTTCTCCTGAATGCTCTGGATCTTTATTAAGGTCAGACATTTGCTCCTCCATTTGCTCTGCTTCTTGCTCCACCTTTTCTTCACAGATGTATTGTAAAATTTTTGTATTCAGCTCTTCATCTGTCATCTGTGAAATACATGCTTCAAAATTATCTACCTGAGGATGTAAAGATGTTTCTGACATTAGGTTTTCATCCTCTGATACGACTGGAATGGATGGTTCAGATAGATCTTCTTCAAACATCATGGTAAAGCATGCTCCAAGATCTTCATTTTGAGGATTGAAAGTTTGATCCTCCGTTGTTGGTGCAGTTGGTACAAATAGATCAGCTTCATCCTCGTCAGAATCTGAATAATAAAAGTCAAATTGAGACTTTGCCGGTTCGGGTTCCTGAACTGATACCTCTGGTTGTTGATACTGCTCAGCCTCCTCCTCTGTTGAAGTGTCATTGTGAAATGATTGGTACTCGAAGGCTTCATCAGTGTCATCTGAAACTGGTTCTTGAGGTATGTAGTTCTGGTTTTCTGTGAATTGTCTCATTTGATCTGTCATCCTCTGAATGAATTCTGATTGTCTCTGAATTTGTGTATCTAATTGAGCTTCCCGTTCTTCGAGCCAATGTTTGAGCATGTGAATCAACTGATCTTCCTCTGATGGTTTTGTTTTTGATGAAGATCGTAGATAGATGGTGGATAAGATGGAAAATGATGGTTTTTCGTACCTTGAATGATTCCAATAATTCTGCCAAAATTCTGCCACTCTGAAGGTATATACATTGATCGCTCGGGTGGTTACCATCACATATTACACATCTCCCATTTCGTTCTGTTGAGCAAATGTAGAATTGCTTGGTTCTGGCATCCAGTGATAATCATTGGGCTGGACAACAGGCCTCAGAAAACCGGACTGTTGCTCCCAGATGTGGGGTGTATCTTCTTGTAAAGTTCGTAATCTCTCAATCTCCCAGTAGTGTTCCATTTTTCAATCACCTGAAAAAGAAAGATAAAAATTACAGATAAAAGAAAATTAGATACAAGTAAATTAGATAGCTTCAAAATTAACAACTCAAGAAATATAAGTCCCCGGCAACGGCGCCAAAAACTTGACCGGCGTAAACACACACGTATAACGCAAGCGCACGTATCGTTCAAGTAGTATAAAAATATCGATCCCACGAGGACTTAATTCCTACTGTTGTTATTAATTATTGATACTATTTATTTACAAATATCTAATTAGATGGAGAAGAGAATGATTGTTTGATTGGTTGAAAGTGGTTTTACAAATAAATAAATAAATAAAAAGACAAAAGAAAATACTAAGGAAAATAACAAAAGACACAAAGATCTAGGGTTGTGAATCCTTCTAATATCTTTTAAAAGATGAAGTGGTTATTTTATGTTTGTGTAATAAATCAGTTTACTAACCTGGAACACTAAATTATGCAAAAGCCTCTTCGATGGTCAGACGCAAATACCCAGTTTAACCCAATTGAACCATATGTCTATGTCAACCAAATTATCTGGATTCATTAAGTTTAAGTTCCAATTATGGCTACCCCCGCCCGACAGGTATATTTTATCCTGTAAGGAAATCTATTAAAGGGTTATCTATCCTCAAGGAAGATCGTGGGCTATTAAGTCTAAGGCTGAAACCTAAAATCCCTATGTCTAGTTCATTTTAGATTTACCACATCAATCTTATTGGTGATCAGACAACAAGAAGCATTAAGCTTAAGACTTAATAAGTAAACCTTTAAATTACCCAAACTATAAAATAACCCTTATAAACCGGTGATATTAGAATTCATCACAACCCCAGATAACTAACACATAACTAGGGCTAGTAACAACTTAAAAGTAAAAGACATAAAGTAAAAATACTGAAAAGTAAAAGACATAAAGTAAAACTGAAAAGTAAAATAAAATAAAATGCTAAGGTAAAAGGAATTACTTTTACTACTACTAATTTAGATATCTCCCATAAAATAATATATAAACTTGTGATTCTTTCTCCAACCAGCCATATAGGCGGTAACCTGATTAAGTCAAATTAAGTCCAACCAGCCATAAAGGCGGAATCAAAATTAAATTACCAACCGACCAATCTGGCGGTATCCTTTATTAGTCAGGTTTAAACCAGATTAAAATGAATTACCAACCGACCAATCTGGCGGTATCCTTTTTAAGTCAATATTTTAAATAGTGAATATATTATTTTTAAGGGAGATTAATCTAAATAGTAACAGTAAAAGAATTACCTTTCACCCTAGCTGGAGAAGTTACCTCCTCATGGTAAATAGTAAAAACTGTAAAAAGTAAAAAGTAAAAATTAAATTACTATTATACAAAACGTAATTAAAATTATTTACAAAACTAAAAATTAAAAAACTAAAAAAAACTAAAAAAAACTAAGAATCTAGAGAGAGAAACTCTCTCTTTAGATAGAATATAGAGAGAGAGTGGTACATTCAATTCTGAAATCTCGAGCTCAATTTATAGGCCTCGGTAGGCTTCCAGCGTCGCGACGCCAGAGCCTCAGCGTCGCTACGCCAGCTTTTGTCGACGTGGCACGCTCTGGTTCGCTGGTTTGAAGATTCTGGATAAGCTGATAAGGTGACACGTGGCGCGTGGTTGGGCTTCAATTATTGTGACACGTGGCGGCTTCTGATTGGTCGCTGAGATTCTTATCCGCCACGTGTCAGATAAGGATTAGATACTCAATTATTGATGCTGACGTGGCGGTGACGTGGCGACACGTGGGAAAAAGACTGTCGGCACCGTACAATTGCGACACGTGTCACTTCCTGATTGGCTGATGATGATATGGCAGTGAGGTGGCAATGTTGACTTGTTGACTTGCTGACGTGGTTGATGACATGGAATGACACGTGGAACATGTGGCGATGATGACTGTCGGCACCGTGGGATGCTGACACGTGGCACGGCGCATTTTAGCAAAGTCAAACTTTTCTCAGATTCTGATTTGTGGACCCGGCGCACGTTAGCACTGTTCGGCGTATTTTAGACGTCGCCACGCGCAAGTCTTCAGCCTCGCGACGCGCTAAAGACCAAAATATCCCTGTTGACGCATTTTTGTCCTTTTTTGCCCCAAATTGCCTCCAATGTTTTCCAAACTTTATTTATCTGCAAAATAACACAAAATACATCAAAACGTTCACAAAACTCGAGAAACTATACGAAATATTAGGTCAAATGAGTGGGAATAAGTGATATAAATACCACTCATCACCCAACCAACCCCATTAAGCCCAATACAACAAATTACCCATCCAATTTTTGACTAATTTATATTAATATAATATTCTAATATCAATTAATTTAATTAAAAGTGCAAGTTCCATAATTAATTAATTAAACAATATTTCCCCAAAATATCAATTAAACTAATTAATCATGCTTTTATTATCCAACTCATGTCCAACCAAATTGAAGCAAAACAATTCATTCCAACATGCTTAGGGTTTTCACGGCAATTGGGGAAATATATCCAATTTGATTCAATCAAATTAAATCAACAATCAATATTCATTTCATGCTTTAAACATATCCAATAGTCTAAAATCAAAAAATCACCATGATACAACAAGGGTTTATTTCGGCCATGGTGGGATTTTTAGGGAAAATTAATCTAATCAATTATCACAAAATCAATCATGCATAACTATCCAACTCCAAGTTATAATCATACAACCATAACCAACAAACATTTTAGGCATTTACAAGCTCCAAGCATAAAATCCCAAATTAAGTAAATAAACCCTAAACTTAAATCATGCTTAGACAAGGCTCATGATACCATTGTTAGTGTCCTAGACATGCCCAAGGTCTCTAAATCATGATTTCAATGTGTGAATAATCAAAATAAGTTACGGAAAGACTTACAATGAGTGGATGAAGTTCAAAACTTTCTTTGTATTTGTTGAAGCTCCAAGCTTTGTTGATCTATCCAACCCAAAGGTGAGTTTCCCTATTACCTCACAAGACTACTTAAGTGCTAGCTTGCTTAATTTTTGAAGCAAAATCAAGAGAGGAAGAAGGCATGTATTCGGCCACTTGAAGGAGAGAAGAGAGAGTTTGTGTTTTGTTTTGTTTTCTAAAAAATAATTACAAAATGTCAACTTACAAAAGTTGTATATGCTTTTTCCAAAAAGCAAAGTTACAAAATGTGTTGGAGGGAAAAAACCATTTAATGCCCTCAACCACTTCCATCACCAAAAGGTGATAAGACTTCCATCACCAAAAAGTGATTAGACTTGTAAGTGAAGTGGGTCCCACTTTAAATTCAAAATTCGATTGGGTTACGCATCACACTTCGGGCTCGGATTCGTTTAATCCGATTAAACAAATTTTCCGTTACGACGTAATTAAATCCAATTTAATTAAATAATAATGCCTAGCAAAATTATTACGAAAGTCGCTTACGAATTAATTCTAAATTAATTCGTTCGCCCGAATTAAATCTAATTTTAATTCCGTATTGAAATCTGATTTCAATTAATATATCCAATAAATTATTAAATCGATTAATTCCAAATTAATCGCGTTCTCTCTTCTATACAAATTTTTTCCCAGATAAATTCTTGCCGCAATTAATCCCAGATTAATTTTCTCTCTCATAATTAATCCTAGATTAATTATGTTCGGGTCAAATATCATCGATGAAACTTTGGGAAGCGACCCAAGAGATCCCTGGATATGTTGGTAGTAAATCTGGTTGTCGGACTATCCGAACACGTGCGTACCCCGTACCACGTTCTTACCGATTTACAAGACATGGTTGGCTTCTAGCAAAGCACCGTGCCTACCCAATTCTCCAGAAATATTCAACGAAGAATATATAATCTATATCAGACATAGTATACTATGTATTGCGTATTACGTTCCAGTATCGGATGTCACATGCTATACCTGGGGCTGGAATTGTGTTTGCCCCGTATGAAGCATATATCAGATCACAGGCAACTAGTCTCTTTAATCGGATAATCATGACCTAGTCATACTATCCCAATAGCTGCAGCATTTGAGAGTACTAGTTCTGTATCCCTGCATGATCATCATCTCCATATTACTGAACTGATACTTCCATCTTGACATCACACCCAATACACTACAATTCTCAGTAAACCCAGAAGAGGCGTACACAGAACCTGTTAAAGCCCCGTACGACCAAAACTAAAGCGTACTGATTGTCGTAAGTATTAGCGATGCAAGTCTCATGTTAAGACCGCATACACCAACCATGATGCGGATTCCCATAGATACATAGTCATACTACCAATGGTATTCCGAGGGGTCTATCCAGAGCGAAGCTGTTCCCGGTCCAACGGCTAACAGAACCTCCTATCACACTTGCATAAGTATCCAATACTTAAATACATGAGAATTATGTCGTTAAGGTTCCATAACGTGCACAAGTGTAATAATAGTCTATTCCGCATTATCGATGTCCAGTCTCGATAATACTACGACTAAGGATATTTAATGATTAAACCGTTCGTGGATTAATACTGTCTCATATCTTATTAATCCGGAACTAATCATAAGGACTTTTATCATTTATATATCAAAGTAATCTAATTACAAAATGATAAAATAGCAATTTCCTTTGTCACATAGTTATTTTGTACAAAAACCACAATGTCTTTTACAAATAGTGATGTTATGGGTCATAATTATCCAATAGATCCCTCTTCATACTATGCAGACCCCGAGGCTGCAGTCGCCACGGAGGCCCTCTAGACATACATGCTATGATTACCCCGAGCTCGAAACGCCACACCGGCCTCCAGCCACCAATGTTATAGTTACTCCGAGGCTCTAAATACCACGTAAGCCCTGAGGCCTTCCCCGCCTTATGAACTTCAAATAGGTATGTCACAATCGTCACGTAAGTCCTCCTACCCAACCGTGCTATATAGCTCGCCTTCCAAGCCTTTTGACTGATGATGCGTGAACATCTCCTCATTCCATCAGGTGTCGTTCGACTGTTTTGAATGAAAGGTATCTGATGATCTTTGCCATTCTTGCATCCATTATTCTACTATTTCTTCCCCAACTCTGTGGCTTCCACAAAGGCTTGCGTCACCTCCATTTCCTTTCGTACATTCTCCATGTTCATTCCATAAGGTTTATTCCATGTTCTCCATCAATTTCGTTGTCGAAGCCTCTGAAGTTCTGTAGTTTCCGACTTCTACCATTGTTTTAGTGTATTTGGTGCTTTTCGTATTGTTCCCTACAGACGGTGCAAACTGTTGACGGCTATTTTTTATTCCAGGGGTAATTCAGAAAGAACTACTCCTTGAACAAAACCCCATTAAGCAATGAATTTGTTTGGTTAGTTGGAAACCAAATCAAACTTGACAAGCAAATCAAAAAACACAGAAAAGACAAAGGGTTAAACGTGGTTTAGCGGAATGAATCCAACCTACGTCCACGGGAACAAAGAAAAAAAGAACTTTTATTACCACCTCGGGTCAGACTGGCCTCCTTATCTCTCACTTATACTAAGTTCTTTCTCTCTTTTACAAGTTGTGTAAATGCTACAAAGTGCTCGAAAAAGAAAAAGAATCATTCATTCAGAATCTTCAACCCCTTTATATAGCGTGTCTAGATTCACTATTTCACCAATTTGTGACGTCAGTCACGTTACCCTGTTACCATAGCCTAAGCTCATTTTCCCAATCAATCTACAAACAGTAGCTCTGCCGTCTGACACAACCACTCTCTGCCATCTGAAACTCATCATTGACCCTCTTTTGGTAACTGTTACACGTTCTGCCTATGTGCCAACCTGCGTTTCAACCACTCCCCCACTGTTCCGTGTGTCAGTAGATAAGCCTCTAAACTGATCCCATCACCTCGGCCATTTGATGGCCCAAACTTCCTCATAGGGCTTATGTCATTCATATGTAATACGAAACATTATAAAACCCTACTTTGGTCCCCGGATTAGCATACCGAGGTGCTTGATACTGTTGGGTTTTCTATGTCAAACCAAGATCATATTAAGCTATGAAATGTGCGAATACAACAAAGTAAAGTTGCGGAAATACTTACTTTGATTGGCTTTGCGATGCAAAGAACACAAAAAAAAATTATCCTCCTTGAAGCTCTCGGCCATGCCTCCTTTTTGTGCTCCATGTTTGATCTCCAAGCTCCAAGCTTTTTGTGTGGATTCCATGCTCATGAATGGGTTTCCCTATCACCTTTGTGAGACCCCTTTGAGTGCTAGCTCTTGAGATTTTGCAACAAAATCATGAAGAAATGAGCCCTAGGCTCACGGCAACAACAAGAGAAAAATGGGGAGAGTTTCAGTCATGAAGAAAGAAAAGAGAGAGAGTGAATGTTGTGTTTTGATTTTCAAAAAATCAAGTAATGATATACCAAAATTAATAAAATGGTATAAGTCATTCAATCTCACCAACTTGGAGTGTAACATAAGCCACCATCATTTCATCACCTAATACCATCACCATAAAGGTAAAAGGTTGACAAGTGATGTGACATGATGTGACTTGTGGGCCCCACTTGAATTCAAAATCCGAGTGGGCCCGCAAACACTCACGGGCTCGGGTTCACTAATTCCGAATTAACGAATTTTCCGTTGCGACGTAATTAAATCAAATTTAATTACATAATTATGCCTAGCAAAATTACTATTCACGTCGCTAGCGAATTAATTCTAAATAACTCGTTTGCCCGAATTAAAATCCAATTTTAATTCCACGTCGAAATCTAATTTCGTATAATATATCGAATATATTATTTTATCGATTAATTCCAAATTAATCGTTCTCTCTCTTTAAATAATATTTTATCCCAGATAAAATATCTCCGTAATTAATCCTAGATTAATTTTCTCTCTCTCTCTTATAATTAATCCCAGATTAATTATTTCCGAGTCATACGTCATCGGTGAATCTTTGGGAAGCGACCCATGAGATCCCTGGATATGTTAGCAGTAAATCCGGTCGTCGGACTATCCGAACACGTACGTACCTAGTACTACGTTTTTACCGATTTACAAGACATGGTTGGCTTCTAGCAAAGCACCGTGCCTACCCAATTCTCCAGAAATATTCTTAAAGGAATATATAATCTATATCAGGCGTAGTATACGTCGTATTGAGTATTGCGATCCAGTATCGGATGTCACGTGCTAGGCTTGGGGCTGGAATTGTGTTTGCCCCGTATGAAGCAAATATCGGATCTCTGGTAACTAGTCTCTATAATCGGATAAGCATGATCTAGTCATATTATCCCGATAGCTGCAGCATATAAGAGCACCAGTTCCATATCCTATGTGACCATCATCTTCATATGACTGAAGTGATACTTCCATCTTGACATCACACCCAATACACTACGATTCTCAATATACCCAGAAGAGGCGTACACAGAACCTGTTAAAGCTCTGGATGACCAAAACTAAAGTATATTGATTGTCGCAAGTATTAGCGATGTAAGTCTCAGGTTAAGACCAAATACACCTATCCTGATTCGGACTTCCATAGACACATAGTCATACTGCCAATGGAATTCTGAGGGGTCTATCCAGAGCGAAGCTGTTTCCCTACCATCGGTAATTACAACCTCCTATTACACTTGCTTGAGTATCCAATACCCAAATATATGAGAACTATGTCGTTATGCTCCCACAACGCGCACAAGTACAATACTAGTCTATTCCGCATTATCGATGTCCAATCTCGATAATACTACGACTATGGATGTTTTAATGATTAAACCTTCATGTATTGATATTGTCTCATATCTTATCAATCCGGAACTAATCATATGGACTTTTATCATTTATATATCCCGGTAATCTAATTACAAATGATAAAAGAGCAAGTTCCTTTGTCACATAGTTAATTTGTACAACAACACCATGTTCTGTACAAATAGTGATGCTATGAGTCATAATTGTCCAACACTGACCACCTCGGGTTGTCTCTCTGTATCTCGGGCTCGGGTTCCTCTGTCTGACCTCTCATCCTCACAATGACCTTGGACTTTTATCTGTTAAATGTAAAATTCACTTTACCCCTCTTCAGACTTCGAAGTTTTTCGGGTTGAAAACAACCATCAATAATATGATTATCAATAATATAATTATTCTTATCTTATAATTAAAATTTCTTTTTTCCGAGTCAATTCCTCCCCACGGCGAACCCAAATAATGAAAAAAGATATAAACATCTGGATATGTAACACACCCATCGTCTTATCAGCAGCTCTGACCCATTCCCAATTTCATTAGTAAATGAAGAGTAATTAAAGTGATGATTTTTTGGGTCAAATTTGATGTTTAAATTAAATTATTTAATTAATTAAGAGGACTAATAATAATCTGTAATCTGGCCAAAGACAAGAAGTAGAAACAAACACGGTTTTCACACGAACTCATCAATAAGTTTCTGAAATAAAACTTATATAGGAAACATAAAACATCTTGATAAACACATTTTCGGTGAGTTTGGGCACATACAAAAAAAAACCACGAGAGTTAGGGCTTTGAAATTGGGCCACTCTGAAGGATATAGTCATAAACAACATGTCTAAGAAAAAAAAACATGAGGGTAATGGTTTCAGAATTGTGTCACTTTGAGAGTTCAAACACGACAATACAATATTTTACTAGTAGGTCACGGCAAATATGGATACATTTATTAAAAATGATACTGGGATGATCTTAGAAATTATCAGCAATGAACTCACTTAACTGGTAAGACCTTTAACCATACAATTCACACATCAAAACCTTTACCATTAAGAGCCAAAAGATCAATATGTATGTTTTAATCTTTACATACGTGTTAAAAAAGAATCATATTCTTTTCGGTACATATATAGGTCAAAGAGTAATAATATTCCTCTCCGTGTATATCCCGATTTCATTCACGAATAGAAAAAAATCTTTATTCATAACACAATTTCATATATTTGAAAACAAAATAGTGTGTATCAGATATAATAATATTTTTTGATAGGATAAAATCGATTAAGGGAACGGTTCGATTTTTCGTAGAATCCAAACTGAACCCAAAGAAAAACCAACTGGTGACATATGATTCGATTTTTGGTTACCAATGGAGAAAATGTTTCACTGGGTATTGACAAAGTGGATGTCAGGTGATTGAATTTGGAAGGCAGTCCGAACTCTGAAGGGGTCAATTGTCGTCATCAACAAGAACAATCAAGCAAGTATAAGTCGATATCAAATTGATAGTTGCTCCAGCCCCCAGCAGAGGCCTTGCAGGGGTTTTACTAATGTACCCTAGTATGAGTTTGAGGACGTTGAAATTGAAAATGAGTCTTTAAATTTGAAGATAATTTTTCTCGTTCGGTTCCGGATAGAATTTATAACATGTTTTCTTGTTCCGTTTTTAAATAGGACGGGAAGAGATAAAAAAATATCTAGAAATTTTTAACAGGATATGATATAAAGAGTGACCGAATCTTAATAGGATGAAATAAGATTTAACGAGATAAAATATCATTTAACAAGATGTGAGACAAAATGGAACAGATTTTTATCTCAAAAAAATAACGGAACAGAATCGATATAATTTTTATCCCGATTTTATAAACGAAACGGGATGTGATGAGACAAAACTTATGAATAAACCTCAAATTTTTAATAACATTAAGCTTGAAATTTTAATCACCAAACAAGCAAAAAAAAAAAAAAAAAGGCAATCCACTGTACTCCCCATATCCCTGTACTGTAGTCCGTAGATGGCCCCCTGCAATGGCAAAGAATTTTAGTCCTGAAAATTGCAGCAAGCTAATTGTTGTTCACCATTAGTGCTAAAACTTCGTTGAAGACTGTTTTGTTAATCCCATGATTGAGAAAAAATCTCCAAAGAAATAGTGGCATAAGAATAATAAAATTGCCTATATAAGAACTTATGAATCATTTATCACCAAAGCTTTGAACAAGTTACATGGAATAGAACTATTAAGTTTTCGGAGCATCAAAGTTGCACTTTCTTAGTCGTACAAACCCTCTTGTTCCCAAATATCAACTAAAAAATCCACCATCTCCTGTCATGTAATATCCGATAAGCAGTCAGGACTCTACATTATGCCGGGCATTGACGAACAATAACAGTAGAAAGCTAATCAGAAGCAAAAGCAAACTTACAGCGAGAGGGATTTGCTGGGGTAACAGCTTGTTAGTTCCAAGTAAACTCTCATAACTTGCATTCCAACTACAAAAAACATAATTTGGATCATATATAAATAATATGTTGTCAAGGAAGATTTCCAAACAAATATAGCCATTTTCAGGGGCGCCACATGAAGATTTTAAATTGCTCCGAAGTTTATAAGATCTAACAAGTTCTTGATCCTCAATACACTTTACTAGGGGAATTTAATTGTCTACAAAATTTTTAATATGTCAGCAACTAGAGGGGCGTGCAAAATAGTAATGGCGATACAGGAATATTAATATATATATATATATATTCAAAATTGTAATATATTTTCAATATAGGAAACAATGAAAATTAGGCACACCTAATAATAGGTTCTTGAATTTGCGGTCTGCTCTCAGGCCTTTTATTTGCAAGCCATTGTTGCCGTGTCTGGTTCCAAAGAAGAAGACCTACACCCAGTAACACTTAATGATTTCATTTGAAAATATGTAATGAAGATGGCGAAGAGAATGAAATGAACTAAAGGTGAAAGAAAGCACACGCAAAAGCAGTTATAAAAAAAAAAAAAAAAAAAAAAAAACAAAAACAAAAACAGGTCTAAAACTGAACACAGAAAGAGGATATGAAAACTTATAAGTACACCAACGGTGTTGAAGCAGGGAAGAGAAATTGGATTGACCACATCTAACACACTAAACAGCAATAGATATCAAGTAACGGACAAAAAAACAATGAAAGAAAGAAAGAAAAGCCAACACTGTTTTCGTGAAATATATCGTATTATTTTTTTTCTCTTCTTTTCCTTTCATAAATAGATAGCGGTTATATATATCTAAGAACCCAGCAAATATGATGCATAAGCTATTTCAAGCAAGTAAATGCTAGTTGTATCTCTGAGCATTGTTTTAAATGACCAGTTCAATTCTCACACAGTTGCACTCAATTGTTCAATCAAAACCTGATATCTGCGGGAATTGAGCAATATTTCAAAAGAGGCAAGCTAAACTGTCAAACTACTGATAACTTCAAAATAACAGGCACATGCAAATGCATGATTAAACAGAATATAAGGGAGATCCACAGCTGCTACGAGATGGAATCACTAGCTATCAGCTACAAGTGAGTGGGTGAGTTGTAAACATTTGCGACCAAGTAAGTGGGAATTTATCAAACTTTTAGCTGTTGTGCTTTCAAAGCAAGCCTGAAGCACAGCAGTCCCAAAGACACCCCAAGCCGATAAGAAATAGAAGCAAAAATTAATGAATTAGAACATGCCATGATTCTCAAATTCAGAAGGGTTGCTCATGCTGCTGGCACCACTCAAGGAAGCGAGGGGTTGGTTTGATGTGCTGATTGATGAAAGGCTTCTGGATCGCAAAACACTATTGTCCATCTCACAAGTACCAGAGCTCCAGAAATCTTCTGACGTGCTAGGTTTATTCACTGTTTGGCCTTGAATTCTCAACCCCTTTGATGGCTCATCCACCACAGAAATCAGTGTGGGTTTATTACAGCATCCAAAACAGCCTCTGCTCTGTTACAAATCAGGTTATGCCACAAGATTGATTAGCACCAGTCATTAACTACTGATCATCAATCAAGCATCCAGAATATAAAAATAATGAGCTTCACATTAAATGAAGCCATGATCATATTCATGCCATAAACCGCAAAAATTTGCATTCGATTCATACCATTGTATGCATATTTCAATCAAGGTTAAGCTAGATTAATTTATTCAAAAGAATCAAAACTAAAATTCTATGAATAAAGCTACGCAAGTCATTAAGTAAAATATCATCCTATTTGTCAAAGGAAATAAGAAAGGCTATAAGAAAAAGAACATATAAACCAAAAAGGAAAAAAAAAAAAAAAAGATTTCCCTCGAACCGAAATGAGCTTGCATTTTTCCCCAAGTGATTTCACTGCCCAGAGCATAAGATCATGAAAGTAAGCTCCAGAAAGCACCACACACGAACAGCGAGGTTCATTCACAAAACACCTCTCCATTTGGGGAAACAAACAGTATCTAGAATAGATTGCTTCTAAAGAATGCTAAGGCAAAGCAAAACCAAATATGGTAAAACATAACCAACAGCCAAGAATTGAAGCAACGAATGGCAAATTGAAAAGGCTAAATCTTGTCTCTCCCTTACGGAACAAGCAAGCACAAAACACAAAAGATTCCATATCAATAAAGTAAAGCAAACTTAAACCACACAAAAACCTTACATAACATTGAAAACTTTAACTTAATTCTTGTGTTTCAACTAATCCGAGCTCTGCCAAAAATAGCAAAAATTAACACTTTTTGTTATGTTGGGGGCCAAAACTGAATTATAAGATTCAATATTTTATCACTTCACCTTTCTTGATAACTCTTCTTACAAACAAAACTGTACAAAGTTGAAAAATTATCAATGATTGAAACTTTTCTTTTCCCATCAAATCGTATCTAAAATTTGGCAAACAAAACACATATAACGAAAAATATAGACATGTATATACACGTGTGGAAATGAAATGACTGACCCCATCCAAGCAAAAAGATGACAGATCCAAGGGTTGCATTTACAAGCTCCAAAGCACAGCATGAAGGAGATTCATAAAAGTCCTGCAAATCATTCAAAATTCAGATGGAAAAAATAAAGCAACAGCCTTTAATACAACATAAAGTAACATATACAGGTGCCAACAAAGCATTAAAAAAATACTGAAATTTCAAAAGATTTTTAAAGGGTTTTTTTTAAAAAAAGATTCATTTACCTAAAAATGGCATCATTGAAACGGGTTTTTTTTAAAAAAAAAAATTAAAAAAAAAATGATGTGATCGTCTCTCCTTCTGGCAAAAGATTGGCTGGCCCTCTGGTTCAATTCAACCAAAGGGCTCTTCCCTTTCTCTCTCTGTTATAATTTTTCTTTTTCCGCCAAAAATACAAATTAATAAATAATCATTTATAGGGAAAAAAAGGGGGAAGCAGTAGCTGGCCAGTTCACCAAGAAATCATTCTACGATTTGAGCGATTTATAATTAATTAAAAATCATTAGAGATTAATCAGAATTTAATCGAAAATGATAAATATTGACGTATAAATTTATGCTAAAATAATCACACCCTTATATAAGAAGTGTAATGCTAATTAATTAATTTTTATGGTAGTCATGATTGATAGATCGATTAATATGGATATATTTACCGTCCTTTTATCTGAATGTTTTGTGTGTTAGTTCGAGTTGTATGAGCGTTTTAAAGTGTTTTGGATATATTTTTCAAGTTAAAATCATATCACGACTCAAACACACTTAACGGGGGATGAAATGACAAAATTGGAGCTAATTTGGCTCATATTCAAAGCCAAAACTCACGTCCTGACGTTGGAAGTGCTGAAGAACAAAATTTGACCAAAGAGCAACTAAGGGTGGCACATGGCGACACTACTCTTGGCGCGTCGCGACACGCCGATGATAAGCGCGCATCGCAACGCGGAAGACGTCATCAATTCATCTCGAACTCGATTTTTGATTAGGAAAGACTCCACATACCTCTTATATAAGTACAAGTTTATCCCAAAACATAAAAAGAAGTCTCATAACATAATTTTAGAGTCCCAAAACATAGAAGAACGCCTAGAGAAAGACAAGAACAAGTGCTTCAATCAATGCTGGAGTTTGAAGACGAAAACTGCAAACGAGAGTTCTTTCTTCCCTTCACTCTCTACTTGATCCCTTATGCCTTCTTGCTTTGTAATTATGAATAGTCCGTTTTTATTGATTATCATGAGTAGCTAAATCACTACTTGAGGGTTGTAATGGATCTTAAGTATGTTATTTAATTAAGTTGCTTATTTTTTTTCTCTTGGGTTTGTTATTTATTATTTATCATTCTCTGAGCTTTGATGCATATTTTATTTATCTGCCCAATAATACAATAGTTGTGGTAAGTCCTTATGAATTCGACGGAGGGAATTTGGGATAGCCGTGGGAATAATAGCACGTGATCTAGTTCTTTTGAATGGATTTCCCTACAAGATAGAAATATACTTTGCAAGACATGCTTAGCTAGTAATAGGATATGATCTTAATGAATTTGGTTTAAATTAATTAACATAAACATATAGTTAATTGATTTAATCTGAATATATTTACCTGACCATCGAAAGAGGCTCGTAGATAGTTTAATGTCTTAAGTTAATAATTCGTAACCCAATTGAATGAAAAATATATGAACTCATTGTGTGCATGTTTAGGTAAAGTTACAATCTTATATTCTTCTATATTTTATGGTTTCCCAAAGTTTGTTAATTGCTTCTTATTTACTTTGCAATTCAATCACTTAAAACCACTATGTTTCTCAACCAATCATTTAATTTAAGATTAAGTGAGTTAGCCTTGATATTAATAAGAGAAATAATAAGTCCATGTGGGTACGATATCTGACTAATAGTCACTATATTAATTGAGCGATATGTGCGCTTGCATGCGGTAATAAAATCGCGATCAAATTTTTGGCGCCATTACTGGGGACTTATTTTATTTTTCGTTATTAATATTTAGACAACACTCTACTTGCTTAGCTAAACACCCTTCTTTTTCTTTTTTCTTTTTGTTTTTTGTTTTGATTTCAGACGTCATGAATGACCAACAGCCTGAACCACTGGAAGTATCCCAATTCGGGATATGACGATACCGATCATTGATAGACTTATATCATGTATCATCTCACCATCCATTCAGGCCAACGAGTGTGATATCAAGACC
>SKCR01039713.1:0-126033 GCA_019454045.1 Zanthoxylum bungeanum
CATCGGTCCACACCTAACAAACATCTAGAGGCCAGACCATGAAAGATTTCTGACATACATGGCATCATAGTGTGGAAGATCTCACACAAAATCAACGATGTCCTATAGTCAAAGGATTACATATGCTACTCGACTCGATGAGATTCCTATTGACGGTGGTGTGTACTTCCAACTATTAGGAATCACCTGTGAGTTATTCAGTATTTGGTCCAACAAATACCCATATGTCTATACGAGCTTCCAAAGCTCATGATACATCGGGTTTAAACCATTGGAACTCCAATTCTAATATACGACGTGTGCTAGTCTTCTAGGTTATAGGAATTCAACCGTATTCCAAAACCAACGACTATGAATATATATAATTTAAGAATAATTTACAATAGTAATACTTATCCCAATGTCGGACCACCTAGTTTTCAATATTACTACAAGACTATTTTAAGGTCGATGTCATTCTTAACATATCTATACATCAATCTAATACGCATAATGACAATATCATTACAAATGTATGAAATGAAAATATAGTTATTTTATTAATAAATAATAATATATACAATTCGGATTGGTGCTCAAAGCACCAACTCCAACAAACCCCCACTTGCTTAGTGCCAATCTGGATGGTACCGCAGTCTCATATCCTTCACATGTTTATCGAATAACTTATGAGGTAAGGCATTTGTAAGCAGGTCTGCAATGTTGTCTAGTCCTTGAACTTTCAAATCCACTATGTCTTTTCGTTCAATAATCTCTCTAATTACGCGGTATTTCCTTTCCACGTGCTTAGACTTGGAATGTGTCATCGGCTCCTTAACTTGTGCAATGACTCTGCTATTATCACAGTACAATGGGATCGAATCCGTAATACTAGGCACAACGCCAAGTTCTGTGATAAAATTTATAATCCAAACAGTTTCTTTAGCAGCTTCTGAAGCCGCTATAAATTCTGTCTCAATAGTGGAATCAACTGTTGAGCCTTGCTTTGAACATCGCCAACTAACCGCACCACCGTAAAGGGTAAATATTTACCCTGATGTAGGCTTTCTATCATCTGGATCTCCCTGAAATTCAGAGTCTGTATAACCCTTAACTTGTAGCTCATCTTCTCCATATATCAGAAACTTATCCCTAGTGTTGGGGTCAAATAAGGGATGCGCAGCGGAAGAAGCGCTGTTCGGGTGAAATCGTAGTTTAAAATTTTTTAATTTACGAATAAATTATTCAATATCAAATATTAATAATTCATTCATATTTCACCTAAACATATTTATTCGATATCATATAACGACATAAATAATATAGAAACATCGCGAAACTACGAAAACATTTTTCCGTAAAATAGAATAAAACGCGTTTCCGGCCGAACCGACCGACTAATGCTTATAGGGACAACCCAGGTCAGCCCCAAAAATATTTGGACAGTTCGTGGGCTGCCAGAACAGTGCCCAGTTCACTGTTTGGGCAGCCGTTACCCGATAACGCCATTTTTCGCTGTTTTCGCATATTTTCACTCCGAAAACAATTTCCGATAATATTTTCTTGGGCAATTAAAATAAACCAATTTATTCTAATTACTCAATAAATAAATACTGAATTTTTATCTGAAAAATCAGATTTATCATTAATTGCTATGAGACCCCTAAACTTTGTAAATTAATCATTTTGGTCCTTAAATTGTCAAATACATATTTAATTGATTCTAAATCAATCTCAAAATAATTTATACAATTTGCAACATAAACCAGAAAATTTTTCAGAATTCCGAAACTGCCCAATTTGAATTTTCCAGAATTTGAAAACACCCCAGATTTTGTGTTAATTGTAATTTGGCCCAATTTGTTCAAAACACATCAAGATCAAATCCAATCAATCCCAAATTTTACATACATCAAATATACATAAAATTATATCATATATATGAAAAGCCCCAAAATTGGAATAGGTTTAGAATCCTAATTTCATAAATTAGTCCAATTACATAATTTACATTAAATTGACAAAATTCAACACTTTAATCAATCAATTACCACACCAATCAAGTCTCACTATCATGAAATTAATCAAGAACAATTCTAGGTTAATTATGAATGGCTAATCAACTCTAGAATGGCAACTTAGCTTACAAATTAATCTTTTAAGCTTGATTACACTAATAAACTTATAAATTATGCATACATACTAATCACATCCAACAAGCTTTAAACACATATAATTACAAACCAAAGAGTTGAGACATCAACTTAGCAACACAAATTGAAGCTAAGATTAATTGAAATAATTTTCATGTTGAAGGAAGTTGAGGAATACTTACCAATTTTCTAAAAATACTTAAGTTTTCCTTTTGTTTTTTCCTTCAAAAATGCTCGTTAACTCCTTTTTGCAATTTTTGTAAACTTGTGTTTTGCTCACTGGAAAAACAATTGAACAACCAACCATTTTGTATCCCTTTTTGTTGATAATGGCCGAAAAACATTAAACAAAAAATAATAACAATTTATTTCAATTTGTTTAATTTTCATTAGTCCACAAAAAATAAAGCAAATCAAAAAGTGTCCCAATGGAATAAGGTCATTTCCCAACTTTAATAAAGCAAATCATTATTAAGACATTTATTTTATTAATTCATTTAATTATTTAACAATTAAATAATTAAATATAAATATCTTAAATATATGTATTATATTTACATTAAATATCTCAAATACATATATTAATGATATATGCCAAATATCACAATTTGATATTTTATTAATGTGTATTTAATAAAATCAAGTATTAAATACAAATACACATTAATTCGGAAATGATCGTTAGGTCCCGATCGCATGTATTTTTCGTTTAACCGTTAAACAAGTTATAAATAATCAGTATTATTCATAACAGTTGCCCTAGTGCTCTATGAGTATATTTCATTGGTGAGACTCTCTAGATTCAGACATATCCGTCATGAAATCTAATTTCGTGTCCATAATTCACCCACCCGTAAATTATGACGACCACGGATAAACTGGCTGAATCATACATGTCGAGGTCACTGCATACGTATAATCCCTCCATCGCAGGTATCCAGATTATTCCAGAGATAAATATAAACGTCAAATCTCTATAGGAATAATCTCATCGACGTATCTATTAGCAATCTCTAAATAACATTCAGAACTTACTTCCGAAGTATACTATGGTCATAAATTTAATAGATTGCTAATCACATATGGACTACATATGCCATGTACACAGAACTGACAGATCCTTTCTTGATACTCACAGGATATCATGAACATGAGTCCACACCCAATGAACATGTGGAGGTCTGATCTAAATAGATCGGTGACGTGACTACCATCTAAGTGTGGAGGATAACTCATAGATCCAAAGTGATATCTCAAGTCAAAGAATCACTATGCTACTCAACCCGAGAAGAACCCTATTGACGTTGGTGTACCATTTATTAGGAAATCTTCGGTGAGTCATTCAGTGTTTATCAAATAAACACATACACGTCTATACGAGTCTCCCAAGACTCATGGTTCATTTGGATAAACCATCGGACCTAGTCCGATATACGACATGTATTGGTCTCAGCGGATTTTATTAATCGACCTGTGTCAGTAAATCTTGACCAGTAACTTAATTTGAGGATATACAACTTATAGTGACAGTTCTCAATGTTAATTACAAACTATGTTATAACTGCTAAGTTGTCTAACGGTTAGTAATATTAAAAGACTAGAGGTGCTACCATTTAAATTAGTAATATTATGGAAAAAAAAAGGTATTGCTCGTATTCATGAATCAGACATAAATACGATCCGGATTAGCGCTCAGAGCACCAACCCTAACAATTTCTCCCACTTGCTCTAGTGCCAATCCATGGTATCATATACACATCCCAATGTCTATCACATACTCATGGCCCTCAAAAACTCACCTAGCGCTCAAGATGTAGGTAACAACAAGTAAGCCCGCTCCGACATATTGAGTTTGTCCAACAAACACAATCATTTTCCTTAGCAAGCATCATTCATATTTGTAGAAACTTAGTTTTACATCAATATGACTCAGATGTCATATCAACATTGTGTTTCAGCTACTAAGTTGTCTAAGTATTTACGAATCAAATCCAAATTACTATGTAGACAACCGCAAACACAATACTAATAACAAACTTCTAATCTACGAGGTCACTATGCAACTTCATAAGTTACAACTAACTCCACTCTTGTAGTGGAATCATCTGTGACACTCCCACTGCATATTTTCTGACTTTTTATGATGTAAACTGTCTAAATTCATAATTAGACTCAAAACTAATCTGACCCTAATGGTTGTGAACTTTATTCTCCATTAATTAGAAAGTCGTTCTTAATATCTCATTGATAATAAAGAACATGTTTCAAGACTCATCTTATGGTCTAGAGAATATCAAAATAACTCGTAACAATTACGATTAAATTGATATCTCTTTTGTACTCAATATAGTATTCATTATGCCATCATCCTATGATGCATAAGATTGATTAGATATTCTAGTCAATATCTCTTTCGAAAAAGGAATCATCATTTACGAAAGATGAATACTATATATAAGACACACACTAACTGTCAAACAATTATACTATTGTCATGCAGATAGTTTTGTTACGTCCTTTATTGGATCATATCTAATGTACGATTAATAGAAGTATCTCACAAGTCTCTTATTTTTATATATTATACAAAACTTTATATCAAATATAATAGAGACCACTTCCACTTCTTCATGGAGAAAATAAGACTCAGGTAAACCTTTTACCCCATTAACATCTCATTATTACCTTAATAATGATAATGTCATTATGATGTAAAATACTAGAAAGAATTTTGTACGCTCCCACTAACCCTCTATCTCATATGTATTCTCTATGCTTTGATAAAATCAGACAATCTGATTGATATCAAAATTAGAGAACATAAATTTCCAGAAAGCTCATCCGAGTCTACAATAGGCTCTATAAGCTAATATACTAAATTGTAATCTTAGCATAATACAAACTCCAGGGCCATTCCAAAATGAATTCTTCAAACTAAGAAATCACAATGGATCTCTTATCTGAAGAAACCATTCAGAAACGCCATTTTGTATTCCTTAGCTAAAATATACAATTTAATATCAGCATTAACCATCAAATCTTAAATTATTCAATCAGTGTGATTAGAGACAAGTTTCCTCAGAATCTACAATAGATTGCTGAGTATAACTTTTCTCACTGTCATACTATAAAGGTCAAACCCTTAATAAGCTCACTGTGCTTTTGTTGCGTAAACCATTTGCACATTCTATGAACAATTCATAATAAAAGCTCAATCAAGTTCCAAACTTGATCATAGTAAGCTATGAACAATCTTAGATCTATAGTCTAATGCTAATTTCCGAAATCGATATCAAATATTGTTCTCAATATAAGTTCTAAGATAATTTTCTTCGATAAGAAAACAACAGAACCATTAAGTATCAAATATTTTGCGAATGATTCTGACATCCAATAACACTTATATGGAAGTAATAAAAGGTATTTTCATCTTATTAATTATGTAGTTCCATTTATAGTTTATCATTATATTTGACTTCAATAAGTCAAGTCTTTTCTACAATAGTCAACATCCAATGTTACACACTAAGTAATAAACAATTTTATTACTCGAGATCGTAGAAAAGATATTTTATCAAATAGAATACAATATTCCATTAAATAAAATAAATGATAAACTTCTACTCGTACCTCCGAGGCGCAAGTGATATCAATTATATAACAATTATACAAAAGATAGATTCAAATCTCAAACATTTCAAGATTCGAATTTTCTACTTATACACATCATATACGCAACTGTAGAAACTAATGGAACATTAATTAAAATGATGAATTAGTGTTACTGGAGCATATCCCCAAGAGTATTGAAACAAATTTGGTAACTCTCAATATCAAACGAATCAAATCATATATAAGATTTGATTATTCCCACTTACCAATTCCATCAACATGAAATCGTAGAAGAATTATATTGAGTAAGAATCGTATTCATTCAATAACCTTAAAAAAATTGCCATAAATTCATATATTTGATCATATCAAACCTCTTTGAACAATTCAAAGACTTATGATGAATTTTAAAGGTACAGTTTTCAAAACTTCAGATCAAATATCTTTGAACCAGTCAAAATATTCTATCCATGTTTCATCAGAAACACGTAACTAAGTCACGACAGTTCATTGACTAAGTTACGAAGTAAAAAAAACTACCTTAAGTAATTTATAATTCATTAAATTACATACATCCAATGTATCAATTTAATAAATTTTCTGGTCCAATGACAGTCATTGATTAAATGAGATTTAATCACCTTCCCGAATACAATATTCATTAAATGGATAAGGATATGTGGTGTGATCTGGTATCAGACCATCCTTACCCGAATACAATGTTCTAAGTTATTTACTTAACCGAATATTTTTCTTAATGTTTATCTATTCGTTAATGACACTACTAGTCATTTTAAAATATGTAACTGTTTACAAAGAACAAGTAACTATCAAATAGTCGCAAGTTCTGATATCAAATATCGAAACAATCATTCAACAATATTTTAAATAACTAGACGGGAGATCTGATATCCAATATCTACAGTTGTCGTATTATGAAAATCAATATATTCTATACAGAACTATACACATATTCTTTCTTTAGCTTTATTATCCACTTTCAAATTATTTACAACATTTGCAAATAATCGAAAAATAAATAGTGTCTGACACGTGACCTCTGAATGTCACAAAAGCCAAGAAATGTCATTATTAGATGAACAAATACCAAATGGGGTTTTCTTAATGCCAGTGAAGAAACAATGCATTATTCATTTATCAAATTTTTTGATTTAATTCGCATATTGTATCATCTTGTATTCCCTTAATTACTTATGTACATTCAGACTTAGTGTATGAGTTTCATACACAAAAAGATTTAAATATGAAATTAGTAATCTAAGATAGTCCATAGAGAGCAAACAAAGATGAGTACTTTGTTTGTGATTTATCTGTAGTTGCAGTCTATTCTATACATATATAATGACCTTGAACTAGGATCGTTCATGTGGTGACATAGGAAAGAATGTATTTTATATAATATGATCATATAAGACTGGACTCAAACATAAATGATTTTTTTTAATATCTGTTAGACAAAGAAATTTATATCAATCAAGTAGATGATCATATATAGGTTGATCTAAATCCTTAGTGTAATACAAACTCCTGCATGGCAGACAATGTACGTTAATTTACATGGGTGAGATTGATGTAGCATTCTCGATAAACAACTTCGTACTTTGAGGACATGATTTAGTATATTGCTGGAGACATTTTACATAGATATAGAATCCATTCATTCTTATGAGAAGTAGATGAATATCTTCTTTAAGAGTTGATTCGGTACTTGAACTGTTAGAACGCTTAATTCATTCTATTATAAATAGAAAGGTTAAAATTCATAATAGTTATGAATACATCGTTCATTAGATAATCAATGACACTTAAGGCACAAAAAAATAATTATAGAGGTATAACAAACATTATGACCCAATTTTTATTATAAAATACTCGTGGAATGTCAATCTATATGTAATGATTATATCGATGGACACCGATGTTGTTCGGTTTATGTAAAATATATGCAATGACGAGAGTTCAACTTTAGGTTTTTTTAGTGGAATAACCTAAAAATAATACTTAGGAATATTTGATTAAAGAGTTTTAGTCAATATCCTGGGATTATTGGAGCTCGAAACTGCATATCCATTTGGTCCCCGTGTTTGCTCATTACACTATAAAAATCCATAGAATAATCAGATAGTCCAATTATTTGGTCCTCTTGTTAGCTCATTACACTATAAAAATCCATGGAATAATCGAATAGTCCAATTATTAAACTTATAAAATACTAAATAATTATGAATTATTTAAGGTCATAATTATTAATTAGATTAATGATTATGTAATGTCATATTTTGTAACTATATATTAAAATATTTAATATATAGTTTAATATTAATAATTATTAGATAATCATTTAATGTAAGATTTGAATTTTGAATTAAATTTGATTTAATACAAAATCAAACATGGTAATTTATATCATGATATAAGTTACATTTTAAATTTTAATTTCAAATTAAATGATATTTGATATCATGATTAATTATTTGAAATTAATATTTTTATGTGACAATTAGGCCATTGGTCGAATGTATCATGCATATTTAGGATTATGGCTAATTTTGTACAAGCACAATTAATTAACATAAACCCTAAATATAAATACGAAAGGTTTTCTCTTGTAAACAAAAAGGCTAGCCACTTTCACTCTTTTTAATTAGATTAAATAGAGAGAAAAACAAGAGGAAGAAAGAAAAATGTTTTTAGGAAATTTTCTCAAGTGAATTAATCTGAGTCCACTCTCACGGATTTTTAGTGACAAATCATAACACGGAAGACTGAATGGTGTACCCATTTTCCTCACATGCATCTCTCAGCAATTGATCGTCATCAATAATATGGACGCAAGCAATGGGCGCATGCATGAATCAGTAACGCATAATCATTAGGGGTGGCAAAACGAATCAACGAATTGAATTTGTATCGAATCGAAATGTGATGGATTCATATTCGATTCGTTGATTAAATGAATCCTAATATCAGGAAACGAATCGAATACGAATATTCAGTTAGTCATGATATTATTTAATATCATAATTTACCATAGTTGATTTACATTAATTTTTCATAAATATATACATATAAAATATGTAATTAATATATTTATGAAAAATACCTCACTAAATATCGAAAATATTTTTTTTTCTATGGTAATTTACCATAATTTAATCTTAATTGAAAAATAACAATAACTAGTAAAAGAAAATAATAAAACGAATCTTAAACGAATTCATGAGCTTAAATTCGTATTCGATTCGTTTAATAACGAATCGAATCGAATTGACCCATTTATTTAAAGAATCCATTTTTTCAAACTCGTATTCGCTTTAAAACGAATTGAAACAAATGAATAAATGAATCCTGACCCAAATTGACACCCCCTAATAATCATGCAATCCATTACTTGCTTCACGCAAGCTGCATACATACACATGATTGAAGAAGCAAAACGTGTGGGAGCCGAATGGTCACAGTGGATCTCACATGATCACATGCAAGTTGCAGGCTGATTTGGAGCTGTCCAGTTTTGGCCAAAGCAGAAAAGGAAAGAAGAAATATTTTTCAAGTACGATCCCGAGGTCAAAGTGTAAAGTCCGCTGTGTAAGGAACTTTCTCATGAAGAGTTCACGAGATCGACTCCTACAACACTTGCATGAATAAAAACAAGTACACAAAAATTCAAAGCTTGAAGATCTTATTTTATGAGCATGATTAAGTTAAAGAAATCATATTTCATGAAACGCCAAGTCCACGGAATAATTGTTCAAACCCAACACCATTAGAACCTGAAAATAAGCAAAGTTTGTAGCATACTAATATTTTTATCCCCCTAAATATGAGTTCATAAATAAAAACTCGATTTTTGCCATTATCTTTGAAATTTAGCACATTAGCTCTTTTGAATACTTTAATTCAAGTACTTAAGACTTATTTAAAACTTTTATTTACTTAAGACTCAAGCTACTTAATGATTTTAGTATTATAAAGACTAGATTGCATATCCAATAACTAATACATGTGATCAAGCCTCAAGATTAGGGATGGCAATTTGGTCGGATATAGTGGATATTTGACCATAACCAAACAAAAAAAATCCAATATATGAAGTTTAATGGATGATGGATAGGTTTTGAATATGAAATTAGGTATCCGGAAAGGATATTTGTCGATTATGGTTTTAGTATTTTGGATATCAGATGTCCAATATCTGATCATATTAGATAAATAATATAATAATATTAATTATAAAATAAAAATTAATTTTTTAAATAAGTAATTAATTATTTATTTATTTTAATTTTTTGAGTTTTATCATTTTTTTTTAATTTTTTTTTTATTTTCGATTATTTTGGCTGGTTTATGGATTTCAAATATGCCTAAAATGATCGGATATCTAACAATTACCATATCTACTAAAGATTAATAAAAATGTAGGTGTGAAATGCAAGTATAAGATATACTACGAGTTTTTATCATACACAATTATGCACACAAGGTATTAAGGAAAAGAAGCATATAACACATGCGTATTCAAATATCTTACTTACCAAGATCACATACTTTAAATTTAGACATGTTGTTTCAAGTCACAAACTCATTTTTTTAAAAAAAAAATTGTAAAAGACACAACAAAAAACTTTTTATTTTCCAATAGTACGTGAAGTTGTATCCCAAATCCATATCATATATTTTTGAAAAATAATATATTTTTAAATTTAAGATACTAAAGTAAATCAACAAATATTTACAATTATTCAATTTCATTTTCAACGCTATTAAATAAGTATTTTTCTATCTTTACAATCAAACTGTTATTCATCAAGTTTAGTACATTATAAGAAATAAGATCTTTAGCGTCCGAAATTTTATTTTAGCGTCATCGAGAAAATCGTTGTCAAATCCATAATTTAGCGTCATCAAACCTTACGACGCTAAAATTAACAACATATTGCGTCGCAAGAAGCAACGACGCTAAAATTACAACATTTAGCGTCGCCAACGAACTTTCGACGCAACAAATTTTGACATTTAGCGTCGCTACCTAATTTTTACGCTAAATATGAAGAATCGTCAATATTTAGCGTTGAATATAAATAGCGACGCTAAATGTCAAAATATTTTGCGTCTCTAAATATATTCGACGCTAAATCGTACAACGTTTAGCAATGATACCTAATTTCAACGTTAAAAACGTAGTAATTTATCATCGTTACCTAATTTTTGATGCTAAATATTGTAAGATTTAGCGTCGAATCTTGGTTACGATGCTAAATATGACATTTATCGTCACAATTTATACCGGTGACACTAAATTTTTTTAAAAAATACCACCTATCCACGACCTCCTCCTATTTATTCATTCTTCTTATTCATTTTTCTTCAATACCCATGTTAAAAAATAATAATAATAATTACTCATTTTTAACCATAATCCAACACTAAGTTAATTAAGGTATGTATTTTCTCTAATGTATTACTATTATTGTAGTAATTTATTTACCCATTATGTATTTTTAAGTAAATCCCATAAGATTAGGGTTTAGAATTTAGTTAGGTAAATATCTAGTTTATGATTTAAAGCTAATTAAGGTATGTATTTTCTCTAATGTATCACTATTATTGTAGTAATTTATTTTCTCATTATGTATTTTTAGGTAAATCCTCTGAAATTAGGATTTAGAGTGTGATTAGGTAAAAAAAATATTTTATGAATTAAGCTAAATAAGATATGTGTTTTCTCTAATATATCACTATTATTGTAGTAATTTATTTACCCATTATGTATTATATATAAAAATAAAAATAAAAATAAAAATAATTTTAATTTAATTTAATATTTTTAAAATAAAATATTATTAATGTCTTACTTTTTTAATAATATATATAATTTTAATTTAATTATATATATAATAATAATATTTTATTTTTAAAAAATATTTAGCGTCGCCACTACCTTTCAGTATTTGGCGTTGAAAAGACAAATGTCGACGCTAATAGTTGTTCACCTTTAACGACGTCAAATCATTGATCTTTAGCGTCATCCGTGTTTATCGAAGCGGAATGTTCCAATTTCTGCATCGTCTAATACCGGGTTTAGTGACAAAGATTGACGTCGCAAAAATATTTTAGCATTGCATATGTTACAGCAACGCTAAAACCTTTCCTCTATCAATTTTTAGTATCCATTTTATGTGTCGCAGTATTTCGACGCTAAAACATTGAGCGTCGACGTTGACGTATTTTAGCGTTGAAGGTTAGCGACGCTAAAAGACCATTTTCTTGTAGTGGTAGTTGCATATTAAAACAGAAGATTTGTTTTGAAAAACAATAATGGCATGCGTACAATGTTGACTTTGCATAATAAAGAGTAAAAATGAAATAATTTTTTCACAAATACATATATGGTTGTCTAAAGTATTATGTAAATATTAATTTTGTTTAGAAATTTATGGTGAATCGATTAAAAAAAAAGTGAAAGATATTTTTTGTTTTATGATTCATATATTAATTCTTTATTTAAATAGTTATGAGCCATTTATTACTGCAATATTTTTAATAATTATGAATGAAGTAGATTTGATTTTTTATTGAAGACTGCATAAAAAATTATATTAATAATAATTATTAAAATTATTTTTAAGAATTTCAATGGGCTCACATGGGGCCTTCACCCAAATGTTCGGAGATGGTAGCAACAGTTCACGATTCCGGGTTGGCAGTGCAAATAGTGATCGATGGTAACAAACTTAATTTATTAGGTTCGGGCGCTGTTTTAATGATTTTATTGTAGCACCTCCAGTGTCACGTGATGATCCATGATTTTAGAAAAATAATTTTTTATTGCTAATTAGCAAGCAGGCCGTTGGACCCGCATGCTACCCATTCCTATTCTATTAACTAAAATAATAATGGATATTAAAATTTAATTAAAAATTAAATTGGAAAAAATATTATTACGCTAGTAAAATTAGCGAGCATAACATGTTCATGTTTGATATTTAATGAGAAAAAACAGCTCCACCACGTGTTAATTTTTTTTATTATTATTTTTTTTTTATATATGCCGTCAAATCAAATGGAGGGCAAACATAATTATGTAGTATAATGATTTTCAATTATGCATCCTCCAATCTTCATATCCTCTTTCCTGTCGTAAAATGTTCACTAATAAGTAGGATCTCAAGAAAATCATAATATATGTAACCTTATTTTGCTTTTTCACGAAAACATTATTTTCATAATTCAAACTCGTGACTAAGCGAATGACAAATTAATACTAAACTAAAAATCAACATATACTGGCACAGGCCACTATTATGTTTACATGCCTCCGACTCATTTCTTTCTATTTCCAACTTTCAGGTTCAACAGGGACCAAGAAACTATCCGAGTCAATTTCAAATCAACTTGAAACACCAAGCATTAATTATGTGACACAATTTATCATTTAAAAAATGTCATGCAATCCTTGGGATAATAAATTTTGGCAGACAATTCATATGACAAATCTTAATACCGAGTCTATACAAATACACTCAGGTCCGATAGAACTCTCTTGTAAGAGAGCCAGCCAAGTACACAGAAGTTTTCAGCCCTTACTATGATATATAACAAATTATTTATACCCAAAATGGGGCTTGAATGACTCCGGTTCAACTGATCGATTCTAGCATTCCGTATCAAGGGCTCTAACCATATAATATTGAACATCGATAGTAACCTACTGACCAGAATTCCCCAAGAGTCGCTCCACTGCAGCATGGACATTTCCTGCAGTTGCAATTAAAGCCCTTATATTTTCCTGCGTATCAAAGAAACCCATTTCTTGAAGCTGTGACAACTGCGTAGCATATAATTGCTCCGGAGGCACTGAGAAGAAAAAAAATAAAATTAATAAAACAGAAAGAAAGATTGTAAAAGAAAATCCATTTTATGAACAATATTGACAATGAGAGTAGCGACCATCAGATCTGTTGGGAACAACCAGGCTGCCTGCCCCAACTCCTCCAAACATGTTCATCAACATTTCCAATCCCATGTTAGGTGTTCCTATAAATACGTTTTAACATTAGCGAAGAAACAAGTGGGGAACTAAAAAAAGGGCCATTGTCAACATAATTATCAGGAAACCAGCATTAAAGCTACTGTAGAGGGAATGCCAACATAATGTAGAAAGTAATTAAAAGTAGTCACAAATTCATCAAGAGGGACCTATGTGATAACCTCCCCCAACAAGATAATTAAGAACATGTATGCTCAAACCATTCTTATTCTGTCTGCTCAATTATACGAAGATCATTCCATTAAAATCACATTCATATCAATATATGAACTATTATCAAACTCCTTTTCATTATAAAGGAATAAAGACTTCTAATAGGCAAAGCCTGGAGAAAGATTAGACAAAAGGCCTATTTAATCAAATAACATAACCTCATTGTTTGGTTGTAACTATTGTGCTCAACTGAAGCAAGAAACTATGGTATGTATGGGTATGACCACGCCATACTGTATCAACATATCTAAAATTGTAGTGAGAACATAATTTTAGCAAAATAAAAAATAGACAAAAACAATATGAATGGAATGCAATACCTGTCTCTCCACCAGTCTGGCCTGGTTGCCTGCGAGAGAGCACCAAAATTGAGGTAAAACTAAATGCAGAAATCACTAATATGATAACAATTAAGCAATGACAAAAATTGAACTCAAATTGGCTAGGCAGCTGAACTTGAAACAGGGATTTGATTAAGCTCTCAAGTTGAAAAGTTTCAAATAGTTTCAATTGTGGTCCTGGATAAAAGTGTTTTACCAACCCCTTCATAAAGGCTACTGTGTGCTAAGGCCACCAGGAAGGTAGACATAATTCAACACCCCCTTCTCCTTTCTTCAAAATTGTAGAATGATACCATTCATAGCTGGCAGCGACTTAGTCATAGACTCATAAATGTGTAGTTGTACTTACCCCAATAAAAGCTTTGATGAGCTACATTCTGCTTCTAAGTTTATCATTACCCACAATCAAACACAAATATGAACCAGAGACTCGAAACCTAATTTCTTAGACAAGTTGTTTTTCACTCCATATCCCAACTATTATTAGCAATTAGACCTTAACCCAGGGGAATCAACTAGATAAAATCCGTTATAGAATCATTGGAGCAATTTCTAGGTAGAGAATTTCTCAGACTAGAAAATTAAAAATTATTTTGAGGTTCCTTATCAGAAAAATGCAGTTCAACTCATCAAAGTCTTCCTAGCATACTGGAACTGACTATAATTCTTCCAGGAAAAAAAGGTAAGATTGATGCCACTGCTTACTGTGTTGATTGAGCCCGACCAAGTTGACCCAGAAGAGATCGCTGCAAAGTCAACATTTGCTGCAAGAGAGAGAAACCACAAGCGGATCATATGTCAACCTCAACAAAGCAAACATTAAACGGCTAAATGCACTTTTTCACAGTTCAAACATATATTTGCAAATCAACTTCAGGTAAACAACTAATTATAGGCATAGCATGAAAAAAGGTTTCCATAACAAAAGCATAGTTTTTTTTCTTTTATTAATTTTTTCCAGCGCAGTGCAACACAAGGATTTCCCAACAGGTCACCATCTTAGTAGTTAGTACTGCTCTCGCAAAGCATGTTTCACTGCGGAGTTCTGATGAGATCCAATGCATTAACATTGGTATGGTCGCATTCAGCAAAAGCATATTTTGTACAGGAAAAGTTTCATAAATCATAATATGCAATTCCAAGAGAAACTGCACATGTATGGTGGTGGGTGGGATGGTTAGAGGTGTAAGTGTGCTGAAGCATGCAAATAATTCCTTGAGCAAAATGAGTAAATGCCGAATTGGAGGGATCTTCGAAGAGGACAGAAAAAGAGGGGCAAACGTGGAAAAGCTTGTCTCAATGATGATGTTAACATACCTGCATCATCTCAGGATTAGTCAACTGACGAAGAAATTCAGGATTTTGCATCATTTCTCTCAGTTGAGAATTGGAATCAACCATGCTGCGCAGCTGCGGATTAAGACCGAGAATCTGAAACTTGGAGATGTTAAAAACAAAATCCATCACCCTGAAAAAAAAAATAATGAGAACACAAAAACTTAATACCTGGTTCATGTACTGGGGATTGGAGAGAAGGCTTTGCATCATTTGTGTAACAGCCGGATTTTGCAGCATCTGGTTTAGTGAATTGGTGTCCTGCATTCCACCGAAAATGTCTTCAAACCCAGGGGAACCAAGTCCAGCTATGCCAGCAGGTGTCTGTGGCCTAGCATCCCCCAGAGGACTTGATCTTGTAGTGTTAGTTTGAGCACCTCCAGCTGTTAAATTTTGAACAATTAATGAACATATAAATTCATCATCATTTTTAAACAAGAAACGGATAAACTTGAAAAAAAAAATAGAGAAGGAAAGAATGTCGACTTGAAATTATAGACAGGAAAAACGACTGACGTAATTCTGAAACCTTAGCAAGAAGCAGATGCATGCAATCTTTCAAAATATAAAGTAAAACATACAAAATGTTTCCCTCTCATTCCTCTTTAACTTCCACAAGTGCTAGCAGAAAACTATAGCTAGTACAGGGATCTGTCAAAACCAGTAAAAAAGAACCCCTTTTGGCCAAAGGAAATTTTGTAGCTGACATTAACAGAAATATTCAGGAAGGCAAGAACCAGACAAAAGGATAAATATGCTAATCAAAAGCAAAACATAAAACCCACAAAATACGAAAAAAGACAAGAAAAAGATCAAAAGCTTACTTCCAGCAGCCATCCAAGGATTTGGAAGTGGGTTAGTGTTTGGAGCAGGAGATCCAGTTGTAGTTTCAGCCATAGTGGTAGATGGGTTATTTGATCCTTCTCTGGCTTGGTTCCCACCTTGAGTACCCAAAAGAGCTGCAAATGGGTTTGAGTTGTCATTTCCAGCATTCCCAGCCATTGAGGTAGCATTAAGAAATGGCTCTTGAACGGTTTCGTACATGCGCCTCAGCATATTAAATCCCTCAGGAGAAGATTCAATGTTACTCATTGCTCTATCAGTATTACGCATCATTTCACGCATAAGCTCGGGATTTCTCGCAGCTTCAAGCGTCTGACGCAGTGTGCTAGGGTCATTAAGTATGTGTCCCAGCTCAGGGTTTCGATCAATTATTTCACGCATTTGAGGATTGTTCATTATCAAGTTTCGCATTATCTCAGGGTTATTCATAAGGTTCTGCACAACGGGCATATTCATGATCTCTCTCATAATGTTGGGGTTCTGAGTCAACTGTTGCTGCACTTGTTCAAACTCTGGAAGTCCAGCTCCAAACAAACCACCCCCGCTGCCGCCTAAGCCATTCATGCCAAGTCCAGGAAACAGCGAAGCTCCAAGACCAGCTCCTCCAAGAACGTCACCTTCATTAATACCAACAGGCCTTGTGTTTAGGGTTGCAGTTGAACCTCCATTGTTGGCTGGTGCAGCAGTGTTGGTTGGCGCAGCAGTGTTGGTTGGCGCAGCAGGTGCAAAACCACGAACCAAGTGCACGGTGTGATCAGCCTCCAAGCCTAACCACGAAAAAAAGGAGACGTCAAAATAATCAATTAGCAGCTCGTCCTATCCTTGAGATATGCAAGTTTATATGTTGGCTAAGCTTCAATAATATACCAACAAATAAATCTAGAATACCATCAAAATCTATGTCGCTCTAACACACGAACCCATAAAAGGATACGTAATGTGATTCCACAGAAAATATCATTCCAGTGGAAACTATACCAAGAATATCTTGACAAATTTCTAAAACAACAGGGTAAGAATGCAACAACAGAATTGTAGAATAATACACAGTACAGAAAGAACAGCTTCGAAGCCAAAAAAATGTGAGAGCTGTAGCCCAAATAATGATAACTGTAATAAGTGTTTAAGATATGATGTTATCTAACTATTACCACTGCACCATGTCCCCCTCCTAACCCACTCCACCCCCCTCTCCCGAGTCCCACCAACACCGAAGAGTCCAAGGCCAAACAACAACAATTATGGTGATAAGCAATTATGTTATGTAAAATGGGAGAAAGAGAAAAATGAATAGGAAGAGTAAAAAGGGAATGAAGAAGCTAAGCTACAGAAGACAACCAGTGAATCTTTCTGTCCGCATGGTTGATTTAGCCATTGAATTGAACCTCATATATTGTAGGTTACATAGGAAATGAAGAAATTACAAGACAAATTGTGCACCTTTCCGTTCCGTCCACATGGTTGATTTAGCCATTGAACCTCATATATTGCATGTTTGCCCATATTTGTGAATTATAGATAGGAAAAGGGTTAAAATTAAAAAAGATCATCTCCCTTTAGTGGGCCTTGCTTTTTCTGTCACTCTCCAACACGTTTGTGGATAAATAAGTTTGAAAGATCGGTGCAACATTTCTTTTCCGTACCTTACAACTATCATTCTTGTCCTACCAAAAATAGAAAACAATCCCCCTTTTATCCTTCTCACTTTCCTACCGGATTCCTTCCTTTCCATTTCCCTCCAACCAAACAAAGTGTAAACATCAGCATTAAAGCTAGACTCTCCACTCCAAAAGCATTGACTTCGAGCACAGCTAGACTCAAGTAAGCTTCAATCCCAACTACTTACCCAATACCAACTGTTAATTTCCCACGGTTAATCCTCATTAGAGCCATTTATCAAACAATTGATATCAGAGCATAATACATAAACTGAAACACATATCTGCCACCAATTCATAAAAAAAAGACCGAATTTTTAGATGTAACATTGTAACGTACCGTAGCTTTTTAGGGTCTGATCGTCCTTCAAGATCCGACCTTTGTAAATCAACCGCTGCTGCTGTGCCGGAACCTCGCACTTCTCCGCCAGCGCTGCTTTGAACGTCTCAACGGTTGATTCCAGATCGATATCCACCGAAAATTTCGTGCCGTTTGAGCATCGGATATTCACCTTCACTCCTCCTCCGCCGCCGCTCGATTCCATTACCTTCTCTCCAGCCCCCATCGCCGCCGGAGGCTCAAAAAATCCAAAATCTTAAAGAAACAAAAAAAAAAAAAAAAGCCGACCGATCGATCGAATTAGAACTTCCACGAAACCCTAACCCTAAATGAAAAAATGAATTAAAATCGTATAATAAAATCGAAATCGGATTAGAATGAGAGTAAAACAGAAAACATAAATAAAATAAAATAAAACAAAATTGTCTGAGAGTGTGTAGTTTTCCAAGTGAAATTTAACTAACCCACCTAAGACGGTACAACAGAAGCTGCGGTGAGTTTCACGAGCTTATAGGCGCGAGTTTATGTCACTCTCGAGACAGCAGGTGGCTTGTCTTTTTAGACATGGAATGGAATTGTACTTTACCCCAAAATTTGTTTGATTACAGATTTTGTTGTTTCTTCACGCGCTTGCGGCACGCGTTACAACAGCTCTTCTCCTGGGCTTTTGTACCACCTTTGTTGTTTCTTTTGGGCCTCTAGCCTGTTGAAAGATTGGGCTCCCTATTTTTAATTATTATTATTATTATTTAATTATTTAAAATGTGGGTGTTTTGACTTGCGATTTCAAAATTAAATCCAATTTTTTTTTTGGGTCAATGAAATATCGGAAATATTACCATAAGATGATTTGGAAGACTCTAAAACTCTACTTCTTTCTCTTCTAATGTGCTTTTAAACTCCTATTTTTTTTTTTGAAAACATTAGAAACTATGTCGTTAAATTATCCTATCCATACTTAAACGGATGAGGTAAAATCTCTGATTGTCTCATGTTTCCATAAGAAATATATTCTTATTGTTGTTTGCTCCGCTGAATTTTGCAGAATATCAATGTGTGAGATAGCTAATGATGCATGAGACATCATTCAGACTGTGCATGATGGCAGACTATCAGTTAAGAATAATATATTACAAGAACTTACTATTAGGTTTGAAGTCGTTAAGATGAAAGATGATGAAACTTTTGACGACTTTTACGTTGAGATTAACGATATCGTTAACTCCAACTTTAACCTAAGTGAGATTATTCTTACGAATAAGATAGTTAGGAAAATCCTTAGATCCATGCCTGAAAGATTTTTACTGAAGATCACTGTCATTGAGGAAAGCAAAGACTTAGTTAATCTAAAATAAGAGGACTTCATAGGAAACCTTCAGGTTTATGAGAGAAAACTTCATGAATATAGAAAGCCTAAGAACACATCGATGAAAACTACAAAGGAAGTTACCCATGATTCATCTAATGATGATGAAGATGATACTCTCACAGATGCTGATATGGCCATGTTTGTGAAAAAGTTCAAGAAATTTTTTAAGATGAAGAAGAGTGGTTGTAGCACTGATAGAGATAGGTGATGGAGTTGGTGCTTGAAGTGTCAATCCAATTTGTACATTTTATTATTTATTAAATAAAATAACTATATTTTTCATTTCATATCTTATAATGGTATTGTCATTATGCGTTTTAGATTGATGTATAAATATGCTAAGAATGACATCGACCTTAGAATAGTCTTGACACTAGGTGTAAACTATTCTTAAAGTTAATATTCATAGTCGTTGGTTTTGGAATACAGTCGAATTCATATAACCTAGAAGACTAACACATGTCGTATATTGGAATTGGAGTTCCAATGGTTTAACCCGATGTACCATGAGTTTTGGAAACTCATATAGACATGTGGGTATTCGTTGGAGCGAATACTGAATGACTCATTGGTGATTCCTAAGAGCGACGCGTGAATTGCTCTTGCGTCGTGACGCTGCCACGTGCCAGTCGCTGATTGGCTGCTTCGAATTCTTATTTGCTGACGTGGCATTTTGGATGATTAACTCAATAATTGTGCTGATGTGGCGATGACGTGACTATAACTTGGCGACATGTGGTGATGTGAATTGTCGGCACCATATGATTGTGACACGTGGCATGGTGCACGTTAGCGGATCAGTTGTGATGTTGACACGTGACATGGTGCACGTTAGCAAAGTCCGACGCACGTTAGCAAGTCAAACTTCTCAGATTCTGACACGTGTCACCGGCGCATGTTAGCAGCTTCCGGCGCACGTTAGGCACGCGACGCGTGAAAAGACGATTTTGCCTTTTTGTCTGTTTTTCTTTGTTTTGTCCCCAAATCACCTTCAGAATGTCCTGAAACTTTATTTATCTACAAAATAACACAAAACACATCAAAATATTCACAAAACTCAAGAATCTATACAAAATATTAGGTCAAATGAGTAGGAAATAGTGATATATTTACCACTCATCACACCCCCAAACCTAACATTTTGCTAGTCCTCGAGCAAAACACATAATAAAATAACATAAAAATAAAATTAAGCTAAGCCACTTTCGTATGGGTCACGGTTGCATTTAGCATATGCAACAAGCCTTTAAACCCATAGGTGTCCCTAATGGACGAGTTGTAGTCTCGTGAGGGTTTACGGCAATGATACCTACAAGCATTTTACGAAAGTAAAAAAAAATAGTAAAATTAATGCACACAAAAGAAAAAAGATAAGAGAAAATAGAATAAAGAAGTTAATGACTAAACAAGTGAAACTTCTACTCCAAGTTACTAGTTGTTTTCTTTCTTTCTAAATTACTGAATAAGTAAATTCTCTGATTATATTTACCATTCTCCATATACACAGCCAACAAAATATTAATCAACTTATTTTGCCCACAATAGTCACAAGTACAGTTGAGAAGAGAGTAATATTTTTATTCTAAAGTTTTATCAGAATTCACACCTTTTTGCAGCAATTGAATAATTTTTCTGATTTTTTTCTTGCTTTTTGATTTTTTTTTTTATTTATATACAATATCTTTTGTCTATGTAGCGAGCTTTGGGTCAGTGACTCCCAAACCAGTTGGCTTTAGGGCACTAGGTGTTAAGACACCCTTACGGACTTAATTATTCAGACTTCAGATATATATATTTTTTGCAACATCATTGATCCATGTAGCGAGCTTTGGGCCAGTGTCTCCCAAACCAGTTGGCTTTAGGGCACTAGGTGTTAAAACACCCTTACAGACTTAATAACTCGGATCTCAGACATTTTTTTTTTAATCTCATCGCTTTTTGAGATGCTTCCTCCAATTAAACTAGAGCACTGAATATTACAAGCTTTTCAATTACAGCTCATGTCCGTATATTAACATGCACGTTGATAATATCTGTCAACTGAGCATATGAAGATCCATTTTTAGTCAATTTTATGGAGAATTCACAAATTAAATAATTCAAAATGAAATACACAAAAAATTAACTTGTTCCAAAATAGGTTTGAGATACGTCTCAGGAGTGAAAACTCCTTACACAGCTATCTCACACCAATTTCACCCGATTAATCAAATTAAAAACACAAAATATTTTTTTTTGATTTTTTTGTAAAATTTTTCATTTTTTTGTATTTTTCGAAAAAAATTTGGACTAAAAAAAAATGCAAACAAGATACTAATCAACTATTCCCCACCCCCAAACCTAAATGAGACATTGTCTCCAATGTCTTAAACAATAGAAGAAGAGTTTAGAAGATAGTACCTGGTTAGCTGAAATTCTACATCTAAATGGGAAATTTAAAGGTTAAGATCCAGATTTATCCGACGCTTCTTACCACGATCATCATCAGACCATTTTATCTTGGAAATGATAGGGTCAATTTGTGGTTCATAGGCTAAGATTTGGTCAATTAAATCCTGGGCAGTTCTGGCAGTGAAGAGGAGTTCTTTTAAAGGTTTTGACATGAATCAATTTCTTCGGGCATCATCAAGAAATACACAAAAAAAATCATAAAATCCTTCTGCGTTGAACAATCCAATTGGTTTCTGGTGTATGTTCAAGTTCGCCCAAGATAACATTGTAAAAATCTCCTCCAACGTACCCAAACCACCTGGCAAAGCAATAAAAGAATCAACACGGTTAATATAACCACCAGTCGTTCAGACATACCTGATACGATCAGTTCTTCTCCGTTTGATGATCCTATAAGATCTGCCTCTGCCAAGGGTTTTGGGATAATTCCCAGAACTTGACTGCCTCTATCATGTATGACCTTTAAAACGATCCCCATTAGTCCAAGACTGCCTCCGCCATATACTAGGTGCATATTCTTCTCAGCTATGACTCGTCCCAATTCTTGTGCTACTGTTACGTATTGTGGCTTAGTACCAACACTAGTACCACAAAACACACAGATGTTTTCAACTATTCTTTTTGAAGTAGCTTCCATTTTATGTATGTTTCTTTTCTCAAATTTGGATGCCTTCAAAAGTGCAAAAATGAGTTGAATTTATAACACCTGAAAATGGGTGAGTAATAATAGCACTAGTATCTTCTAAAGAACGATTAGTAGCAAAATAGTAAATCGAGTATCTCGTAATTAGAGCCGGGTCATAATGTCTGTTATACATCTCTAATTATTTTTACCTTAAGTACCATTGATTCTCTAATGAAAGATTTATTCATAACCATTATGAATTTTAATATTTCTATTCGTAATAGAAAGACTTGAGCGCTCTAACCGTTAAAGTACCGAATCAACCATTAAGAAATATACTCCTTTACTTCTCGCAAGAAGAAGTGAGCTCCATGTCTATGTAAAACGTCTCTAGCTACACACCAGACCATGCCCCCAAAGTATGTAACTATTGGTCGGAACTGCTACACCACCTCACATTTGTAAATCAAATGACATAGCCTATCATGCAGGAGTTCTTAGTACACTCAGGATTAAGATCAATACATATATGACCATCTAGTAGATCGAAATAAATTTCTTTATTTAACGGATATTATAAGAAAGTCATTTCTATCCGGGTCTAGTCCTATATGATCACATCATACAAGGTGTCTTCATTCTCATGTCTCCACATGGACGATCCCAGATCAAGATCGCCATACAATTATAGAATGGACCGCAGCTATAGATAAACATAAATAAAGTACTTGTTTTGTTTGCTCTCTATGGACTATTTTAGATTACCAACTTTAGACTTAAATCCTCTTGTGTATGACACTCATACACTAAGTTTGAAGGTACATGTGTAATCTAGGGTAATCAAGATAATTTATAATATGCCGAATTTAAACAAACACTTTGGATAAATGGATAATGCATCATTTTATTTCATAACATATAAAACCGTTTACATTACATGAAGCTCTAGGGCATATATCCCAACAATCTCTCACTTGCACTAGAGCAAATGGGATATGTCACGTAATCCTAGACCATCTAGGTTACCTTCAAATGCTTTAGCCGATAAGGTCTTTGTAAACGGATCAGCCAGATTCTCTACGGATGCAATCTTTGTGACATAAACGTCTCATCTCTGCACTATCTCCCCGATGAGATGATATTTCCCTCTATATACTTTCCCCTCTTGCGGCTTCTCGGTTATTTTGAATTTTCCCTTGCTCCTCTATTATCGCAATAAAGTGTGAGTGGTTTATCAATATCTGGAACAACTTCCAAATCTCCCAAGAATTTATGGAGTCAGACCGCTTACTTGGCTGCTTCACAAGCTGCTACATACTCAGCCTTCATGGTGGAGTCAGCAATGCAAGATTGCTTTATACTCCGCCATACTATAGCCCTACCACCTAGGGTAAACACTGATCTAGATGTTGATTTCCTAGAATCGAGATCCGTCTGAAAATCAGAGTCCGTATATCCCCTTATAATCATATCCTCACCGGAATATACAAGCATATAATCTCTCGTTCTCTTAAGATACTTGAGAATGTGTTTCACAGCCACCCAATGATCCAATTCTGGGTTAGACTGAAACCTACTGACTACTCCCACTACAAAACAGATATTCAGTCTCGTGCATAACATAACATACATGAGACTACCAAATGTTGAGGTATATGGGATATGTCTCATTTCCTCAACATCTTGAGGTGTCTTATGAGACTGTTTATTTGACAAATGAATTCCATGTCGATAAGGCAAATTGCCTTTCTTGGAATTCTGCATCCCAAATCGCACAAGGATCTTGTCGATATAGGATGCCTAAGACATAGATAACAGTCATTTCTTACGATCCCGAAGTATCTGAAACTCAAGAACATAACTGGCCTCTCCCAAATATTTCATTTGGAATTGGTTAGCTAGTCAGGTTTTCATGTCCGATAATATCTTTACATCATTCCCAATGAGTAAAATATCATTGACGTTTAAAACAAGAAAAACCACATTCCCATCAATGACATGCTTGTATACACAAGGCTCATCAACATTCTGCTCAAAGTCATAAGACTTGATCGTGGTATCAAATCTTATATTCCAAGATCGAGATGTCTGCTTGAGTCCATAAATGGACCTTTGCATCTTGCAAACCTTTTGCTCTTGACCTTGGGCTATGAACTCATCTGGTTGTACCATACTCATCAAGATTGTCATTCAAGAATGCAGTTTTGACGTCCATTTACCAAATCTCATAGTCATAATATGCGGCAATGGACAGAAGAGTGCAGATGGATTTGAGCATGACTACTGACGAAAAAGTTTCCTCATAGTCAACTTCCTCTTTCTGGGTATAACCCTTAGCCACTAGCCTAGCCTTGAAGGTCTGTACCTTTTCATCTGCTCCCCTTTTTCTCTTGTAGATCCACTTGCAACCTATATGTTTTATCCTATCAGGTTGGTTTACAAGTTCCCAGACTGAGTTGGAGTACATAGACTCTATCTCTAGGTTCATGGCTTTGAGTCATTCCTTTTTATCAGAATCATCCATTGCACTACGATAGGTCAATGGATCATCTATACCATCACTGGATGCGACAACTTGTGCCTCTCAAACTCCTAGATAGCGATCAGGTTGTCGTACAACCCTCCTACTACGTCTAGGTAGTAGATCATTCTGATGAACTTGCATCTGACGCTCATATGTTGAAGGTACTATGTATTTGTCAACTGTCGTTGACGATGGTGTGCTGGTTGAACCAGTAAGTAACACCTCGAGTAACAATTTACTTCGAGGTTTGAACTCCCTCATATAGTCCTCCACTAGAAACCTAGCATTTGTCGATACAAACACTTTATTATCTTTAGGGCTATAAGAATCCACCCATAGTCTCCTTAAGATAGCTTACAAATAGGCAGACCTGAGAATGTGGCTTCAAATTTTTAGTCTTATTCTTCAGCACATGTGCTGAACACCCCCATATGCGGAAATATCGTAAACTATTTTTACGACCACTCCACAACTCTAAGGGAGTCTTGGGAACATACTTAGATGGAACTACATTAATGAGATGCATTGCAATTTGTAATGCATATCCCCAGAATGAACTAGGTAGTGAGCTATAACTAAACATAGATCTAATCATGTCTAGTAGGGTCTGATTTCTCCTTTCTGCAATACCATTTTGTTGTGGTGTTCCAGGTGTTGTGAGCTGGGATATTATCCCATGCTCAACCAATAATTCCTCGAAATCTCTGTCAAGGTATTCTCCTCCACGATTTGATCATCGAGTTTTGATTATTTTACCTAGCTGGTTCTCAACCTTAGCACGATACTCTTTCAACTTTTTAAAAGTATCTGACTTATGCTGCATTAGGTAAACATACCCATATCTAGAATAATCGTCAATAAATGTGACGAAGTATTAATAACCACCTCGAGCTCTCACATTCACCGGTCCATAAATGTCCGAATGTATTAGCTCAAGTGGTTGACTGACTCTTATACATTTTCCAGTAAAATGTCTATTGGTCATTTTTCCTTCTAAACAGGATTCACACACTGGTAAAGTTCCATTTTTTAAGGCTCAAGTGGTTTAAGGCTCCGTTTTTTATCAACTTATCTATCCGGTCAAGGCTCATATGACCAAGTCTAAGATGCCACAGATATGTGTCATCGTGAGAAATCTTTTACCGTTTAGTTTTAGGTTTCTCAACCTTAAACATTTCAGCGTTGAGCAGTGACCTATGTGTTAACGATCTTAACACATACAAGTTATTTCCTGAGTTTCATGTGTATATGGTTAATCCATTTCTACCAATAAAAACCAAATTACTATTAAAAGAAACTGGAAAACCATCATCCAAAAGTTTAGAAACAGAAATCAAATTCCTGCGAAAACCAGAAATGAATAATGAAGAGTGGTAAATATATCACTATTTCTCACTCATTTGACTTAATATTTTGAATAGTTTCTTGAGTTTTGTGAATATTTTGATCTGTTTTGTGTTATTTTGTAGATAAATAAAATAACAGGACTCTCTGGAGGCAATTCAGGGCCAAAACAGTGGAAAACGGACAAAAAGGCAGTAATGTAAATTTCCTGCTAAAATGTGTCGTGCTAAAATATGCCGTCTGCTAATGTGCGCCGAATCTGCTAATGTGCACCTGCCACATGTCAACATATACTAACATGCGCCGGACACGTGTCACCATCACATGCTGCCGACAATCATCGTCATTTGCTAAAATACGTCTGCCACGTGTCAACACCACAACGAATCATGCTAACGTGCGCCGGACACGTGTCATCATCCCATGTTGCCGACACTAATAATTCAGTTGCCAACGAAAGCGTGACATGTGTCACCATCTCCGCAGAAGCCGCGCCACATGGCAGACATCTACGGCGCGTCGGGACGCGCACAGCTTATGGACGTCTATAAATTCAGGCCGAATTTTCATTTTCATTTCATACTTTCTTCTATGTAATTCTTTAAGAATACTAAGAAGATTGTATCTTGTTTGTTTATTTACAGCTTTCAGTAAGTAATTTTCGCATTTGCACTTTCTTTTCTTTACTTTTCAGTCTTTACTTTCTGCAATTTACTTTTACGCAATAATATTTTCCTTTCTTTACTTTTCAGTCTTTACTTTTCAGTAATGAGGAGGTATCTCCCCATTGCTGGGGTAAAAGATAAAGCTTTTATTACTAATATTTAGATTAATCTCCCTAAATTATAATATATAAACTATTTAAAACCTGACTTAATGAGAATACCGCCTTATTGGTCAGTTGGACTTAATTATGAAATTGGTTTTAACCTGACTAAGCTAGATACCGCCTGTATGGTCGATTGGTAATTAATTATAAATTTGACTTAATCAGGTTACCGCCTATATGGTCGGTTGGTAATATCACGCAAAGTTAATATATTATAATAAGGGAGATATCTAAATAGAAATAATAAATGTGGATCCTCTAACCCCATCATTTTCTTTTATTGTACTTTTACATTTTTAATTTCCAGCATTTACTTTTCAGCATTTACTTTTCCGTATTTACTTTCCAGCATTTATTTTATGTCTTTTATTTTATTTAAGCTTTTACTAGCTGTAAATATCTGTAGTAACTAAACCCGTTATCTGGGGTTGTGATGAATTCCAATATCACCGGTTAATAAGGGGTTATTTTACAGTTTGGGTAATATAAATGTTTATTTATTGAGCCTTAGTTTTAATGCTTCTTGTTAACTGGCCATTAATAAGACTGATATGGTAAACTTAAAATGAACTTGGAAAAAGGATTTTAGGTTTAAACCCTAGACTCAATCGCTCACGATCTTCCTTGAGGATAAATAACCATTTAATGATTTCCTTACAGGATAAGAATATACCTTTTGGGCGGGGGTAGCTATAATTGGAACTTAATCTTAATGAATTCAAGTAACTTGGTTGATATAGGAATATAATTAATTAAGTTACACTGGGTATTTGTATCTGACCATCGGAAGAGGCTTTTGCATAATTTTGTGTTCCAGATTAATAAACCGATATATTACACAAACGTAAAATAACCACTTCATCTTTAAAAAGATATTGGAATGATTCACAACCCTGAATAGTTTCTTAATATTGAATTTCACTTAATTTACTTTCGAGCCATTTTATTTACTTGTTTTAATTTAAAGTCACCATTCCAATCAAACAATCAATCCATTAGATACTTGTAAAAATTTGGCTTCATAAATTAATAGCTTAGGTATTAAGTCCTCGTGGGATCGATACTTTTTATACTACTTGAACGATACATGAGTGACCGGCGTAATCACACGCGTATAACGCAAGCGCATGTATCGTTCAAGTAGTATAAAAGTATCGATCCCACGAGGACTTAAAACTTTTTGTTATTAATTTATGAAGTTAAATATTTACAAGTATCTAATGGATTGGTTGTTTGATTGGGTGGTGACTTTAAAACTTAAAACAAGTAAATAAAATTGCTTGAAAGTAGATTGAAGAAAATTCAAATTTATAAAACTATCCAGGGTTGTGAATCCTTCCAATATCTTTTTAAAAGATAAAGTGATTATTTTATATTTGTGTAATATATTGGTTTATTAACCTAGAACACGAAATTATGTAAAAGCCTCTTCCGATGGTCAAATAGAAATACCCAGTATAACCCAATTAATCATATTCCTATGTTAACCAAGTTATCTGAATTTATTAAGATTAAGTTCCAATTATGGCTACCCCCGCCCGACAGGTATATTCCTATCCTGTAAGGAAATTTATTAAAGGGTTATTTATCCTCAAGGAAGATCGTGGGCTATTAAATCTAAGGTCTTAAACCTAAAATCTCTTTTCCAAGTTCATTTTAAGTTTACCGAATCAATCTTATTAATGTCCAGTTAACAATATGCATTAAGACTAAGGCTCAATAAATAAACCTTTATATTACCCAAATCGTAATTTAACCCCTTATAAACCGGTGATATTGGACTTCATCACAACCCCAGATAACTGGCTTAGTTACAACACATATTTACGGGTAGTAAGAACTTAAATAAAATAAAATACATAAAGTAAAATGCTGAAAAGTAAATTGCTGAAAAGTAAATGACGAAAGTAAATGCTGAAATTAAATACTGAAAATTAAATGCTGAAAAGTAAATGCTGAAAGTAAATTGCTGAAAGTAAATTGCTGAAAAGTAAATGCTGAAAGTAAATTACTGAAAAGTAAATAAAGTAAAAGTATAATAAAAGAAAATGCTGAGGTAAAATGATCCACTTTTATTACTTCTATTTTAGATATCTCCCTTAATATAATATATTAACTTTGCATGATAATTACCAACCAGCCATATAGGCGATATCTAGATTAAGTCAAATTAATAATTAATTACCAACCGACCAATCAGGCGGTATCCAGTTTAGTCAGGTTAAAACCAATTTAAATAATTACCAACCGACCAATATGGCGGTATCCTTGTTAAGTCAGGTTTTAACTAGTTTATATATTATAATTAAGAGAGATTAATCTAAATATTAGTAATAAAAGTTTTACCTTTTACCCCAGCAAAGGGGAGTTACCTCCTCATTACTGAAAAGTAAAAACTGAAAATTAAAGAAAGAAAAGTACTGTGCGTAAAAGTAAATTGCGGAAAGTAAAAACTGAAAAGTAAAGAAAAGAAAGTGCGAAAGCGGAAATTAATTACTGAAAGCTGTAAATAAACAAACATGATACAATCTTCTTAGTATTCTTAAGGAATTCCTTAGAAGAAAGTATGAATTTACAATTGAAATGGCTTGGTATTTATAGGCAAAATTTTGCCTCCATCAAATCATCCACCAAATCCATTTTTAATTGATCCACTAATTGCTCCACCAAATCCATTATTAATTGCTCCACTAATTTATATCATGTTTGGTGGGAGTTTGACTATTTTTATTTTTTATTTATTTATTTATTTATTTGCTTTGAAAATGACTTTAATAATTACACATAACACACTTCCGGATGTTTCATCAATTTCGGTCATGAAATCTTCAGAATTCGAAATTATTTTGTTCTTAAAAGTTGTAGATCATTGAGTCTTATTTAATCTGGAACTTAAATCAGCTCAATCCGATATCGGAGTAAAACGTTATGCCCAAAATACGACAGATACGCAAAATTGGAATTTCCAAAACTGCACTTCGTTAAAACGCCCTTTCAAGTTTCCAATCTCTAAAATTAATATGTCAAGTCCAATATTTGCCCTTATTTGACCCATATTTTATCCTAAATGATTTCATTGAGTTCCAATATTATTTTATCTGCAAAATAAACTAAAACATATCAAAACGTTCATCAAACCCGAGAAACTAAACAAAATATTAAGTAAAAAGGGCGGTAAATATTGATATATTTTCCGCTCATCACACCCCCAAACCTAATATTTTGCTAGTCCTCGAGCAAAAAAACAAATTAAAATACAAGAAACAATTAAAATTAAACTAAGCCTCTTTTGTAGGGATCACGGTTGCATTTAGCGTATGCAACAAGCCTTTAAACCCCTAGGTGTCCCTAGTGGACGAGTTGTAGTCTCGTGAGGGTTTACAGCGACGATACCCAAAAATGTCTTATAAAAGTAACAAGATAGTAAAACTAATGCACACAAAAGCAAAAAGACAAGAGAAAAGAGAATAAAAAATTTAGTGACTAAACGGGTGAAACTTCTTATCTAAGTCAATAATTGTTTTATTTCTTTCTAAATTACCGAATAAGTAAATTCTCCGATTATTTTTACCATTCTCCATATACAAAACCAACAAAATATTAATCAGCTCATTTTGCCCACAATAGTCACAAGTGCAGTTGAAAATAGAGTAATATTTTTGTCCTAAAGTTATATCTGAATTCACACATTTTTTTAAGCAATGGAATAATTTTTTTTTTTTCTGATTTTTTTCTTGATTTTTTTTATTTATATACAATATCTTCCATCTATGTAGCGAGCTTTGGGTCAGTGACTCCCAAACCAGTTGGCTTTAGGGCACTAGGTGTTAAGACACCCCTACAAACTTAATTACTCAGACTTCAGATATATATATATATATTTGCAACATCTTTGATCCATGTAGTGAGATTTGGGTCAGTGACTCCAAAACCAGTTGGTTTTAGGGCATTATGTGTTAAAACACCCTTACAGACTTAATAACTCGGATCTCAGACGTTTTTTTTTACTCCATCACTTCTTATAGATTCTTCCTCCAATTAAACTAGAGCACTGAATATTTCAAACTTTTCAATTACAGCTCATGTTTGTATGTTACCATGTATGCTGATAATACCTGTCAACTGAGCATATGAAGATTCATTTTAGTCAGTTTTATGGAGAATTCACAAATTAAATAATTTAAAAGGAAATAAACAAAAATTAACTTGTTCCGAAATAGGTTGAGATACGTCTGAGGAATGGAAATTCCTTACACAGCTATCTCACACCAATTTCACCTGATTAATCAAATAAAAACACAAAAACACAAAATATTTTTTTTGGTTTTTTGTAAAATTTTTCAATTTTTTTTTGGCTTTTTCGAAAATTTTTGACTAAAAATAAAACAATAAAAACAAGATACAATTTAACTATTCTCCTCCCCCAAACCTAAATGAGACATTGTCCCCAATGTCTTAAACAGTAGAAGAAGAGTTTAGAAAACAGTACCTGGTTAGCTGAAATTCTACATCTAAATGAAAAGTTAAAGGTTAAGATCCAGATTTATCCGACGCCTCTTACCACGATCATTATCGGACCAGATTATCTTGGAAAGAATGGGGTCAATTTGAGGTTCAAAGGTTAAGATTTGGTCAATTAAATCTGGGGCAGTTTTGGCAGTAAAGATGAGTTCTTTTACAGGCTTTGACACGAACCCATTTCTCTGGGCATCATCAAGAAACACACAAAGAAAATCACAAAATCCATCAACATTGTACAGTCAAAGCGGTTTCTGGTGTATGTTCAAGTTTGCCCAAGATAGTACTGTAAAAATTTCCTCCATCGTGCCCAAGCCTCATGGCAAAGCAATAAAAGCATCAGCACGGTTAATCATCTCTACCTGGCACGATTAGTTCCTCGTCGTTTGATGATCCAATAAGATTCGCCTCCGCCAAGGGTTTTGATATGATTCCCAAGACTTGACTGCCTCCATCATGTACAGCTTTGAAACGATCCCCATTAGTCCAAGATTGCCACCGTCATATACTAAGTGCATATTCCTTGCAGCAATAACTCGACCCAATTCATGTGCCGCTGTTACGTATTCTGGTTTAACACCAACACTGGTACCGCAAAACACACAGATGTTTTCAACCCGTCTTCTTGAAGTAGCTTCCATTTTTATCTGGATGCCTTCAAAGGTGCAATGATGAGTTGAATTTATAGAACCTGAAAAGGGTGAGTAATAATAGCACAAGTATCTTCCAAAGGACGATTAGTAGCAAAATAGTAAATCGTGAAAGGTCAAAAAATAGCCTGGATCCTGTCGGAGAAAATAACAAAACAAATCACAATTATTAGGAAAAGAGTAAGAGATATAATATTTAAAATAATTTACAGCTTGATTGACGTCTATGCGTCAGGGATAAGCTTCCCATCCAATTTTCTTATAAATTGGCAAACAGGTCTTTTTGAGTCAGATTCCCGAGACTTAACTGTTGTCTTTATTTTCGGAATTGTGTATGTATTTTGCGAATGGCTATATAAACATATCCACTGGGATGCGTCTCAAGAGTCGAAAGATATATCATCTAAAGACTCCTTACTCAAGCCATCCATAATGAATTTAATTTTATCTTCACGATTATCAGATATCATTCCTAAAGAACGACAACGAGTATTGCAATTCCAGCGTGCACATTTGTACAAACACCCATTTGCTTAGCTCTACGTTTCTTTGCATATGTGCTTTTTCCATAACCAGGCAAATAATAATTATAAGAATCAGAATACTCACCTGCTAATCGGAACTGTGCTTCGATTACCCAACGAATGTCATTAAGAATACCTTTGATCATCAGAAGTCTCATCCATTCCAAGCGAGTTTTGTAGACTTTCATCAGAGAATTTTGAGGTTGAGAAAGAAATTGCTTGTGAAGATTTGCGAGAGCTTTTTCCATCCTGAAATGCGTCTTAACCTGCAAAAACTAAACACACAAAAATTAAAACACACCACATCACAATATATACACAAATTGCTTGGGTTGCCTCCCAGCTAGCGGTAAGTTTAATGTCGTCAGCTAGACATGATTGCTCGAACGTTATGCTGGATCTGAAAGTGTGACACTTTCTTTTTGTCGCTCAATTGATTCTCCCCAATAGTGCTTGACACGCTGGCTATTAACTTTGAATGTGTTGTTGGACTTGGGATTGTATACCTCAAAAACTCTGTATGGTAACACCTGAGTAATCACAAATGGACCTGACCACTTTGGTTTCAGCTTTCCAGGAAAAAATTTCAGCCGTGAATCGTACAACAACACTTGCTGCCCTGGTTCCAATTGTTTGCGCACTATTTTTTTATCATGCCATCTCTTGGTCTTTTCTTTATACAGTTTGGCATTTTCATAAGCTTGTAGGTGAAATTCCTCCAATTCATTGAGTTGGTGAAGTCTTTTCTCTCCTGCAGCTTGTGGATCAAGATTCAACTTCTTCAGTGCCCAGTACGCCTTATGTTCAAGCTCAACTGGCAGATGGCACGCTTTTCCATACACCATTTGATATGGGGACATACCAATAGGTGTCTTGTAAGCTGTCCGATAAGCCCATAATGCGTCATCTAGTTTTTCAGACCAGTCCTTCCTTGTTGATCCAATGATTCTTTCCAAGATTCGTTTGATCTCCCTGTTTGAAACTTCCACTTGCCTGTTTGACTGTGGATGATAGGCTGTGGCAACCTTATGAGTAACTCCGTATTTGGATATGAGTGCATCTAAGTATTTGTTGCAGAAATATGAGCCACCATCGCTGATAATTGCCTGAGGTGTTCCGAAGCGAGTGAAAATATTCTTTTTCAGGAACTTGATCACCACTTTTGAATCATTGGATGGCAGTGCAATTGCTTCAACCCATTTTGAGACGTAGTCTACAGCAACCAGTATGTACAGGTTTCCGAATGATGGAACAAAGGGTCCTATAAAATTAATACCACATACATCAAATATCTCCACTTCCAGAATATTTTGCAACGGTCCTTCATTTCTCCTCGAAATATTCCCCGCTCTGTGGAACTTGTCACATTGAAGAGCAAATAGATAAGCATATTTAAAAAGAGTGGGCCAGAACAAACCTGATTGTAGGACTTTTGCTGCAGTTTTATTCCTGCTGAAGTGTCCGCCATATGGTGATGAATGACAGTGTTGTAAAACACTGTTGACCTCCTCATGTGGAACACATCATCTCAGTAATTGATCATCACAATGATTGAACAAGTACGTCTCATCCCAGACATAGTCAGCATACGAAGGGACTTCCTGCTGTTTCATGGCAAATAGTTGTTCATCTGGAAAAGTTTCTTTGATTGTCAATTCTTTGCCAGCTTTTTCTCCATTCTCGAGCCTTGATAAATGATCTGCTATCTGGTTTTCTGTTCATTTCCTGTCTCTGATCTCCTCGTCAAATTCTTGCAGAAGAAGTATCCAACGGATCAATCTGGGCTTGGTATCTTTCTTCGTGATCAGATACTTGATTTCTGAATGATCTGTGTAGACCACCACCTTGGGACCCAACAGATATGATCGGAATTTGTCAAAAGTGAACACAACTGCAAGCAACTCCTTTTCAGTGGTTGTGTAGTTGAGTTGAGCTTCATTCAGAGTTCTGCTGGAGTAGTAAATGGCATGGAAAATCTTTGCTTTGTGTTGTCCCAAAACTGCACCTATAACAAAATCACTTGCATCACACATCACCTCAAATGGAAGGGTCCAGTCTGGTGCTACAATGATAGAAGCAGAAACAAGCTTCTGTTTCAGGATCTCAAAAGCTTCCTAGCATTCTTTGGTGAAGTTGAAAGGCACATCTTTCTCCAGAAGATTGCACAGAGGTTTAGCAATCTTGGAAAAGTCTTTGATAAATCTCCTGTAAAAACCTGCATGTCCAAGAAAGCTCCGAATCCCTTTTACAGATGTTGGTGGAGGTAATTTTTCAATTGTTTCGATCTTTGCTTTGTCTACCTCGATTCCCTTTTGTGAGATCCGATGTCCAAGAACAATGCATTCATGCACCATAAAATGACATTTCTCCCAATTGAGTACCAAGTTTGTATCTTCGCACCTTTGTAACACATGTTCCAGATTTTACAAGCAGTGGTCAAAAGAATCTCCAAACACAGAGAAGTCATCCATAAAAACCTCCATACTTTGTTCTAGCATGTCTGAGAAGATGGCCATCATGCAACGTTGGAATGTGGCAGGAGCATTACATAGTCCAAATGGCATTCTACGGAAAGCAAAAGTACCATATGGACATGTAAATGTAGTTTTCTCCTGATCTTCTGGGGCGATGGAAATCTGATTGTACCCCGAGTATTCGTCCAGAAAGCAATAGAACTCATGTCCCGCCAGTCTGTCTAGCATCTGATCAATAAATGACAGCGGAAAATGATCTTTCCTTGTTGCTTTGTTCAGCTTCCGGTAGTCCATGCATACTCTACATCCAGTCATCGTTCTTGTTGGAATCAGCTCGTTCTTTTCATTTGTGACTACAGTAATTCCTCATTTCTTTGGTACACACAGCATATGACTCACCCAACTACTGTCTGAGATGGGGTAGATGATGCCAGCATCTAACCATTTGATGATTTCTTTCTTCACGACCTCCTTTATGATTGGATTTAATCTCCGTTGATGCTACACTGTGGGTTTGTACTCGTCAATCATCAGAATCTTGTGCATGTAAAATGATGGACTAATGCCTCAAATGTCCGCTATAGTCCAGCCAATGGCTTTCTTGTGTTCTCGTAACACTCTCAGCAACTTTTCTTCCTGCTCTAATGTTAGCGAAGAAGAAATAATAACAGGTAATTCAGAAGAGTTTCCAAGAAATACATACCTGAGATGACTCGGTAATAGCTTCAGCTCCAGCTGCGGGGGTTCTTCAATTGAGGGCTTGATTCGATCTTTCTCCGAAAGTTCCAGACTTTCCACTGGTGGTGTCGATTTGAATCAGAATGGCTTGTCAAGATAGTTGATACATTCCAGAATTTCAGCATCTAGCTCGCTGTCAGTCATGTTAGTGATGCAAGCTTCAAGTTTGTCCGTGGGAACTGTATCAGTATCATGAATGATACTATCAACAACATCAATTCTGAAACATTCTTCCTCATTTTCTTCACTCGGGAATTTCATGGCTTTGAAAACATTGAAGGTAACTTCTTGGTCCTGCACTTTCATAGTTAGTTCTCCTTTTTGCACATCAATCACAGTTCAACCTGTAGCCAAGAATGGTCTCCCAAGGATGATAGGAACATCTTTGTCTTCTTCCATGTCAAGGATAATGAAATCTACTGGGAGAATGAGTTTGTCGACTTTGACCAGCACATCTTCAACGACACCTCTCAGAAAATACGAGCGTTCGATCAGCAAGTTACAGAAAGACTGAGGTAGACATTGCTTCTCTGATTTGTAGTTTCCTGTAAATAGAAAAAGGCATTAAATTAACATTTGTACCTAATTTCAGTTTGGGGGGAATACAACAGAAAATCCTAATGCCCACATCAGCAACTTCCTGGAAGTTTGCGGCACTTTCAATTACAACCGAGCGGCTGAAGAAGCAATGAGACTGCGTGTTTTTCCATATTCCTTGAAAGACAGAGCTAAGGCTTGGCTACATTCACTACCAGAAGGTTCCATTACAACTTGGAATACTCTAGCCACAAAATTCATTGCAAAGTATTTTCCACCAGCCAGAACTGCAAAGCTAAGGAATGACATCATATCCTTTGTGCAACATGACTCAGAATCTCTCTGCGAAGCTTAAGAAAGGTACAAGGATTTAATCAGAAAATTTCCTCATCATGAGATTGCAAAGTGGCCTTCTATAATGGAATTTCTGGACTGATGAGAACCACAATTGATGCTGCTGCTGGAGGAGCTTTAATGGAAAAAGGAGAAGATCAAGCCTGGGACCTAATTGAAGAAATGGCTAACAACAATTCATTGTGGCCAACAGAAATGAGCATGATCCAAAAAATTGCTGGAATTTATGAAGCTGGAGCCAACACAGCAGTGAATGCCAAGCTGGATCAGATTTGAAAATTTGTGGAAACTCTTAACATGCAAGGCAATATTGGATCCACAAGTTCACCATATAGAGGAGCACCAGAAACAAACCAACATAAAGAAACGGTGAATTACGTCAACACTTTCAACAGACAGAGGAACAATCCATATTTCAATACAGCAGCAATTCAGGACAAATGAACAATCCACCATAAGGATTCCAACAGCAAAGCCAGGAGCATGAAAAAGAACCATGAATAGCGGAAGTGTTGGTCCAGTTAAAAAAATACGATGCTATATTTCAAAATCAAGCAACATTAATTCAAAATCAAGCAGCATCAAATGAAACTATATTTCAAGCCCAATCAGCATTGAATCAAAGTTTAACTGCTTCTATAAAGACACTGGAAAATCAAATTGGACAACTGGCCAATGCTCATAGTTACAGACCGCCAGGAAACCTTCCCAGCAACACAGAACCAAATCCAAGGAACATGGGAAGGAGCAATGTCATGCCATCATTTTAAAAAGCGGTACAAAAATCAACAAAGATGTTGGAATCAAGGCATCTATTGAAGATGTTCCAAAAGAAAGTAGCGAAACAGTTCCACAGATGGAGGAAAAAGAAGCAAAGGAAAAAGATCAAGAAAGAATCACTCTACCTCCACCTTTTCCACAGCGTCTCCAGAAAAACAAACTGGACAAGCAGTTTGCTCGATTATTGGAGGTCTTCAAAAAGCTGCATATCAACATTCCATTTGCAGAAGCTTTGGAACAAATTCCTAGCTATGTCAAATTCATGAAAGACATTCTTTCACGAAAATGAAGATTGGGAGATTACGAGACAGTAGCATTGACAGAAGAATGCAGCGCTATCATCCAGAGGAAGCTTCCCCCAAAGTTGAAAGATCCTGGCAGTTTCACCATTCCTTGCATCATAGGAGAACATAACTTTGGTAGGGATTTGTGTGATCTAGGTGCAAGTGTTAACTTGATGCCATTTTCTACAGGAAATTACAGATTGGAGAAACAATGCCCACCTCAGTCTCTCTATAACTTGCTGATAGAACGCTCGTATTTCCGAGAGGTGTAGTTGAGGATGTGCTGGTCAAGGTTGACAAATTTATTTTCTCAGCAGATTTTATTGTCCTTGATATGGAGGAAGACGAAGACGTATCGATCATCCTCGGGAGACCATGCTTGGCTACAGGTCGAACCATTATTGATGTATAAAAAGGAGAACTAACCATGAGGGTACAAGACCAATAAGTAACATTCAATGTTTTCAAAGCCATGAATTTCCCGGATGACGAAAATAAAGAGGAATGTTTCAGACTTGATGTGATACATAGTACCATCTAGAACTCCAATGCAATGCAAAGTTCTACTGACAAACTTAAAGCATGTCAACTGTCTGCGGAGCCTAAAGATAAAGTGTATTGCGCACTGAAAAAGCCTATTCTTGCACTACAAGTAATAGAAGAGAAACAGTTCCACCAGTTCAATAAATTGGAGGAATTTCACATACAGCCTTTTGAGAATGCCAAACTGTACAAAGAAAAGGCCAATAAGAGACATGATGAGAAATTAGTGCGCATACAACTAGAACCAGGGCAAAAGGTACTGTTAAACAAATCAAGGTTGAAACTTTTCCCATGGAAGCCAAAATCATGGTGGTCAGGTCCATTCTTAATCACCAAAGTTTTACCAGATAAAGCCGTTGAGTTACATGATCCCAACAACAACAAAATATTCAAGGTTAAAAACAAGCGTGTCAAGCACTACTGGGGAGAATCATTTGAGCGACAAAAAGAAAGTGTCACACTTTCAGATCCATCCTAACGTTCGGGCAGTCATGTCTAGCTGACGACTTTAAACTTAACGCTAGCTGGGAGGCAACCCATGCAATTTGTGTATATATTCAGATTTGGTGTGTTTTATTTTTGTGTGTTTAATTTTTGTAGGTAAAGACACATTTCAGGATGGAAGAAGTTCTCTCAAATCTTCACAAGCAATTTCCTTCTCTCCCTCAAAACTCTCTGATGAAAGTCTACAAACTCGCTTGGAATGAATAAGACTACTAATGATCAAAGGTATTCCTAATGAAATTCGTTGGATTATTGAAGCACGAGTCCAATTGGTAGGTGAGTCCTCTGACTCTTTTGTTTCATATCTGACTGGTTTAGGAAGAAGCACCTATGCTAAAAAGAGAAAAGCTAAAAGAATTGGTGTTTGCTATAAATGTGCTCATATGATATATAATACTCGTTGTCATTCTTTAGGAATGTTGTCTGATAACCGTGAAGATAAAATTAAATTCATTATGGATGGCTTGAGTAAGGAGTCTTTGGATGACATATCTATGAGTCTTGAGACACATTCCAGTGGATATGTGCATCATGCAATTCACATATTATATACACAATTCCAAAAAGAACAACAATATTTAAGTCTCGGGAATCTGACTCTAAAATATCCTGTTTGCCAATTTATAAGAAAATTAGATGGGAAGCTTGTCTCTGACGCATAGACGTTATTCAAGCCGTTACTTCTTGTAAATATTATTTTCTCTTTGTTTATATCTAATAATTGTGATTTGTTTTGTTATTTTCTTTTATTTTCTCCGACATGATCCAGACTTTTTGACTTTCACAAAATATTTTACTGTTTAGCTAATAATTGTCCTTTGGAAGATACTAGTGCTATTATCACTCACCATTTTTTCAGGTGTTATAAATTCAACTCATCATTGCACTCTTGAAGGCATCCAGAGTTAAAAATGGAAGCCACTTCAAGAAGACGAGTTGTAAATATCTGTGTGTTTTTCGGAACTAGTGTTGGTTCTAAACCAGAATTCGTTGCGGCAGCACAAGAATTGGGTAGATTCATTGCTGAAAGGAATATGCACTTAGTATATGGCGGTGGCAATCTTGGACTAATGGGGATCGTTTCAAGGGCTGTACATGAAGGAGGCAGTCAAGTCTTGGAAATCATCCCAAAACCTTTGGTGGAGGCGAATCTTATAGGACCATCAAACAGAGAGGAATTGATCGTGCCAAGTATGTCTGAACGACTGGTGCAAATGATTAACCGTGTTGATGCTTTTATTGCTTTGCCAGGTGGCTTGGGCACGATGGAGAAAATTTTTTACAGTACTATCTTGGGCGAACTTGAACATACACCAGAAATCGATTGGACTATTTAATGCTGATGTATTTTATGATTTTCTTTGTGTGTTTCTTGATGATGCCCGGAGAAATGGGTTCGTGTCAAAACCTGTAAAAGAATTCCTCTTCACTGCCAGAACTGTCCAAGATTTAATTGACCAACTTTTAGCCTTTGAACCACAAATTGACCCTATCTTTTCCAAGATAAATTGGTCTGATAATGATCGTGGTAAGAAGCGTCGGATAAATCTGGATCTTAACCTATAATTTTCATTTTAGATGTAGATTTCAGTTAACTAGGTACGATATTCTAAACTCTTCTTCTACTTCTTAAGACATTGGGGACAATGTCTCATTTAGGTTTGGGGGAGGGGAATAGTTGACTAGTATCTTGTTTTTATTGTGTTGTATTTATTTGATTTTTAGTCTAAAATTTTCAAAAAATTAAAAATTATTAAAAATTATATAAAAATATATATTTTGTGTTTTTGTGTTTCTAATTTGATTAATCAGGTGAAATTGGTGTGAGATAGCTGTGTAAGGAATTTCCACTCCTGAGACGTATCTCAACCTATTTCGTAACAAGTTAATTTTTTTTATTTCCTTTTGAATTATTTAATTTGTGAATTCTCCATAATACTGATTAAAATGAATTTCCATATGCTCAGTTGACAGGTATTATCAACATACATGGTAACATACAGACATGAGTAGTAATTAAAAAGTTTGTAATATTCAGTGCTCTAGTTTAATTGGAGGAAACATCTAAAAAAGCGATGGGATAAAAAAAACGTCTGAGATCCGAGTTACTAAGTCAGTATGGGTGTTTTAACACCTAGTGCCCTAAAACCAACTGGTTTGGGAGTCACTGGCCCAAAGCTCGCTACATGGATTGAAGATGTTGTAAAAAATATATTTACATCGGAAATTCGAGTAATTAAGTCCGTATGGGTGTTTTAACACCTAGTGCCCTAAAGCCAACTGGTTTGGGAGTCACTGGCCCAAAGCTCGCTATATGGATGAAAGATATTGTATATAAAAAAATTGAAAAAATCAGAAAAATATTTCATTGCTAAAAAAAGGTGTAAATTCTGATATAATTTTAGGGCAAAAATATTACTCTATTTTCAACTACACTTATGAATATTGTGAGAACAATGAGTTGATTAATACCTTGTTAGTTGTGTGTATGGAGAATGGTAAAAATAGGCGGAGAATTTACTTATTCGGTAATTTAGAAAGAAAGAAAACAACTCTTAACTTGGATAAGAAGTTTCACTTGTTTAGTCACTAACTTGTTTATTCTCTTTTCTCTTGTCTTTTTGCTTTTGTGTGCATTATTTTTATATTGACGTTTGTGGGTATCGTTGTTGTAAGCCCTCACGAGACTACAACTCGTCCACTAGGGACACCTAGGGGTTTAAAGGCTTGTTGCATACGCTAAATGCAACCGTGATCCCTACAAAAGTGGCTTAGTTTAATTTTATTTTAAAGATGTTTATGTTATTTTATCTTATTGTTTTGTTCGAGGACTAGCAAAATGTTAGGTTTGGGGGTGTGATGAGTGGTAAATAGATCATTATTTCACACTCATTTGACTTAATATTTTGAATAGTTTCTTGAGTTTTGTGAATATTTTGATGAGTTTTGTGTTATTTTGTAGATAAATAAAATAACAGGACTCTCTGGAGGTAATTCAGGGCCAAAACAGTGGAAAACGGATAAAAAAAGGCAAAATATAAATTTCCTGATAAAATGCGCCGTTTTGCTAAAATGCGACGTTTTGCTAAAATGTGCAGTTTTGCTAAAATATGTCGTGCTAAAATGCGCCGTCTGCTAACATGTGTCGAATCTGCTTACATGCGTCTTCCATGTGTCAACATCTGCTAACATGTGTCGGACACGTGTCACCATCACATGCTGCCGACAATCATCATCATTTGCTAAAATGCGTCTGCCACGTGTCAACACCACAACAAATCATGCTAACATGCGCCAGACACATGTTGTCATCCCATGATGCCGACACTAATAATTCAGCTACCGACGAAAGCGTGACATGTGTCACCATCTCCGCAGAAGCCACGCCACGTGGCAGACATCTACGACGCGTCGCGACGAGTAAGGTTGTGTGCGTCGCGACGCGCAAGGCATATGGACGCCTATAAATTCAGGCCGAATTTCCATTTTCATTTCATACTTTCTTCTATGTAATTCCTTAAGAATACTAAGAAGATTGTATCTTGTTTGTTTATTTATAGCTTTCAGTAATTAATTTTCGCATTTGCACTTTCTTTTCTTTACTTTTCAGTCTTTACTTTCTGCAGTTTACTTTTACGCAATAGTAATTTCCTTTCTTTACTTTTCAGTCTTTACTTTTCAGTAATGAGGAGGTAACTCTCCCTTGCTGGGGTAAAAGGTAAAGCTTTTACTACTAATATTTAGATTAATCTCCCTTATTTATAATATATAAACTATTTAAATCCTGACTTAATGAGGATACCGCCTTATTGGTCGGTTGGACTTAATTATGAAATTGGTTTTAACCTGACTAAGCTGGATACCGCCTATATGGTCAGTTGGTAATTAATTATAAATTTCACTTAATCAGGTTACCGCCTATATGGTCGGTTGGTAATATCACACAAAGTTAATATATTATAATAAAGGAGATATCTAAATAGAAGTAATAAAAATGGATCCTCTAATCCCAGCATTATCTTTTATTGTACTTTTATATTTTTAATTTCCAGCATTTACTTTTCAGCATTTACTTTTCCGCATTTACTTTCCAGCATTTACTTTATGTCTTTTATTTTATTTAAGCTTTTACTAGCCGTAAATATGTGTTGTAACTAAACCTGTTATCTGGGGTTGTGATGAATTCCAATATCACCGGTTAATAAGGGGTTATTTTAAAGTTTGGGTAATATAAAGGTTTATTTATTGAGCCTTAGTCTTAATGCTTCTTGTTAACTGGCCATTAATAAGACTGATCGGCTAAACTTAAAATGAACTTGGAAAAGGGATTTTAGGTTTAAACCCTAGACTCAATAGCCCACGATCTTCCTTGGTGATAGATAACCCTTTAATAGATTTCCTTACAGGATAGGAATATACCTGTCGGGCGGGGGTAGCCATAATTGGAACTAAATATTAATGAATTCAAGTAACTTGGTTGACATAGGAATATGATTAATTAAGTTACACTATGTATTTGTATCTGACCATCGGAAGAGGCTTAAGCATAATTTCGTGTTCCAGATTAATAAATCGATATATTACACAAACGTAAAATAACCACTTCATCTTTAAAAAGATATTGGAATGATTCACAACCCTGGATAGTTTCTTAATATTGAATTTCACTTAATTTACTTTCGAGCCATTTTATTTACTTTTTTTAATTTAAAGTCACCATTCCAATCAAACAATCAATCCATTAGATACTTGTAAAAAGTTGGCTTCATAAATTAATAGCTTAGGTATTAAGTCCTCGTGGGATTGATACTTTTTATACTACTTGAACGATACGTGCGCTTGCGTTATACGCGTGTGATTACGCACCGGTCAAATAACACATTGTTCAAATTTAAATAATTATTATTTGTAAAATTCAAACTGGAAACACTGCTCTTGCTGAAACAGAATCCTCTGTCCTGAGTCTCATGGTGTAGTCACTTCAGCAAGGTCCCTCCATGAGTCAAGTAGCTGCAAAGAAGAATAAACATGGTTTGTGGCTCTAGAATCAACAATCCAAGCGGATTTATCATCCTCCACTAATGGAGATTCGATAACAAGTAAATCATATTTACCTGTAGCCTTTTTCTCCTTCAGTTTTGCAAGACGTTTAGGACAATTCCTTTTCCAATGCCCGTTCTTGTTGCAGTGGAAACACTTTCCCTTAGGCTTGGCATCATTGGAGCCTTTCTTGTTCTTCTTCATGGGCTTAGCATTAGCCTTCCCAGTTCCATTCTTTTTCATCTTTGCAGATTTTGAAGGCTCAACAATATTTTCCTCACAGTGGGTGAGCTCATTAAACAACTGGGTCAATGTAAAAGTCAACTTGTTCATAACATAGTTGCTTTTAAACTGTAGGAAACTCTTCGGAAGAGTTTCCATAATCATGGTCACCTGGCTCACTCGTCAATACGAGCACCATGGGTTTCGACTGTGTTGAGATAGGCCATCATCCTCAAGACGTGTTCTCGGATTGATGTCTCATCCTTCATCCTAGCAGTCATCGCTGAGACCATAGCCTCATGACGTTGACGCTCCGAAGGCTGCCCGAACATGCTCTATAATGACTTCATCATCTGAGATGCTAAAGCCATAGGCTCATACTTTACAGCAAGAACCTCAGACATCCATACTAGAAAGTAGTAGCAGGCTTTCTCATTAGCCGCGACCCATTTCTGGTAGGCATCACGCACAGCTTGGCCAGTATTTCTAGCCGGCTCGAGAGGACACTGCTCCTTCAGGACAAACTTTAAGTCTTCGCAGACCAAGATAACATTCATGCTATTTTTCCACTTAACATAATTTTCTTTCGTTAATTTATCATTTGAGAGTATGGAAATAATCAGAGAAACCATGGCTGAAAAATAAAATAAACATGTATTTAACATTCATTCATCGCATATTAAAATTATCAAACAATTTTGGCATAAAATTAAACATGATGCATGAACCATGAATAACGAATTAGAAACCTAAGAGAATTATTATGCCACAGAATTCTATCATCCCACAAATAAGTGCCGCCGTATGGTAGGTCAAGTATTTGTACGATAGATCGAGACAAAATTAATTGATTAATATATGCGGGAATAACTCTTATTCCTATATTAACCAACTACCATTTGATTCGATCAAGGAATTTAGATTAACAGTTAATCATTCCTTTGTGAGTGTGACCCGTCGTTTCGGGACCCTTGGACTTAACTAGTGAAGTTCTGCCGTAGGGTAGGTCAGTTCACCATATACATCTAGAATCCATATCCTCTCGGAATCCAAACTTGATATTGACCCAAAATAGACACCATCCGTAGGGGGACGAAAACAAAGTCGTCTCGAGGCGCCTTTTGAATCTCACATTTTCATACTAACAACGGAGATCACGAGATATACTGTCGGATATCCCTCTCCCACTCATTATTTTGAGTTTAAGGTTTCTATTTATAAAATATCTAATATTTTAATCTAACTAGTGTGAATAAATTTATGGCGGCTAAATCATAACTCTTATATACATTAGTTCACCATTAGTGACCTAACCAATTTTAACTCTTAAAATTTATATCACTAATTTCCATTAGTCTCTACTAATTGTATTACTCAATTAAACTAATTTAATAAGAGTATTATTAGTGACCTATTATATTTTAACTCTTAAAATATTAGAACACTAATTGGTTTAAAATTTTAGAATCCTAAAATGGTCAAGATTTAAATTAAACCATTTAATTAATCTAAGTGCGTTATAAACTATTTAACTAGTGTGAATAAACTAATTACCATCTATTCGGATTCGGCTATGGAATTTATATCCGGGTTTCCATCCTATATACCAATGGAATTTATGTTGCACTTATTAAGCCCAATATATTAGAATTCAAATTTTAAACCTTAAAACCAATTAATCCAATTACTTGTTTTCCATGCATATCATATTATTATTTAAACATTTTAAATCACATAAAATCATATTTCATATCTATAATGATAATACATCTAAAGCATGTTATGGCATGTGAAATGCAAGAGTAAACACCCTAAGCTATATGACATGTTATTCAAAAATTTCGAATTAAACAAACATCTAACATAAAAAAATATTTTACATTGACCGGGTCTTATTTTTCATATACTAATCTAATTAGTACAAAAATTCTCAAGGCATCCCTTAGTCTTCAAATCACGCTCCAAGGTGGTGTTGGCTCCTTTTGCGACTTCGGTGCTCCAAATTACAACAATTGAAATTTTATATTGGAAAATAAAAATACAACAACTGTAAACAATGACCTTATGGCCTTACATCCCAAAATCAAAACCAACATAAAAATAAGAGCCGGAAAAATTTACGACCAATGCAAAATCCATTCATCACATAAAAACAATAATCATTCATCATATGAATATTATTTTGTGCATACTCATCTAAACATGTGTAGGAGACAGAAATCAGCGATGCTGTTCCAGGCTCGCGGCCCAGTCGGGAGTACGGAGTAGCCCACGGGGGACTAAACCGGAGAAATAAAATGGAGTCGCCACCCAGTGTGAACTGAGAAGTGATTTAAAGCCGCACTCACCCCTCGCAAGGGAAGACCTCAAACTGTTGGGTTCAGAATGGTCTCTTACTTATGCCACTTGTAATGAACGGATTTAAGTGATAATATAACCAAGTCTACGCAACATACATACGCAAGAATAACCTACATCTAAGTTTGCATACAACCTATATCTAAGTTCGCAGACAACCTATATCTAAGTTTGCATGCATAAAAGTAAATCGACATAACGGGAAGCACACAATTTCATGAACATATTAAATAAATAAATACGGAAAGATAAATAAACAATAAGGGTAAAAGCATAAATATTAAAGTGAGATAACTAAGCATATGATGGGGGAATGGATAACTAAGGAGACAAACATGCATAAAACATGATGAAGGAATCTGTCCAGTGTGTGCCCGTTCGTGTAGCGTTCGTAAATGCGTTCGAACGGTAAACATAATGCACGCGTTCGAGTAGCGTTTGATAACGCGTTCGAACAGGATCACAAAAATGACATCTATAAGCACATAAACACATGCACGAGTATTTCTCCAAATGGTACGTGGAGTTGTATCCCAAGTACAGACCACACTACCGTCCATTCGGATTCGGCTACAGAATTTACGTATGGGTTTCCATCCGATATACCACGAGAAGCAACACTCAATCACTAACCCAATATTGACATACATGAAACATGATAATGCATATAACCATAAATAACCAAAGAGAGCAAAACAAATGCGGAATAATAAAACAATAATAAACGAAAATTAAATGCGAAATAATAAAAGACTAATAATGCGAAATAAATGAGGAACAATAAATATGTGGCCAAAGAACTCGGCCGTTTTTAATATAGGACTTTGCATACCCAGTTAGATGTATTCCACGTCCAATCAAGCATGCCGTGTCCGGGATAACAAAATAAAATATAACAAATGGTGCCATCAGGTCTTACCTTTTGAGTCGCTTCCGGGAGTGCGTTGGGACGTCGTCTGAAGGGTTAACACTTCACTATTTTTCTGGTTTTCTGGTTCACAGTTTCGCTCACCATTTTGATGTTTTATCCGAGCTTTCCTCACTGTTTTTGACGTATTTTACTGCTATTTGTGTGTCTGTTTCGGTCATTGTTTTGGACTATTTTAGGGTGCAGTTTTGTGGCTGTTTGGGGGATTTTCAATGGGTGTTTTATGGGGTGTTTTGTTCGGTTTGGAGGGGGTTGTTTGTGCGTGTTCTGGACTGGTTATGGGGACTATTTTCACATGGATTAGGGCTGCTGTTTACGTGGCCTGCATGGAGGTGTTTCTTGGTGGCTTCGGCGAAGGGTTTTTAGGATTTGTTTGATCGGTTCTGGGGGCAGTTTAAGGTTGTAGTCTTGACGTGTGTGTTTATTTAAGGTGGCTGTGAATGCGTGTTCAACGTGTAGTGGTGTGTGACATTTATGGTGTCGTTTGTGTGTTTATTTAGGGAAGAGTGCGTGTATCTGTTGAGTGAGAGAGAGAGCCATGTGTATGTTGTTCTTGAGTGTGTGTGTGCGCTCTTCTTAGTGGCGTTTGTGAAGGGATTGTGTTGCTACGTGTGTGTGTCACTGTGTGCGTGAGTGGACTGTGGACTGTGTGTGAGTGGACTGTGAGCCGTGTGTAGCTGGGTTGTAGGTTGGGTTTGGCTTTGCTGAGTGATTAGTTTAGGTTTTTGTTGTCTTCCTGCGATGATTCACGTGAGTTAGGGTTATACGATGGTGGTTACCGAGAGTTGAGAGAAGCTGAGTGGATCCGTTAGGGTTTATTTTTGTGTTTTGTCTTCAGAGAGATAGAGAGGCGTGAAGAGAGTTTTAGGGTTTATTCGATGTGTTGGTGAAGGTTTGTTGTGAATGAGCTCCAATGAAAGAGAGGGGGCATTGTGGGGAGTGAAAAGTTATCTCCCAAGGGTTTTAGTTTGTGTGTCTTTTTATAAGAGTGGGTTAGGGTTGTCATTGTATGGGTAGGAAATGGAGATTGTGTGATCATGGGGAAGATTTGATTAGTTTGTTATAAGGAAAGGATTAGTTTAATTTAGGAAGGTGATTTATTTAGTTTAGGAGAGGGATTTATTTGATTTATTTAATTTGGAATGTGATTTATTTAATTTGGAATGTGATTTATTTAATTTAGGAATGGGGATTTGATTTGATTTGATTTGATTTGATTTGATTTGATTTGTTTTGATTTAATTGGATGTGATTTAATTTAGACATGTGTTTTAAATGTTTTAATTATTTTGGATTGGGCTTGGAGGCTTGGTTCTTTGGGATTGGGCGTGTGGCTTTGGATGGGTGAGGGGGTTCGAGGCTTAATATTTTTTTTTAAATAGGGATTAATCAGGCGAATCGGAGGCCAAAGAAAACGAATGAAATCTGACAAGGTATTGATTTCTGAATTTTCCCTTCAGACGTCTGTTTCCCGCGACTTCCGCAACTTATCGGGTAGTGCCTCCATATGAGACTCATCATCGGGACTTATATGCAAAAAAATGCAGTGCCTAAAGTCGCCCCCACTTTGATGGGACTTGTGCGGTGTGTGACAATGACAATCCTATCAAAGTTATGCATGCATTTTTACTTACCTGGCTCGCCAGCTGCTGCCTGACTTGCATGTTGCTTCGAACTTAGTTGATCCAGTGGTGAGGTGCTTCGACCCCAAGGTTTATCCCTACAAGATGTTTCGATCTCTATGAATCACTACCGAACTAAGCTGATAAGAGGTGGTGAGGTGCTTCGACTTCAAGGTTCATCCCTGCGAGATGCTGCGATCTCTAGGAATCACTACCGAACTGAACTGATATGATGGTGATGTGTTTCAACCCCAAGGTTCATCCCTGCAAGATGTTGCGATCTCTAGGAATCACTACCAAACTGAACTGATATGATGGTGGGGTGCTTCGACCCCAAGGTTCATCCCTGCAAGATTCTGCGATCTCTAGGAATCACTACCGAACTGAACTGATATGATGGTGAGGTGCTTCGACCCCAAGATTCATCCCTGCAAGATGCTGCGATCTCTAGGAATCATTACCAAACTGAACTGATATGAAGTGGTCCATTCCCGAACCGTTACTGTGAGGTGGTCCATTCCCAAACCGTTATTGTGAGATGGTCCATTCCCGAACCGTTACTGTGTGAGTTGCTTCGATCTCCGGGATTCATTCTCGAAACTACTGATAATGAGGGCCTCGACCCTGGGAGTCATTCCTGAAACTGCTGACAACGTGGGCCTCGACCCTGGGATTCATTCTCGAAACCGCTGACAACGTGGGCCTCGACCCTGGGATTCATTCCCGAAATTGCTGATAATATGGGCCTCGACCCTGTGATTCATTCCCGAAACTGCTGGTAGTGTGGGCCTCAACCCTGGGATTCATTCCTGAAACTGCTGATAATGTGGGCCTCGACCCTGGGATTCATTCCCGAAACTGCTGACAATGTGGGCCTCGACCCTGAGATTCATTCCCAAACTGCTGATACTGTGGGCCTCGACCCTGGGATTCATTCCCAAAATTGCTGATATTGTGGGCCTCGACCCTATGATTCATTCCCAAAACTACTGATAGTGTGGGCCTCGACCCTGGGATTCATTCCCGAAACTGCTGGTAGTGTGGGCCTCGACCCTGGGATTCATTCCCGAAACTGCTGATAGTGTGGGCCTCGACACTGAGATTCATTCCCGAAACTGTTGATAATGTGGGCCTCGACCCTGGGATTCATTCCCAAACTGAGTTGATAATGTGGGCCTCGATCCTGGGATTCATTCCCGAAACTGCTTGTCTTTGCCGCTTTTTCCTTTTCTTCAAAACCTGCGAACAAAAACAAAACAAAAAATGCGTGTATGTGACGTATGTGCATGGATGTATTTCCTATTCCGATGGGTTAGGCCTTCCTTGTGCTCCTTGGTGCCATTTGCCTACAAATGTCTCTGTCGCCCCCTCGGTCTGCTTATAATTTCCTTATATCAGTTCTTTTCTGGTGATTGCTCATTTTCTTTCGTCCCATGGCTCAAGTTCTCGACACATCCCTTATTCGCGGGGTGGTAGATTGGTCGCCCCCAAACTTGGCTTAGCTTTCTGCTCTCTATTGTTTGCACTAGGTCAAGGTGGATCATGTGATGTGACGTTCTATAACAACATACTATACTGCCTCTTACAAAATAGTCCCAAAAGTTATACATATTATTGCCATCAAAGAATGCCCAACATTGAAACCAGAGAACCTTCAAAACATTCAACGCAACTCAAATCCAAGTCTTTGAATAAATGATCTAAGCCAGACTCAAAGTGTGTGTGTGCAAAGGTTCCTTTGCAGATTCATCCCCAGGTAAGCCAACTCAATGATTTCGTCAAAAAATTGGGATCGATACGTCAAACAAACCTAGATGTCTCAATTATGCCATGCAATTGCTTTTCTGTGCTCAATGCGGTATGGTTTTCTTTATCTTTTGTCTCTTTTTTTTTTTTTTCTTCTTCTTCTTTTTTTCTTTCTTTCTCTTTTTTTTTTCAACACACCTACCCTTTAAGGTAGCATTTCTCCTCATGGTGGTCATAATACTCGCCCATGGGTAGCTTCACGCTTATCGGTTATAGGTGGTTTAATTCTTTTCCTTAGAGACTTTTCTTTTATTTTCAACCATACCACATATCATAACACAAGAAAATCAGGATAAACATTTAGGCAAACGGTCATTCACCGACCTACCATTTCTTCAACTAGTCACTTTGCTAAATACTCAGGTTTTCACTGCTAAGAACCATAATCAAGTGCTTACAAGTCTAACATAGATCAATTACTCAAAGTATCAGATAAAAACACATCAAGAGTTTATCGTTTCTAAGATTTCACCCTAAAACAATCAATTTCATCATCGGACTCATGTCTAACTATTAAGGACTAAAAACAAACAATGTTTTTTTTTGCCCCCCCTAATGGTCTTTCTATCATTACCGTAAATTTTTTTGTTCCTCAGTTTTCTTTTCCCCGATATCCATGTTTGCTAAACTCTTCTTTGACAAGTCTTATTTTTCCTAACCCAACAGATATCTATGATGGTTTTTAAGACACAGTGTTAACGTGATACGTGTATGCATGAGATGCATGAGATGTAAGTGGTTATCAAAACAATATATATCCTTCCGACCTTATATCTCTCACACTCGTGGTAAGTCCATTTCTGTCCTAGGTATGGCTTATTTTATGTACCAATGTGGGGTACACAAAATCTCTCTCTCATATGCTACGGGGTGAACCTCGGCTACCTTGGTCCCTTTCCATCGGTAAAAGACAAAGACCGCCCATTAACAACATGGACTAAGCCTATTATGGGATCATGCCATTGTCTAGAAACGACGAATTGGGCTTTCGGCAACCGTGGTCATGGGGATGGACTTGGAAGCATCCAATAGTATGCAAATATGTCGTAACAAGGCGTATCCTTTCTGGATGAAAGCCAGTGCGGATATCGGACTCATGCTTCTGGCATACTTGGATCATGTTTGGATTTTCTAAGCCCATCAAGATTTTCATACAAGTTGGCCCATTATCATTTTAAAGCATTCAATCACATTATTGCGAGGTGTAAACTTGTCCCAGTTGCAAAAGGCCCAACAGGTTTACACTTTTGCGATAACATGGCTAAACAACTTCAAATGATAGGGGGCCCAAACACAAAATGGCCCATCGGCATTTTAGAAGCTTTTGGCCCAATTGTCATAAGACACAAACTCGTCCCAGTTTAAATGGCCCAACAAGTTCACACTTTATGACAAGAAGTCCAACTGAATCCAAATGATGATGGTCCCGAACACAAGCATAAAAGGGATGGTTTCTATTGGTCATACAACTATGGTTCACATGTGGGTTTATGGGAGTGTAGACAAAGGCTCCCGCTGGTGAAGGATTGCCCACAACTAGGTCTCCCCACTCAAGGGTTCGAGCGACCGAGTGAGCGCACCTTTTTTATACCCTAAGGTACGTGCCAACGAGTGATGATACATGAATGACTGTCAAATGGATTTCTTATTGAAGATTCCCCAGAGGGAGGGTGGAGCGGACTCTCTTAAATACCCTTGCCTCTTAGGCTCTTATCGCCTTGGTGACAGGAATAAACAATAGGTCTTCCAAATTAGTCTATCACGGTAAGCTTCGAGTAAATGATTATCTAAGCGCCTTCACAGCTTTTCCTTTCAGCTATAGAAAGGTAGTGAATGAAGGAAGATACCAAACCATTACCCAGCTCTAATAATGCCTTTGGTTAAACCCCCTGGACTCAACCCACTTGCAGACACAGTTAACTAAAGCGAAAATTGCAAACATTACAAGACATTATTTCGGGGCCGATTCTCTATCCCTAGTGGAGTCACCAGACTGTAGAAAACAGAAATCGGTGATGATGTTCCAGGCTCGCGGCTCGGTCGAGAGTACGGAGTAGCCCACGGGGGACTAAACCGGAGAAATAAAATGGAGTGGCCACCCAGTGTGAACTGAGAAATGATTTAAGGCCGCACTCACCCCTCGCAAGGGAAGACCTCAAACCGTTGGGTTCGAAATGGTCCCTTACTTATGCCACTTGTAACGAACGGATTTAAGCGATAATATAACCAAGTCTATGCAACATACAAACGCAAGAATAACCTACATCTAAGTTTGCATACAACCTATATCTAAGTTCGCAGACAACCTAAATCTAAGTTTGCATGCATAAAAGTAAATCGACATAACGGGAAGCACACAATTTCATGAACATATTAAATAAATAAATATGGAAAGATAAATAAACAATAACGGTAAAAACATAAATATTAAAGAGAGAAAACTAAGCATATGATTGGGAAATGGATAACTAAGGAGACAAACATGCATAAAACATGATGAAGGAATCTGTCCAGTGTGTGCAGGTTCGTGTAGCATTCGTAAACACGTTCAAATGGTAAACAGAATGCACGCGTTCGAGTAGCGTTTGATAACGCGTTCGAACGGGCCGAGGCAGAATGCATACGTTCGTGTAGCGTTTGATAACGCGTTCGAACAGGATCACAAAAACGACATCTATAAGCACATAAACACATGTACGAGTGTTTCTCCAAGTGGTACGTGGAGTTGTATCCCAAGTACAGACCACACTACCGTCCATTTGGATTCAGCTACGGAATTTACGTCTGGGTTTCCATCTGATATACCACGAGAAGCAACACTCAATCACTAACCCAATATTGACATACATGAAACATGATAATGCATATAACCATAAATAACCGAAGAGAGCAAAACAAATACGAAATAATAAAACAATAATAAACGGAAATTAAATGCGAAATAATAAAAGACTAATAATGCGAAATAAATGCGGAACAATAAATATGTGGCCAAAGAACTCGACCGTTTTTAATATAGGACTTTGCATACCCGATTGGACGTATTCCACGTCCAACCAAGCATGCCGTGTCCGGGATAACAAAATAAAATATAACAAAGGGTGCCCTCAGGTCTTACCTTTTAAGTCGCTTCCCGGGAGTGCGTTGGGACGTCATCTGAAGGGTTAACGCTTCACTATTTTTCTGGTTTTCTGGTTCACATTTTCGCTCACCATTTCGCTGTTTTATTCGCATTTTCCTCACTATTTTTGACGTATTTTGCTGCTATTTGCGTGTCTGTTTCGGTCGCTATTTTGGACTGTTTTATGGTGCAGTTTTGCGGCTGTTTGGGGGATTTTCAGGGGGTGTTTTATGGGGTGTTTTGTTCGGTTTGGAAGGGGCTGTTTGTGCGTGTTATGGACTGGTTATGGGACTGTTTTCACGTGGACTAGGGCTGCTGTTTACGTGGCCTGCATGGAGGTGTTTGTTGGTGGCTTCAGCGAAGGGCTTTTAGGATTTGTTTGATAGGTTATGGGGGCAGTTTAAGGGTTGATTGTCTTGACGTATGTGTTTATTTAAGGTGGTTGTGCATGCGTGTTCAACGTGTAGTGGTGTGTGACCTTTGTGGTGCCGTGTGTGTGTTTATTTAGGGAAGAATGCATGTATCTGTTGAGTGAGAGAGAGAGCCAGGTGTATGTTATTCTTGAGTGTGTGTGTGCGCTCTTCTTAGTGGCTTTTCTGAAGGGATTGTATTGCTACGTGTCTATGTCACTGTGTGCGTGAGTGGACTGTGGACTGTGTGTGAGTGGACTGTGAGCCGTGTGTAGCTGGGTTGTCGGTTGGGTTTGGCTTTGCTGAGTGATTAGTTTAGGTTTTTGTTGTCTTCCTGCAATGATTCACGTGAGTTAGGGTTATTTGATGGTGGTTACCGAGAGTTGAGAGAAGCTGAGTGGATCCGTTAGGGTTTATTTTTGTGTTTTGTCTTCAGAGAGAGAAAGAGACGTGAAGAGATTTTAGGGTTTATTCGATGTGTTGGTGAAGGTTTGCTGTGAATGAGCTCCAATGAGAGAGAGGGGGCGTTGTGGGGAGTGAAAAGTGAGCTCACTAGGGTTTTAGTTGTGTGTCTTTTTATAAGATTGGGTTAGGGTTGTCATTGTATGGGTAGGAAATGGAGATTGTGTGATCGTGGGGAAGATTTAATTAGTTTGTTATAAGGAAATGATTTGTTTAATTTAGGAAGGTGATATATTTAGTTTAGGAGAGAGATTTATTTGATTTATTTAATTTGGAATGTGATTTATTTAATTTGGAATGTGATTTATTTAATTTAGGAATGGGGATTTGATTTGATTTGATTTGATTTGTTTTAATTTAATTGGATGTGATTTAATTTAGACATGTGTTTTTAATGTTTTAATTATTTTGGATTGGGCTTGGAGGCTTGGTTCTTTAGGCTTGGGCGTGTGGCTTTGGATGGGTGCGGGGGTTCGAGGCTTAATATATTTTTTTTTTAAAACAGGGATTAATCGGGCGAATCGGAGGCCAAAGCAAACAAATGAAATCTGACAAGGTATTGATTTCTGAATTTTCCCTTCCGACATCTATTCCCGCAACTTCCGTAAACTTATTGGGTAATGCCTCCATAGAGGCTCGTCATCAGAACTTATATGCAAAAATGTAGTGCCAACATAAAAATAAGAGCCGGAAAAATTACGACCAATGTAAAATCCATTCATCACATAAAAACAATAATCATTCATCATATGAATATTATTTTGTGCATACTCATCTAAACATGCATATCAATATTTATAACTCATATAAATATATTAAAAATAGTAACTTTAAATGAAAAAGAGAAGGGTTAAGAACACTTTTCAACCTTGCTCTCGATGCCAATTGTAGGAAACACTTTCCTTCCGCAGCGGAAGCATGTTAGGCACCCGGATCGGACTTGAAAAAATTTTCTGCCCTTCCCTTTGAATGGCCGAATGCAACCAGTACCACCACTAAAATTTTACTTATGTTTTAGACAAAATTCCAGCCCCGAAATAGTCCCGGAACAGTCCCCGAATTGGCGCATAAAAACTGGACTGTTTTGGACCCGATTCGCGTCCAGCACACTCTGAAACACCTCTGAAATGCGTAGACAGTGGCTGTGTTTCAATTCTGATTTTTCACTTGAAGAAAGCCCCAACACAGCCCAAAACATCCTATATATTCCCCAAAAATTCTGGATTAAAACGAAACCAAACCGAGTTCCATTCTACCAAAAAAGGGCGGCAGTGAGCAAAAATAAGCCTCACTGCCGAGTACCAAACAAGAAAAAGATGAAGATGATTATTTGTTCAACACCACAAAATCTTCCGAGCTATATCTCATTACCAACAGAAACTAGTGTAGGCTAGACTCACAATATTAAATCCCTAAACGTTTTAAAGATGGAATCACACTTGTATTTTTATTTTATTTTCTTTTTGTTCTTATTTTTGTTTTCTCAACACTTTGAGAGAATTGGAGAAAAAGAAGATGGAGGCTAAGGTTAGAATGAAAAGCTTAGTAAAAATAAAAAACATTTTTTTCTTTTTATACTTAGGTTTATTTGTTTCCAAAAACAAAAGAAACATTTCCCTTTTCCAACCTCCAATTTTCGGCCAAGCATGTTAAATTTCAAAAATTTTATAACAAATCATTTACTTACCATAAAGCCAAAGATGTTACAAAAAAAAAAAATAATAATAATTATGACATTTAAAAGGTGTAACTTCCAAATTGAATCCATTCCAAAACCCAAAATTTGGAAATTACAATCTTACACTTATTAAATTATATCATATATAATTAAATATTTTGTATTTAATAATTATCATATAATTATTAAAACCATATATTAACTTTTAATATATAGTTTCAAGTGTGACAAAATAAAATTATTAATCATATTAATAATATTTATACATATGTGAGTATATAATTGGACTATCCAATCATACTAAATCTGCTACAGTATATTGAGCTAGCACGGGTACCAAATGGACCTACGGTTCCGAGCTCCAATAATCTCGAAATATTAATTAAGCTCTTAATTAAACATTCTGAATTATTAACTCCGGGTTATTCCACTGAAAACCCTAAAATGCACTCTCGTTGTCGTATATAGTATATTAAGCTGAACCAAGTCGGTGTCCATCGATATAGTCACTACATATGAATTGACCCTTCACGAGTATCTCTTGATTAGAACCAGGTCATAATGTCCGTTATACCCCTCTAATTATTTTTACCTTAAGTACCATTGATTCTCTAATGAAAGATTTATTCATAACCATTATGAATTTTAATTTTTTTATTTGTAATAGAAAAACTTGAGCGCTCTAACCGTTCAAGTACCGAATCCACCATTAAGAAAGATATTTCTCTACTTCTCGCAAGAAGGAGTGAACTCCATGTCTATGTAAAATGTCATCAGCTACACACCAAACCATACCCACAAAGTACGTAGCTATTGGTCGGGACTGCTACACCAACCTCACATTTGTAAATCAAAGGACATAGCCTGCCATGCAAGTGTTCATAGTACACTCAAGATTAAGATCAATCCATATATGACCATCTAGTAGATCGAAATGAATTTCTTTATTTAACGGATATTATAAGAAAGTCATTTCTATCTGGGTCCAGTCCTATATGATCACATCATACAAGGTGCCTTCATTCTCATGTCTCCACATGGACGATCCCGGATCAAGATCGCCATATAATTATAGAATGGACCGCAGCTATAGATAAACCACAAACAAAGTACCCGCTTTGTTTGCTCTCTATGGATTATTTTATATTACCAACTTCAGACTTAAATCCTCTTGTGTATGACACTCATACACTAAGTCTGAAGGTACATGTGTAATGTAGGGTAATCAAAATAATTTACAATATGCGAAATTTAAACAAACACTTTTGATAAATGAATAATGCATCATTTTATTTCATAACATATAAAACCGTTTACATGACATGAAGCTCTAGGGTATATATCCCAACACCTATGGGTGGGCAAAAAAAACCGACCGAACCGAACCGAACCAAACGGACCGAATTTACGGTTTTTTCTCTAACGGTTCGGTTTGCGGTTCGGATTGGCCCACCCCAAACGGTTTACGGTTCGGTTCAGGAGTTAATCCGAACCACACCTGTTAAACCGAACCGAACCGTTATAATTAAAAAAAATATATATTTTTATAAAAAAAAATTGTATTTTTCTTTTAATTTTATCTATGTTTTCTTTTTATTAGTATGTTAATACTTTTATTCTTAATTTTTTTGTTAATATATTTATTTGTTAATAATTTTATTCTTCAATTTATTTGTTAATACTTTTATTCTTAAATTTTTTGTTTTATGGTAGCATCATTATTCTTGAAAGTAAGATGTTGGATTTGTCTCTTAATTAGAATGATAATAGCATCATTATTCAAAGTAATTTTTAAAAAATACAAGAATTAATTGTGCCTCATTTTTCAATCATTTATGGAGTGCATATGTTCCCTAGAGTCACAACTTACACCCTAACACTTCATACTATTTGTTGGATAGACGAGTTTTTTTTTTTTTTTGTCTTCACTTAAGTGGATGAAAATTTATTTTAAATATAATAATCTGTAAACCGAACCGAACCAATCCGTAAACCGCTGGTTTAAAAAATTTTCAATCCGAACCAAACCGTTATTTAATGGTTTGGTTTGAAAGGTAAAAAATATGAACCATAAAATATGGTTTGGTTCGGTTTTTAGCAAAAACCGAACCAAACCGAACCGCGCCCACCCCTACCAACACCTACGTCCACAGACACAAAGAAAATGAAGAATTTATTATGTGGTCGGGTTGGGCCGACCTCTCTACACAAATGCTCAGATTTGACCGACTTGTCCTTGTTCTACCTTATGAGTCTTCTAATTTCTCTTTTTCAAAGTATTCACTGAGTCTATTTTTCTAACCCCTTACAATGAACTCTCAAGCCATTTATATATTAGGGCAAATTACACTATTATAATGTCTTCGTTATGTCAGCCACATGAATCTGCTATCAATGCTAAGACTCTCTGCCCCAACTGCTCCACCGAAAGTGACTCTGTCACCTGACATTTCTTTAAACCAAACTACTAAACCATTTGCCACTTGCTACTTCCAGCCTGTAATATGTCACCTCAGACCTCTTCGAAAGGTGCAAATTTCCATGCATAGCTTACGTCATCTGATCCTGATCATACCATTATTATTTTGACCCGCCTTACCAAGCTGGGAACCGAAACATTATCCATCCTGCCTATATCGGACTATTAGGTCTGGTCGGTCCCGAGGCCTTAACCCCATTTGCTTCTCTGAACAACTTCACTCATCGGGTCTTTCGACAAATGTGAACCGACCCTCAATCCCTGAACTGGACCTGGCGTCTCTGTTCTTTGGGCTCGGGCCCTTGAACTTTGGAGATGGAAATCTATTCTATACCATTCTTGCCTTGCTGGGAGCTTGGTGCCCAAAAATCATCATCAACAATAAATATATAATATATTTTTTAAACTCGGACCCTGCCCGTAATTTTTTGATCCCGAATCCGGGTTTTTTTTTGCCATGCTTAGACCCTCATCCCCATGAGAATTTTTGTTATCCTTACTCTCGCTAGTGTTAATTAGTCATTAAAACACTTGATCAATCTTGGGCATTATTGTAACTTCATGCTTTTAACGAAGATTACTCATTGAGATCTCCGAAATATATTTTAATAAACAATACATTCTATTTTCATTTAGGCTCATTTTAAGATAAATATAAGAATAATTTAGGTTTTATGATAAACGAAGAATGATTTAATGGACAAATTATTAAAAATTAAAAAGTTTACCCCCAAGTGCTTTTTTTTTTTTTTTAATTGTCTTTCTCCATGTCATGATTCTAAATAGTTTAAAGAGTAAATACGCGATTTACTTTATTAAAGAAAAGGACTCAAACGTTTTGGTTAGTAATAGATAAGGATGACATAAAATTTAAAATTTTAATCGAGATTTGAGATATTTTGGAATATGATTTTAGATGATTTTTCTTCTCGAATAAAAATCAGTTCAAGATTCGGGATAATTTTTCATCATGAATCTCGAATTTTTGTCTAAAAAACCTGAATTCTGATTGAATTTCAAGATCCCGAACCGTTCAATAGGAGATTCAAGATTTTTTTTTATCATGATTCAAAATTTATATGAGATTCAGAATAATTTCCATCCTGAATTTATAAAAAAAATTGGACTAAAATTGAAATTCAAGATCCTGAATCATTCAATACAAGATTCGAGATAATTGTTTATCATGATTCAAAATTGATATGATATTTAGAATGATTTTTGTCCCGTATTTATAAACAAAATTTGACTAAGATTGGTAAATTATAGGGATGACAATTTTGGTTAGGATTCGTTATTCGTTCGATTCAATTCGCTTTAAAGCAAATATGAGTTTAAAAAATTTGGATTCGTTTAATAGATGAGTTTAAGCTCATTGATTCGTTATTCGTTTAAAATTTATTTTATTATTTTATTTTACTAGTTATTGTTATTTTTCAATTAAGATTCAAGAAGTTATGACTAATTACCATAGAAAAACAATATTGTTGATATTTGGTGATCCATTTTTAATAGATATATTAGTTACGTATTTCATATGTTTATATTTATTTAGAATTAATGTAAATAAATTATGATAATTTATGTCATTGAATAATATCATGATTGAACGAATATTCATATTCGATTCGTTTAGTAAACGAATCGAATATGAATCATGATATTAGGATTCATTTAGTAAACGAATCGAATACAAATTAATCATATTTTGATTTGATTCGTTTAGAATTCGATACAAATTCAATTCGTCAATTCATTATACCACCCTAATAAATCTAAACCCATCTTAATCAATTGTCATCTTTACTAATTCATATAAATGATAATTACCCTAAAACTTGGGGGAGAAAGGTAATAAATACCCAAACAAAAACCAGCTATATGATCAACATCAAAGCGCATCAAATAAGTCGGCGCCCGTTGGCCCCACTAAGCTCTAAAAATAATTTTAATTTCTTGGCAAAACTTCAAAAAAAAAAAAAAAAAAATCAAAAAAAGACCGTTGCTAGCTCTGTGCTCACTCGAAAACTTCTGTCTGTCTATTTCAGTTGAAGCCAAAGCCAAGCACGAGAGTGTCCGTTGCTTGCACCATGAATCTCATGAAGCTTGGCATTTCTCTTTTCTTCAAAAAGTTTAACTCCTCAAAATGGTCAGTGCATTTCTATTTGTGGTAATTTTTTTTTTTATAGAAACCTTGATGAGAGCTTATCTTTGTTTGATTTCATTTTGTGGGTGTTTTTTTTTCTTTCTTTCTTTATGGTGTTTTAGCAAAACGGCGGCGAAGATGGCGGTGGCGAGGATAAAGCTACTGAGGAACAAGAGAGAGGCAGTGGTGAGACAAATGCGACGTGACATTGCTTTGCTTCTTCAGTCTAAGCAAGACGCCACTGCTCGTATCCGGGTACTTGTTCTGTTAATGAGGATTGAAAGTTTTGTTTTTTTTTTGGATGGTTTTGGAGAGAATGCTTTGATTTTTGTATAGAAAGTTTTGATCTTTCTTGTTGATTTGACAAAAATTACATGATTAACAAAATGGGTAATTTTTCTTTTGGTTGTACGGCTACAATTTGTTGGGTTTCATAAAGCATTCATGGGTTTGAAACTTCGTGCTAAGATCAAAGCTTGTGTAACTAAATGGGTTTTTTTTTTCCTTTTTGATTGTACGGCTTGTTTTCTCAAAGCATAGCTTAATGCTATGAACAAAGCTTGTGTACTTAATTGTGGTAATTGTGGCCAATTCATTCTTTCTGGGGGCTTTACGTTCCCTTGCTAATATAAGCTTGGTGCTTTTGTTTGTTATCATTATTGTAAGAACATCATTCTTTCCCTTCATCTCTGCCTTGTAAAAATTATGGATACTTCACTTAAAGGGTTAGTTTTGGGATTAAAAAAGTTCTTTTACCTCTACTAAAAGTCATATTAAACAGGCACAAAAACCGATCTCTAGCTTATTTTGAGCATCGTATGATCAGACACTATGTGTTTATATGCATTGTATGTTTCTTTTAGTTAAATTGTTTTTGCTTTCCATCCTACATTTGAGGGCTTGGCATCTTGGAATGTAGAAGAGTATACATTATTTATTTTGGCTCTCAAGGAATATTGTCCATGTGAAATAATGATTTTGTAGGTTGAACATGTGATACGTGAACAAAATGTATTGGCTGCAAATGAGTTCGTTGAGCTCTTCTGTGAATTAATTGTCAACAGGCTTTCCATCATTGCCAAACGAAGGTAATGGTCTACTATAATGCTATCCCTTCATCCATTTATGGCATTGTAAATCTAAAAGGAGAAGCTGTGAGATAGGCTAATATTCCAGCTAAAGTACCTCTGTGCATTTAGTTCTTACTTGGATTCGAATCTGTTACAGGGAATGCCCAGCAGATCTAAAAGAAGGGATTGCTAGTGTGATATTTGCTGCGCCAAGATGCTCAGAAATTCCAGAACTAGGGGCTATTAGGGATATTTTTGAGAAAAAATACGGGAAAGATTTTGTCTCTGCAGCTACTGATCTGCGACCCAACTCTGGCGTAAATCGCATGGTAATAAAAGATTTTCGGCTTTTGTAGATATCAATTGTGCGCCTTTTCATTTCTTTAGATATACATTCATGTTATCTCTGGTCTCCTAACTGAAATTACTATTTGTAAGTGATATAACGTTTATGATTGGATATGCTTGAACATTTGCATGTTAATTTCCTTTTCACATCTCAGTACTTTTTCAGATGACTAATAATAGTGCTTACCTTTTCTTCTAGTTGATTGAGAAGCTCTCTGTTAGAACGCCTACTGGTGAAGTAAAGTTGAAAGTGCTGAAGGAAATCGCAAAAGACTACCAGATTGACTGGGATACAACTGAATCAGAAATGGAGCTTCTCAAGCCTCCAGAAGAGCGTATTGTGTGCCCTCTCTCTCTCTCTCTCACACACACACACACTTTAGCTCGAGTTCATCGTCCATCTGAATTTACATATGGTCTCTCTTCTACCAGGAAGGACCGGATACTTTTGTTAGCGCTACCAGCTTACCTGTGAAACATGTACCAGTTCAATCTGTTGAACCAAATAAGCCAAATACCAGGTGACACTTCCAATCACATTTCTTTTAGATGTCAAAAAATTTAACAATGGAGTTATCCATTCACTATCGGTAACTTGTTCGTTTGTTTTTGCAGATCAGTAAGCAACAGAGAGAGGGGCGCCATGCAATTTGCAGACACAGCATCAGCTGCCGAAGCAGCCGCTGATTCGGCGAAGAAAGCAATTGCTGCTGCACAAGCTGCTGCCTATCTTGCTAGCAAAAGCTCCAAACAGTTCACTCAAGCATCCGGATTTGATGAAATGCCAAATGGTTTAAACAACAACCGTGGATCTGCAGCCCTTTCTGGTGGTGAAAATTCCACTGCCCAAGGGAATGTTCACTTGTCACAGAGTTCTTATGGGTCTCATTATCATGAGGAGAAGAGGGGGGCTACTCATACTGACAGTGGTAAGTTCCATAGGAGAAACAGCTACAATGCCCCTTCTGCAAATTCAGATATAAAATTTGATGAATCTGACTACGATGAGGATAACAAAATGGAAGAACCCTCTGGTGGAAAGGTCTTTAGGAAACACAGCTACAATACCCCTTCTGCAAATTTACAATGGGATGAATCTGACTGTGATGAGGAAATCGAAGTGGAAGCCCCTCCTGGTCGCACTTCTTTACCACCTGAGCAACCCCCACGACCAATACCTGAATCTCTTGGTAAACAGGATTCAATTCACCGCATTCATCCAAAATTGCCAGATTATGATGATCTTGCTGCTCGCTTTGATGCTCTCAAGTATCGTAAATAATGAAACTGAAACTCAGAATGCTTATGCATCAGTTTTTTGGGCTTTGGTTATGCATAGTGCTTTATTACTGTACTTGAAAGGTAATCAATATATATTGCTTTTTTATTCTCTGTTCTGTGTTGTTTTTATTTATTTCCAGAAATTTGTAATTTGATTCATCAGTTTGTTTAGCATGGAATAGACATAGTTTTGCCATATATGGACATGATTACAATGGCTTTAGTATGTATTAGTTCTCGGACGTGATTTGGTGGTGTAGGGCTCAGTATCTGGCCTCCAGGTTCTGGGTTCGAATTTAGGGAGTGTGTTTCTTATAAGAGCCTGGGACAGCTGGGGGATTTACTTACTCTGCTTAAGCCCGGATCAGGTGGTTTGGTGGCGGGATTTTCACTTCCAACTTCTAAAACATAAGCAGTTCAATGTTCTCAACGGCTATAGAGGGTAGCAGCTTGAGGGTTTTGTTGATTCCAAGTATTTGTATGGCGGCTACAGCCAAGGGCCGAGCATTGTAACATGGAATGGGAGGCGTTGCAATAATAAATTTACTGCAACCTCTTCTAATAGGACGCGGGCCGTTGGATTGCGTGCTATAGTAAAAAAAAATTGATTTTTTTTGGCAAAATACAAAATTGACCCTCTAACTTTCACGTTTTTTCATTCCAGTCCTCTAACTTTCAGTTTTGTCAATTCAGTCCTCTAACTTTCAGTTTTTGTCAATTCAAGGCTCCGTTACAAATTCGTTATTATTGCCGTTACTATTAGTTATGCGCCCTAGCATATTTTTATTTTTTGCTAATTATGCGCCCTAGCATAACTTCAAAGTAAAAAAAATTTGAAGTTATTCATTTACTTTCCTATATTTCAAATAATTTAAATGATGATTTTATCTTAAGAAAAATTTTATTGGTATAGTCGTGATAATTAGAAGAGTTACAGTGTTAAAATAATTTAAGTAAACGTTATATTCAATGAATGTTACTAATTTTTTAGTTTATTATTATTATTAAAAAATTGAAAAACTGAATTGTACCGAACCAGAACAGACAATTAAAAATAATTATAATTTTTTTAATAAAAAACTGAACAATTACTTTTTTTTTTTTAAAAAATCGAATAATTATAATTACAAATTTTTACTGAACTGTGCCCACCCCTGCTTTTTATAGGACACTGATATGCTGGTGTAATAGATCGAATCAAAACGTTCAGTTTGCGTTTTGATTCGGTTCGGTCGGTTTTTTTGCCCACCCGATAAGCCCCAATTTTGACTGATATGCTTGTTCAAATTTTGAAATACTTTTACCTAAATTTCTAACATAATGCAGGTTAAAAATTGTTATAAATTCAGTTTTTTTTTTTTAAATAATTTTCGGATTGGACCGAGCAAATTTTTTTACTTTGAAGTTATGCTAGGGCGCATAACTAGCAAAAATAAAGATATGCTAGGACGCATAACTAGCAGTAATGGCAACAATAACGAATTTATAACGGAGCCTTGAATTGACAAAAATTGAAAGTTAGAGGACTGAATTGACAAAACCGAAAGTTAGAGGACTGAAATGAAAAAATGTGAAAGTTAGAGGATCAGTTTTGCATTTTTGCCATTTTTTTTACTCGTGTGAGCCCCACGCAAATCACGACCGTTGTATCGCGACCCAAGGGTCGTGATTGTGCCATGTGACACTGGAGGTGCTGCAATAAATTTATTAAACTGAACTGTAACATTGTTGAATTTTGAAGTGATTGTTAATTTTCATAAAAAGCAAAATCACCTCCAAAAAAGCAAAGCATGGGGAATCTCCTGAGAAACATTCTCCATTTCATAAAAGATAAATTATCATTATCTATCCAAAATTAAGTTAAAATTTGAATCACTAATTTTTAGGTGCAAAATACAAAATATCATTTGTCCATCTCAAGTTAAAATGATTTTTTCACAACTAATTTTTAGGTACAAAATATTTGCAATTATTAATTTTTAGGTGTAACATATCCTTTTTGCATAACTTGAAGGGACATATGCTAATTTTAAAAAACGAATGGTTTTTTCGAACATTAACATGATGGATGATAATTTCCGTTCACAAAATTTGATCCTCTCGATTATTGGCTTCCCATCACCACATCCAGAAATGGCAACAAATATTATGTTACTTTTCATAGTATTTGTTGACGGCTGTTTTTCATTCCAGGGGTGTTATGAGAATTCAACCCCTCGAGCAAACATCTCTCAATCAGTGAATTTGTTTGGTTAGTTGGGACCAAAGCAAACTTGGCAAACAAACAGAAAATCACAGAGAAATCAAGAGGTTAACGTGGTTTGGCGGAGAGTGGCTCCAACCTACGTCCACATGCACAAAGAGGAAAATTTTTATTACTTGCTCGGGTCTGAACCGACCAGCTTTCTCTCTCTCTCTCTCACTAACTTTTTCGAGCTTTCTTTACAAGTGATGAAATATCAAAATTGCTAACCCTTGAATCTGAGTCTTTAACCCCTTTATATAGGTTTCTAAATCTACTGTTCCACCAACTCGTGACGTTAGTTCACGTCATCCTGTCATCATCGCCCATACTATTTTTCTCCAATCACTCTGCAAACAGTAGCTTCGGTCTTCTAACTCAACCACTATGCAAACAGTAGCTATGGTCTTCTGACTCAACCACTTTGCTAGCAGAAAGCCATCATTCCCACCTTTTGTCCTCTGCTACACGTTCTGCCCAAGTGTCAACCTGTAATTCAATCACTCTAACATTGTTCCGTGTGTTAGAGGGAAATTCTCTAACCTACCCTCGTCACGTCAGCCTTCTGGAGGCTCAAACTTTCATATAGGGCTTACATCATTCATACATAAGCACAAGATACCGCAATCCCGACCTCGGTCCTCAGGCAGCACGCCGAGGTGAATGGTGCTGGATCATTTTCCTTGCTTTTTTACCAGATCGGGTCGATACTCATGGACCACCTCGGGTCTGCCTCTGTAGGTGCTCAAGTGTTGTCGAATCTGATATCTTTTCAATAGGTCGGGTCGGTATCCCCACCTATCCAACTAGCTCTTCCCTCAGGTCCTTCTGCGCCTCGGGCTCAGGACTTTTTGTCTGACCCCTCATCCTCACAAGAACCCTTGGACCCCCATCTATTTTAAGTGCAAACCCTATTATACCTTTCTTCAGGCTTCAGAGTTCCTCGGAGCTGAAAATCGCCATCAATATTTGTCCCATAATTTTTGGTATTAACGAGTTGGTGAGTTGATGTCGGGAACTACAATGAAGGTGTAGATTGTACCCATGTCATCGGGTCTCAGCTCGCAACTATCCATGCTGCCACGTTCATCGGGTCAGGAAGGCACATGTATCACCAAAGATTAATTTTTATGTAATGATCTCCTCTTTTTCACCGCCAGTCGAAGGGCCTTTCTAGGGTTTCTGAGTCGCTTCTAGGAAGATGTGAAGCCTTAATGGTCTTTCTTAAATGCCAGTAACGTCTCTCAGGGCTTCTTTTTTCTTCGTCTCCCCAAAAAGCCAAGTGTCACGCATCAATGGCTTGCGCGCCAAAACCTATGACAGATGTGCTAAATTGAAACAATGGTTTTAATCTGCACTCTTTGTTTGGCTTCAATGGATGTGATAATCCTTGTACGTGTCACTCATCTCATGCACTTGCCTTAATCTGATGGCTGAGACCAACCCGAGTTGCCTATTTAAAGGTCGTTCTTCTTCAGGTTCTCTTTTATCACTTCATCTTCTCTAAATATCTCTGAGAGTTTCTCACTTTCTTCTGCAACACTTCGAGCCTTCAACAGCTTCACACAACTCTTTCTACCATCTTCAAGCTTTACAAGTAAGTCCCCCCTAACTCCCTCTTTCTTTGCTTACGCTTATTTGTTTGTGATAATGTGGATGACCTGTTTGTATGTATGCATGTGCTATTTGCTTGTTGTTGTTTAGGTGTTGTTCTAGGTTTTCTTGTGCATTAATGGCGGTTTGCGGGGTGGGTTTACTTTTGGGTGAACGTGTTTTTTACTTTTGAGTGCATATTTGAGTGTGTTCTTTCTGGGTTTTTTGTTAGGGATAAGAAGCATGTGTTTCAGAGGTTCTCTATGGGTGTTCTTTGCTTTGCATAATGTTTTTCATTTTACAGTTTTACTATTTCTATGATGCTTAGGGCCCCTTTCTATGGTTAACCTCTTGGTAGAGACGATGACATAGTAAACTCTAGTTTCCACGTACACAGCTCTACTAATCATAGAACTAATTCTAGAAGTTTACTTTGAACTAACCTCCTTCATCAGGTATTGACTTGGTAAGAATGTCAGACTCGGAGACTTCCTCTCATACTCCCTTCGATACCATACCTTATAACGCGCCACCCACATGCCGGACTATACACAACTCAGAATCGGAAAGTCTTGAAGACTACGACACCACATAATCTCTAGAGAGGAATATCAGTCTTACCACATAAGAGTGCCCCGACCTAAGCCAAATCACCCCTATCTCGACTTCATGAACCTGGTTATGGATCCGGTTTCATCAATCACTGAGGCCGTCTTAGAACAACCGAGGGAAATGTTCAACATCCCTGAGGCCATCACAATAAATGTCCTACAAGAATGGGATGAGCCATCCTTGAGATGATCAGGTGGCGCTCTGGACGGCCTTTTTTGACATGGGGTTGTGCTTACCCATGCTGAAGTATTTTGCAAAAATGATGGCAATGATGAATCTAGCCTCGTGACAGTTAAATCTGAATGGATGGAGGGTGCTAGCCAGCCTGTACGTGATCTGGAGCTGAGCCGAGCTAGGAGAGCCATCTTTCTCTGAGCTGAAGATGTTATACCGAATGAATGCCAACCCAGAAGAATATAAGGGTTGGTATTACCTCTCAAGCCACACTGGGGCCCCCACATCATCACAAATCTCCTGGTCACCAATAAAAGCTTTAAGGATAAGTGGTTCTAGGACAATGGGCCATGGGAAGGCATCAGCGGGGCGACGATGAGCGCATCACGGTTCCCCACATCTTCCGCATTGGAGGTAATTGCTTGTCCTCCAAACTCTCATTGACCAGTTCAACGAGACCCAGGCTAGGGTAAAGAAGGCATTCGAATTCGGGGGCCACGACAATGACCTCGTCAACCCTTTTTCTCTTGCCAACTTGAGCCTCAACCCGAGCACTCCACCATCCCAGTCCAGACAGACATGTAATTTATAACTGACCCACCAACTTCATGTTTGTTTTCTTATCATCTCACATTTGTTCAAGTTGTCTTATATTTTTCTTCTGCATGCTTTAAATATTTTCACTTGTTCGCAGGTATTTTGGATTCAAAAGCCCAGTACAGACTGCTCGGGAGGCTATACGGGCTTCCCGGGGCAGGTTCAGTAGTGCCTGTCCCCGAGTCACTACCCCAATCATGCCAAAAGCCAGGTGAATATCAACACACACAGCTGCTCCAACCCCTGGACCCTCAAGTGTCCTCCAAACCAGCCAAATATCGACCTTCGCACCCCAAGCTTCAAACATCTCGTAGCTAATCCCTGTTAGGGTTGGTGCTCTGAGCGCCAATTTCTTATGTATTTCCCTGTAAATACTCTTGAATATATTTTATTAATGAATAAAATAAACAGTTTATGTAATCTAAATTCTTTTATTATATGGTAAAGACGTAAATGACCATAGAGTGATTGGTTATGATACAGTTGTAAAAGCGTCGCAACTGACATTGAGTAGTATCATAACAATATCATTATTTAACTGTTCCTGGTCAAGATTTACAATTACTTGGTCAGTAAGTAAACCTGCTGAGACCGGTACATGTCGTATATTGGAATGTTGGATTCTAATGGTTTCTCAATGAACCATGACTCTCGGGAGACTCATATAGACACGTAGGTATTTATATCGGATAAACACTGAACGACTCACCGAAGATTCTTAATATATGGTACACCAACATCAATAATAATCTTCTCGGATTGAGTGAGCATAGTGATCCTTCGACTTGAGGTACCACTGTAGATGTATGAGGTATCCTCCACACTTTGATGGCAGTCACGTCACCGATCTATTTAGATCAGACCTCCGCCTGTTCGTTGGGTGTGGACTGATCCTCAGGATATCATGTGTGTATCAAGATAGGATCCATCAGTTCTGTGTACAGAGCATAGGTATCCATTATGGAATTATCAATCTGTTAAATCCATGGGCCCATGGTGCACTATAGAAATCAGTTCTAAGTGTTATTTAAGAGATTGCTAATAGAATCATCGATGGGATTATACCTAAAGAGATTTGACGTTTATATCTATATCTCTGTGATAATCCGGATATCTATGACAGAAGGATTATACGTATGCAGTGACCTCGACCTGTATGGTTCAGAGATTTTATCTGTGTTCGTCATAATTTATAGGTGGGTAGATTATGGACACGAAATTGGATTTCGTGACAGATATGCCTGAACCTAGAGAGTCTTACTAATGAGATATACTCGTAGGGCACTAGGGTAATTTTTATAAATAATATTGATTATTTATAAGTCGTTTAACGGTTAAACAAAAATACATGCTTTTGAGATCTTTCAGCCATTTATTAAATGTCGAATTGTGATATTTGACATTTATTATTAATATATGTATTTTGATTATTTAATGTAAATATAATACATATATTTATTATACTAAACGTTTCATGTTGATACTAGCTCACTATTTAGAAACCCGACTCTATGCATACTTTCAGAAAATCTACTTCTATACGTGCTCTTTACGAATCTCACTGTCTATACCTCTCGAACCTCTCATTTCATGCTTTTTAGAATTACATAACTACTATTACTTATTTTTTTATTAGCCTTTAGTCTATGCACATATCTAAACACATAATCAGTCATTATACCTTGTCTACCTACGACGAGTTCACAGTGAGGTACTTACATGGGGTCCATGCTATTCTTTCTCTCTCTTTCTCCATTTGTAACACAAAATACGGACGATTAAGGTCGTTAATCATAGAAACTTACTTAGAACATAAACTCCCCAAATTTCCGAGAAAACCCAAATTAAATCTGTTTTCAGTGATTTTAGTTTCATTACTCATAATACATCATTATACATTGTTCTATATCCACCCAGTAGCTCAAATATGCAAAATACGTGTTTCCATAAAATCTTCCAAAAAGTTTTCAAAAACACTGCGGAAGGATTCTAAGCCCTCCAAACCTTTCTGGAATTACTCAAATACTAGTGTATCATCATAATTAACCTATATCCTTAATTACGTTCATCAAAACATAAATGCGTGTGAAACCCGATGTTACCGAAAACTCGCTTTACTTATCGGATCAATCAAATTAGCTCTGATTTCTCTCGAATTCTACCAAATACACATATTCAATATACTAATACTTAAACAACTCGATTTATATCATTACGTTACACTACGAAGCTACTGGATACATTCGAACATTTAACTATAAACTTGAAATTTGTGGATTTTTACGGGAAGGTCTTACCGAGATTTCGAGGCCATATACGGACTTCAAACGATCCCACGAACGCGCTGGAATCGACGAAATTCCGATCGGAGTTACTGTTCATATAGGTCACTATTCATCCAAATCTTCATTCCTCGTTTTGCATGCAACCGAGCACGGATCGGAAAAATCATCATAGCCATCTTGTAGCACGACTCGGGTCGTGAAATGAAGCGACGAGACGGGATCAGAACACCCATGTGCTTGACTTTCTCTCCCTCCAACGGCTGTTTCCGATGACCTGGGGGCTTCCGCCGGCCACCACAAGGTGGAGGGGTGGCCGGCGCACCCCTCTGGCTGGTCGCGTCTGCCGGCGGTGGCCGGCAGGCCGCCGGCGTGACCAGCACCTCCAAAAATGCGTTTTAGGAGTGGGGGGCCGAATTGAAAGGTTTTGATTCATTTGCCCATTTTGTGATTTCTGGAAAATTTAGGGTATTTATAGAGAACTTTTCTGAAATTTCATTTCAGTCCCCGCACATTACAAACATGCCCTTATCCTTGGGTGTTTTTCAGAAATTCATAATTTTGAGGTTCTTCTGCTGTAAATTTTGAAAAATATTTTACACAAAAGTTGTTCGTCTCGGAAAAAAGAGTCTGATGGTTCAGAAAGAAGCTCAAACGGAGTTCGTTTGCTATCTTTATAGCCGAAACAAGAAACTTTTATGTGTAAAACGATATAATCAAAAATCACGTAATGGGTTCTCAGAACCACCCGTTTTCTAATGCATCAAATCAATATTTTAAAATATTTCGAGCTATATTTCAACACTTAAACTCTTTTTCTCCGATATAGTCTCATTCCGAGACCCAATATGCATTACAAAATCCTTCCAGAAGAGTTTCCGAATTTCTGGTTATTACATTGGGCCACTGCCCAGGCCCATTCAAAGTGGGTTTCAGCCACTAGAAAATCAAGCCTACGCACAAGCTCGCATATATACCCATGAGTCCATTATACATCCCCGATGAGATGAAGTCCATACGACCCAAGAGTCCTCACTAGGCCCTAATTGTGCTACTTAATGTCACAGACGATAACATATGAGCAGGGTCTCAGTCGACGTTAGTTCATATTATGCAATGTCCCAGTTGATATTGACTCCCAGTCTACACACGACTTCCTTCTTCTCAATAAGGAAACTAAGTATTTGGATCAAGACAAACCACCTACAAACACAATAGTATAGTCCAAAAATAACAGGGATTACCTTTAATCCAAATATCTAGGCACTTCTAATTCGACCTTGATTTAACTATCCTTTCCTAAATAAGATTGGAATTCAACCACTCTAAGGAATCCTAATCCGACTTGAAGGCTACTTCACAACCTATAAAATGAGAGGGGGTCTAAGAGGTTGAGATATTCAAGCTTTGGCTCTCACACTCGAGTTCTTAAAACAAACGTAACTCATGGCTTCTGGCAACAAGAACACCCCAGACTCTGTGTCCGTTCAATTGGCTGCTCTTCAGGAACAATTGTGAGCCCTAGAGAAAGAAAACCTTGCGATGTGAAGCACTAACACCAGCCTTCAGGTTGGGGAGATGGCTTCAACCTCTCAATGTTGAGGAGTCCACGATCATCCTAGTGGTCCCGTCATCTAAATCAATCTCCTAGGGGCTTTCGAGGACGCAGCTAGCAATAGACCCGGCCAAGGTTCCGGTTCGGAACCGGAACCGAACCGGTTGGAACCGAACGGTTCCGGTTCCAACCGGTTCCGGTTCCGGTTCCGGTTCCGGTTCCGGTTCCGGAACCGAACCGGAACCTGACCGGTTCGGTTAGGGTTCTTACCCTGACCGAACCGGTTGGAACCGAATGTAAAAAAAAAAAAAAAATTATTTTCTTGGAACTATAAGGTTCCACAAGTAAATCTCAATTTTTTTTATTAATAATAATGACTTAATGAGGTTTAAAATTGCAATACTAAAACATGAATGTCCATATCCTTTTTATAACCAACTCTTGGTTATTGACTTCTTTATATAAGCAATGCGGGACACAATAGCCAAGTAACAAATATCCCACATCGCTTATATAAAGAAAACAATAGCCAAGAGTTGGCTATAAAAAAGATTATATGTTAAAAGAATTTTATAAAAAAAGGATTCTATAAAAATGATGTGATAGTATGAAAAAACATTACGATTATAGAATTTTTTCTATTTTTTAAAATTTATTATTTAAAAAAAAAAAAAAAACCGGAAGGGGAACCGTAAACCGAACCGGAACCGACCGGTTCGGTTCCGGTTCGGTTTACGGTTCCGATTCCACTTAAGTGTGGAACCGGAACCGAACCGGAATTAACCGGTTCGGTTCCAGTTCCACACTTGTGGAACCGGGAACCGGCCGGTTCGGTTCGGTTCCGAACCGGAACCGAACCGGCGGCCAGGTCTAGCTAGCAACGACCAGCCCCCGGCAGAGCACTCACAGAGGTGCTAGCCCCCACCCTACCTTCCACCAGCAGACCGAACACAACAGATCGCCTCTAGCATGCACAATGAGATGAAAGAGTTCAAAGAGGTGATACTTTCTAGTCTACCCGATGTTGGGATATATGCCATAGAGCTTCATGTAATTTGTAAACGAAACCTTTTTTTTAAAATAAAAGATGTTGTACGTTTTGACGAACATTAAAAAATGTATATTTATTAAAAGAATAATTAATCATGTTACACTTATAGTTTCATTAATCCCCTTAATTTAGCATGTTTGTAAAATAATAATTAAATTTATGTTTTATATATTTTTAGGTGAAATAATACTTTGGATGCATAGCTAAAAGATGGACTTGACATTTGGATTTTGGAGGCCAAAAACTTGAAATGGCGTTCTAACAATGTACAAATTTAGAAATTCCAATCCTGCGTAATATTCGTATTATGGCCATAAAGTTTTACTCCGATATCAGATTGAGGTAACTCTAATTACAAATGAAGGAAGACTCAAAAATCTACAACTTTAATGTTGACAAGATTTTCTTATTATGAAGTTTTCAAGGTCGAAAATGATGAAAAATCCAAAGTGTGTTATATGTAATTATTAAAGTCAAATAAAAAAATAGATGTTGCCAATCCACCTTTCGGTGGATTGTCAACATTGCATATTTGGTGGACTGATTGCAATAGCAAATTGCATTTGCAATTGCAATGGCAAAGGTGCTCAGCACCTCAATTTAGTTAATCTGATTTCCACAATTCTCACTGAAGATTTGTTGAGTTTTAGCTTTTGTGTGTTTTATTTTTTAAAAGCTTTCTTGTATTTTTTTCTTTCAGTAATAAAATTATGTGTGTTTTTATTCAAATTATGAGTAGCTAATTTCTTTTTGCGGGTGAAACTTTTAATATGAAAATATAGATTAATCTCACTTATATTATAACATATAAATTATAATCTAATGATTAATACTTAAATTAAGACTGGATTAATTATTGATAAATTGTGTTACCGCTTATATGGCTGGTTTTATTTATTTGGCATAATTGAGTACCTAACTGGACTTGTTATAGAAAAAAGTTATCACCGTCTTTATGGCTGGTTTTTATATGTTTTGGCATAATTAATTCCTGAAATAAATTAATTGGATAATAATGAAAATTTATATATTATAAAAAATGAGATTTCTAAATTTGAAATATTAAAAGTGGATCCACTAACCCGTAGTATTTTATTTTATTGTTGTAGTCCAATTTAAAATTTTTCAGTCACTTCAAACAAATCAAGTCTTTTTATTTTTACTCAAATAGTTATTATATTTTACTAAATCTATTCCATGTGGATCGATCATGGACTTATCGAGTTATTTTATTACTTCTGACACTTTTATACTTGATAGTAAAGAATCACTTTTTGAGCGTGTCAAGTTTTTGACGCTGTTGCCGGGGAATATAATTTAATAGATAGAATAATAATTTAACATCCTTGTATATATTTCTTTTCTTTTCTTTTTAATTTTATTTTATATTTATTTTATATTTATTTTATATTTATTTTATGTATATAATTTTTAACACTACATTGCATTTTTTTTCATTTTTTTTTAATTTTTTTCCTTTTCGTTCACTTGTTTATTATTTTTTTTCTTTTTGTAAGATTTCATTTGCATTTTTAAATTTTAGCATATAGTTTGTATCTAGGTTGTATGAGATATTGGTCTTGATCATCTAGCGGTAGATTCAATAGAGAGTCTCCATCACATTCATCGTCAGTCAAAATAGCCGAGAATCAAAATGAAAATCCACATGCCCGAGTTGAAAATCCAATTGATCAGGAAGAAAACGAGTCTCAGCATGGCGATCTTAGTCATCCTAAGACACTCAGACAATTCATGAATCCCACTAGGACAGGATCACCATCTTGCATTATTTTTCCCCCAAATGCATCACGTTTCAATTTTAAACCAGATGTCATCTAAGTTTTACCCACATTCCACGGTCTAGAATCAGAAAATCCTTATCAGCACTTAAGGGACTTTGAAGAGGTATGTACCACTTACACAAACCAAAATTGCAGCATGAATATAATTCGACTCAAGTTTTTTCCTTTTTCTTTAAAGGATGAAGCTAAAATTTGGGTGCAGAACCTTAGGTCAATATCCAATAGAACATGAGATTATTTACAGGAATAATTTCTGAAAAAAATCCTTCCCCCCTCACTAGACAAACTCCTTTAAGAGAAGAATCACAACTTTCACACAAGAGTCGGGGGAAACATTTTACCAATATTGGGAGAGATTTAAAGAGATGTTAAATATTTTTCCACATCACGGTTTTGAAACATGGAGGCTGGTTTCCTACTTTTACGAGGGTTTAACACCCCAAGGTAGACAAGTAGTGGAAATGATGTGTAATGGTGAGTTTAGAGATAAAAATCCCGAAGATACACTATATTACCTAGAACACATAACAGAGAATGCACAACAATGAGACACAGTTGGCACTTATGAGTCGTCTGTAAAACCACAGCTATCTGGTAAAGGTATGTTTAACCTTAAGGAAAACCATTCTAGCTAAAAAATTTGAGGCATTAGAAATGAGGAAGATTGATCATGTCAAGTCAGTTCAAGAAGTCACGTGTCAAATCTGTAATTCAAATGAACATGTCACACAAGTTTGCCCAACTTTGCCAACACTGCAAGAATGTCTTCATGACCAAGTCAGTTCCATAAACACTTTCAATAGACCAAATCCAAACTCATACTCTCAAACCTACAATTATGGTTGGAAAAACCATCCAAACTTCAATTGGAGGAATGATAACCAAGCACAACCACGCAACAACCTCCCAGATACCCCAGAATTTCCGAAATTCCTAGAATTATACACTATATGTCCCACCACCTAGGAAAACCCTTGAGGATACCTTGCATGCATTCATTGAGAAACAGGAAGCCATCAATAACTAAAATATTCAAACATTGATTGATTTGAAAGATACTTTCTCCAAAATCACATCTGCACTGACCATAATGAGAAAGAGAAGTTTCCTGCACAACCATAACCAAACTCCAAGAGTCATCAAAACCCTCACGAGAGTAGTTCTGGTAGTTAACACATACACCAAGTCAAATATGTTATTACTCTTTGCAGTGGTAAGGTCATCCACATACCTATTCTTGAACCTCGTGAAGTTGAAAGTAAATCAGATTCAGAGGGTAAGGAAGGGGTTGATGAACCATTACCTATCATTGATGATAATAATTTTTTCATGCGTCTCCATTTCCTCAAGTATTAAAAACAAAGAAATTGAACCATTCCCCAGAGATATATGAAATAGGTAAAGGTCAATATTCATTTGTTAGATGTCATCCAACAGATGCCATCTTATGCCAAATTTCTGAAAAACTTGTGCACCGTTAATAGAAAATATCAGGTAAGAAAGAAAGCTTTTATAGCTGAACAGGTAAGTTCCATTATTTCAACCAATAATGCATTAAAATATAAAGACTCTGGTTGTTCAACTATTTCATGTATGATTGGAAATCAAAAAATCAAACATGTTGTGTTTGATCTTGGAGCCAGTGTCAATTTGTTTCCGTTTTCGGTTTACCAACAACTTATTATTGGTGAGTTAAAAACAACCTCAACTACTCTTTTACTTGTCGATAGATCAGTTAAGATACCAAAAGGAATTATGGAAAATGTGTTATTACAAGTCGATAAATTCATATATTATGTGGATTTTATTGTCTTGGAAACACAACTTGTAGCAGACAGCTATAAGTCAATTGTAATACTTGGTCATCAATTTTTAGCAACAGCTAATGCTTTAATTAATTATAGGAATGAAATCATGAATTTGTCATTTGGCAATATGACGTTGGAGCTTAATGTTTTTAACATTGCAAACAACCCTACGGTGAGGACAGTGAAAACAATAGCATAGAACTAATTGAACCAATTTTGGAGGAACATCTTCAGGGGAGTGAATCTAATCCTATGAAAATTTGTACAACTAATTTTCTTAAATCAAGTATGCAATTAGATTTAGATATTTCTAATGATTTTTCTTTACTTGATTCTACACAAATACTGAAATATGATGTGGGGGAAACAAAATTTTGAGGAACTAAGAACACTTGAAGAATAGAAACATGAAGAAGCACCCAAACTGGAATTAAAGACTTTCTATGAAGGATTGAAATATACATTTCTTGGAGATAAATAAACTTACCCCATGGTAATTTCTTATTCTCTAACAAGTAATCAAGAAGGAAAAATACCTCCAAATTGGAGCCATCAAGACAAGAAGAAATTTTTTACCAAAGTCAAAAGATTCTATAAAATGTATTAATCCTTTAAAATAGACACACAAAATACATTTCAAAGATAATGTCAGGGCACATCGACCACCCAAAAAATGTTAAACATTTACAAGAAAGAAGCGGTTAAAACATGAGTCTTTAACTTTCTTGATTCATTGATCTCTTACATACCTAGTTTGGAGAGAAGCACCTATGCTAAGAAACAGAGAGCTAAATAATTAGGTGTTTGTTATAAATATGCACGTTGGACGTGCGACACTCGTTGTTATTCTTTAGGAATGATGTCTAATAATCGCAAAGAAAAAAATCAATCCATTAAATATGGCTTGAGTAAGGACTCATTAGATAATATATCATTGACTCTTGAAACGCATCCTAGTGGATTTGATAGATTGATTTGCAATTTGCATACATAATTTCAAAAAGAAAGACAACAATACAGTCTCGGGAATCTGACTTTAAAAGACTATGTTTGCCAATTTATAAGAAAATTGGATGGGAAGCATATCATCGACCCATAGAGGGCGTTCAAGCTGTTACTGGATGTAAAACCAGAGGAAAATGTGAGTCACAATCACAACTATCAATACATATCATTTACTGTTTTCATTTTCTTTTACTCCACTTGCAGGATCCTTCCAACTCTGACCTTTTAATATGTAACCTTTCTTTTTAGTAGTAGTGTTGGATTCAATTGTCAATTCCACACTAACCAAGTGATGTCTTCTAAACTCTACTTCTTCTTATTCAGACATTGGGGATAATGTATTAATTTGGTTGGGGGAATGGATAGTTGACTAGATAGTTTTTATTTTTATGTTTCATTGTTGTGTTTTTCTTTCAAAAAAAAATATTTTCATATTTGTGTTATTGTTTTATGTAAAAAAAAGTTTTTATTATGTTGTTTTTGTTTTGTTGTTATTTTGTGTGTAAAAAAAATATTTTATTTTGATTTTATTTTGTGTTTTAAAAAAACTACACACAAACTAAAACAAAATTTTGACTAACCAAATGGAATTGTTGTTTGGAGATGGCAGTGTAAGGAGTTTTTACTTTTGAGACGTATCTCAAAATAATTCGTAACAAGTTATTTTTGTTCTTTTCTTTTTGAATCATTTAAATTTTTGAATTCTCCTTAATATTGATTAAATTTGATCTTCATAAGCTCATTTGTCATGTATTATCAACATACACAGTAACATATGATCATGGGTTGTAAGTGAAAATTTTATAATATTCAGTTCTCTAGTTTTTTGGAGGTAGCACCTAAAGATAGTGGAATTTATTTTTTATTCAAAAAAATAAAAACAACTAACCATGTTTTTACTTAGTAACCGGACATCTTGCCTCATCAAGTAGTGATTGTTCGCGTAAAACGGTAGAGCTTGAGTTAGTTAAAAATGATATTAATAATAATTACGATTTTACTTAGTAACCGGACATCTTGCCTCAGTAAGCAGTTATTGTTCGCATAAAACAGTAGAGCTTGAGTTTGTAAAAAAATATTTTTTAAAAATAAGTTCGATTTCGTAGCCTCTCTAACTCGAGCAATTAATTCTGTAGATGTATTTTAACACTTAGTGCTCTAAGACCAACTAATCTGGGAGTCACTGGCCCAAAGCTCGTTACATGGGTTAAAGAGAAAGCTTAAAGAAATCAGACACTTCTTCTATAGGCACTGCATTTTTGCATAAAGCCCAATGATGAGCCTCGTATGTAGGCACTACCCGATAAGTTGCGGAAGTCGCAGGAAACGGACGTCGGAAGGGAAATTCAAGGAATAAATACATCATCAATTTAATTCATTTGTTTGGCCTCGAGTTCGCTCGATTAATCCCTGTTTTAAAATTTTAGCCTCGGCCCAAGACCCTCGCAAACCACGCCCAAGGCCCACCAAAGCCCAATCCAAATAATTAAAACATTTAAAACACATGTCACAAATTAAATCAAATCCAAATAAATATCCTTCCTAATTTAAATAAATCTCATTCCTAAATTAAATAAGTCACCTCCCAAATTTAAGAAATTCCCCCACCAAAAATATAAATATTCTTTTTTTAGAGAATTAAATTAAACACATCTCTTATTTATTTGATTTGTTTCCCTTTTTGAGCCATGCACACACAATAGAAACCCTAGGATCACCATTATAAAAAGGGACATCAACCAAACCCTACAGGCTCGAGGCTCTCACTCACGGCTCTTCATCTCTCTCTCAAGCCCTATCTCCCTCTCTAAAAAAAATTCACCCTAAGACTCTCGGCAAACCCTAAGACACACGCCTCACTTCTCTCTTTTCCACTCACCGACTCCTCACCACTCACAAACAACACATGTCAAAACCCACATCGACTGAACACAAACCTCTAACACAAACCGCAACCCTCACCTTCTCTGATTCAGCGAACAACAACGCAAACAGCCTCACAACTCCTCATCAATCAAACGCACCTTGCAGACCACAAACACCCTTCAACCCACACACACTCCTCACACGACAACAAAAGACAAGCCCCACCGAAAAACCTTTAATATAAAACAATAAAGAAACCCTTCAAAAAACGCTCTCTCACGCTTCATTCTCTCCACGCACGCCCTTCACTAAAACACAAACCAACCTCACGACCATAAGACACCCACACGTAGCGACTCAGCCCCTTAGCAGCCTCACAAAATTGCACCACACCCCACGAAACCCTAACTCATCCCAATCTCATGCATACGTGAAGCAGCAACACACAGCCCTTCAACATCAACAACCCTCATGACAAACCCTAAACATCACGTGAAAGCAGCCCATCAACCCTCAACAACTACAACGCACCAGACCTACACCCCACACCGACTCATAAACAAACAAGCACCGACCCTTAAGCCCTTAACCGAAAAAATCAAGCCCCCCTCACTTACACTTAGACACCTCACGCCAAGCCCCCACTCTCCATGCAAACAACACACTCAGCCCCTTAGCTCACACATGGCCACAAGCCAAACACAAAAAAGCATACTCACTCACGCCTTTCACCGAGAGCAATAACCACGTGAACCAAGCCACAAAACTGCAGACAAACAATGACCCCAGAAATCCCAAAACAGTCCCAGAAATAACCCAGAAACAGCGACCGAAATAGACACGCAAACATCAGTAAAAAAATCAAAAATAGTGAGGAAAACGCGGACAAAACAGCGAAACAGTGAGCAAAACTGTGAATCAGCGAACCAGAAAAGACGTAACATTAACCCTTCCGGTGACGTCCCAACGCACTCCCAATAAGCAACTTAAAAGGTAAGACCTGAGGGCACCCTTTGTTATATTTTTATTTTGTCGTCCTGGACACGGCATGCTTGGTTGGACGTGGAATACGTCCAACCGGGCATGCGAAGTCCTACATTAAAAATGGCCAAACTATTGGTCACATTTCTCCTTTATTATTCCGTATTTATTTTCCGCATTTATCTTCCTTTAATATTTCACATTTAGCTTACTATTTATCGCTTCCGTTATTTATTATTATTTCATCACATGTCTTATTATATTTCATGTATACATTGGATTAATAATTGCGCTATGTTTGAGTGCTTGATTTTTCTTGTGGTATATCGGATGGAAACTCATACGTAAATTCCGTAGCCGAATCTGAATGGACGGTAGTGCGGTCTATACTTGGGATACAACTCCACGTACCACTTGAGAAACTTTCAAGCACGTGTTTCATTTTGTGATTTAAATCTATGTTTTATTGTTCCGTTATTTATTTTCTATGCATTGTTTCTTTGTTTATGCATTATAATCTTGATGTGCATGGGCTAATCATGTGGGGTAAAGGTCCTCTATTCGAGGGAAATACCTAAATGCTACATTTACCACGATGTTTTGCCGCACCGGACAAAGTACGTTTGATTGAACGTGAGATATATTCAGTCGGGCATACGAGGTCCCATATTATTTATTTGATTATTCATGCATTGTAATCTAGTGCGCATGAGCTAATTACGTTGGTTTAAAGGTCCTCCATTTGAGGGAAATGCCTAAAGGCTACCTTTACCACAATATTTTACCGCGCCTTTTATTATTCAATTATTTACCTTCCGCATGTTATTGCTTTGTTTACTCTTGTATCGCCATCTAATGCGCATGGGCTAATCAGGTGGTGTAAAAGTCCTCTATTCGAGGGAAATGCCTAAAGGCTACCTTTACCACGATGTTTTGCCGCGCTGGACGAAGTAAGTTTGATTGAACGTGAGATACATTCAATCGGGCATACGAGGTCCTATATAGATGTTGGCCGCGGTCGCATCTCTTTCATCATCATGTTACTTACATTTTGCATACTATTGACTTCGCTATTCATCTTTGTTTTTTTTTTTTTTGGTTATTTTTTTGAATCTTTTCATCACATGTCATGCATGTTTACTCCTTTGGTCATTCCTTTTGCATTATATACCTAATTATGAGTGCTTGTTTTTTATTATTAATGTTTTTACAGTCATCATTTATTACACCTACTGCACTTATTTGTTTAATATGCCTATAAAATTATGCATTTGTCTCCTCTTTTTTATTCTATTTACGTTTATGGGTGTGTAATCTTGTGTGTTGATTATATTCTCTTGCATGTGTTGCATAAGACTTGGTTATACTATTGCATTAATCACTTTATTACAATTGGCATAAGTAAGGGACCATTTCGAACCCAACGGTTTGAGGTCTTCCCTTGCGAGGAGTGAGTGTGACCTTAAATCATTTCACAGTTCACACTGGGTGGCGACTCCATTTTTTTATTTCTTCGGTTTAGTCCCTCGCGGGCTACTCCGTACTCACGACCGGGCCGCGAGCCCGGACAGCGTCGTCCACTTCTGTACCTCGTCTACATCTTCCTTTTAATATATGATATCCGAGCAATTAAGTATGTATGAGTGTTTTAACACTTAGTTCCCTAAGACCAACTGGTATGAGAGCCACTGGCCCAAAGCTCGTTACAATGATTGATGATGTATTTTTATTTTTATTTCTTAAGAAAAACAAAAAACAAAAAACAAAAAACAAAAATAAATAAAAAATAAAAACTTATGAATAAATTACCATTGCCAAAAGGTGTGAATTCTGATATAACTTTAGGACAAAAATATTACTTTTTTTTTTCAACTAGATCTGTGAATATTGTGGACACAATAAATTGATTGATACTTTGTTTTATGTGTGTATGGAAGAATGGTAAAAAAATTACAGGAGAATTTTACTTATTTGATTATTTAGAAAGAAAAAAAACAATTATTAACTTGGATATGAATTTTTCTTTTAAGTTTTCACTTAAAATTACTATGGATTATTAACAAGCTGGTTGGGGTGTGACGAACACTAAAAAGTACACATGTATTAAAAGAAAAATTAATCATTTTACATTTATAGTTTCATTAATCCCTTTCATTTAGCATGTTGTAAAATAATAATTAAATTTATGTTTTATATATTTCTAAGTAAAATAATACTTTGGATGCATAAATAAAAAATGGACATGACATTTGGATTTTGGTGGCCAAAAACTTGAAAGGGTGTTCTAAAAGTGTACAAATTCGGAAATTCCAACCCTGCGCAATATTTGTATTTTGGCCATGACTTTTTACTCCGATATTGAATTGAGGCAATTCTAGTTCCAGATGAAAGAATACTCAAAACTCTACAACTTTAATGTTGACAAGATTTTCTAATTCTAGAGTTTTCAATGCCGAAAATGATGAAATTCCAAAATGTGTTATATGTAACTATTAAAGTCGAATAAAAAAAATTGGATGTTGCCAATCCACCTTTCGGTGGATTGTCAACATCCTCCACCAAATATGCTTATATGTTTAGTGGAGTGATTACAATTGCAAATTGCATTTGTAATATGCGATTGCAATGACAAAGTACGAGCACCTCTATAATGACAATCTAATTTCCACAATTTTCTATGAAAATTTGTGGAGTTTCAGCTCTTGTGTGTTTTATTTTTTAAAAAACATTTCTTATATTTTTTTTCTTTCAGTAATAAAATTATGTGTGTTTTTATTCAAATTAAGAGTAGCTAATTTCTTTTTGCTGGGGTAAAAGGTGAAGCTTTTAATATGAAAATATAAATTAATCTTACTTATATTATAATATATAAAATTTAATCTAATGATAATACTTAATTTAAATCTGGATTAATTATTGACAAACTTCGTTACCGCCTATATGACTGGTTTTATTTATTTGGCATAATTGAGTATCTAACTGAACTTGTTATAGATAAAAGTTATCATCGCATTTATGGCTGGTTGTATATGTTTTGACATAATTAATTCATGAAATAAATTAATTGGATAATAATGGCAATTTATATATTATAAAAAGTGAGATTTCTAAATTTGAAATATTAAAAGTGGATCCCCTAACCCAATATTTTATTTTAATATTGTAATCCAATTTAAAATTTTCCAATCACTTCAAACAAATCAAGCATTTTTATTTTTACTCAAATAGTTATTTTATTTTACTAAATATATTCCTTGTGGATCGAACCCGGATTACTTATTGAGCGTGTCATATTTATCAATTGTTTTTATTTAAATAGCATATTATAAATTATCTAGTTTACCCTTGATTACTTATGTGCCTTCAGGCTTAGTGTATGAGTATCATACACAATGGGACTTAAGTCTGAAGTTAGTAATCTAAAATAGTCCATAGAGAGCAAACAAAGCGGGTACTTTATTTGTGATTTTTCTATAGTTGTGGTTCATTCTATAAATGTATGGCGATCTTGATCCGGGATCGTCCATATGGTGACATGAGAATGGAGTAACCTTATATGATGTGATCATATACAACTGGACCCAGATAAAAATGAATTTCTTATAATATCCGTTAAATAAAGAAATTCATTTCATTTTACTAAATGGTCATATATGGATTGATCAAAATTCTGAGTGTACTACCAACTCCTGCATGGCATACTATGTCTGAATTCTGAGTGACTACGAACTCATGCATGGTGGGTCATGTCATTTGATTTACATAGGTGAGGTTGGTGTGGAAATCTCGACCAATAGCTACGTACTTTGGGGACATGGTTTGGTGTGTAGCTGGTGACGTTTTACATAGATATGGAGTCACTCCTTCTTGCGAGAAGTAGAGGAATGTGATTCTTAAAGGTTGATTCGGAACTTGAACGATAAAAACGCTCAAGTCTTTCTACTACGAATAGAAAGATAAATATTCATAATAATTATGAATAAATCATTCATTAGAGAATCAATGATACTTAAGGTAAAAATAATTAGAGGGGTATAATGACATTTTGACCCGCTCTAATTATGAGATACTCGAGAAGGGTCAATCTGTATGTAATGACTATATCGATGAATACCGACGTAATTCAGCTTATATTATATATCTACGGCAACGAGAGTGCAATTTTAGGTTTTAAATGGAATAACCTAAAGTTAATAATTAGAAATATTTAATTAAAAAGTTTAATTAATATTTTGAGATTATGGGAGCTCGGAACTGTATGTCCATTTGGTCCATGTGCTAGCTGGATATACTGTAACAAATTAAATATAATTGGATAGTCCAATTATAAACTCACATACATTATGATTGTTAATATGATTAATAATTGATGTCACACATGGAACTTATAGTAATTTTAATATAAGGTTTTTATTTGATATAAATGATAATCATTTAATAATTTAAAATTTTGTATTTATTAAATTATATTTTATATATAATTTAATAAGTGTTATTTTGGAAGTCAATAGATTTAAAATGATGATTTTAAATTCATCATTAAGAAAACGAAAGTTACAATATTTTTTGACAACTTGATTATGTCTTTATGAAGACATTAAAAGAAAATTTATCATTACCATTATAGGCCTTCTGGCTGAATTTTTTAGAGGACAAAGGAATAGTTTCTTTTATTTTTGATAACAAATAAAACCCTAGATATAAAAAGGAAAAATATTCTCTTTTAGAAAAATCTCATTGGTCTAACCCTAGCCTCCCTAAGTCTTTTGGTTTCTCTCAAGTGTTAAGAACAAAATAAAGACAAAAAACTTTGGTAGACTCATCATCGGACTATGTATAAAAATACAATATCTATAGTCGCCCCCACTTTGGTAGGCTTGTGCAGTGTGTGATAGTGACATGTCTATTAAAGTCATGCATGTATTTTTACGTATTTGGCTTGCTGAACCTCGTCATACTCATCTGGTTTTTGTAATAGGTTGTTGATAAGTGGACCGTCAGGTCCCCCGATGCCTCAATTGGTTGTGAGAAGCCTCAATCTCTGCTGTGATGGACCCTCAAGTCCTTTGATGCCACGATCAGTGCTGAGATGCTTCGATCTCTGCTGCGATGGACCCTCAAGTTCATTGATGCCTTGATCGGTGGTGAGATGCTTCGATCTCTGCTCTAATAGTTGATGGACCATCATGTCCCCTTATGCCTCGATTGGTAGTGAGATGTATCGATCTCTTGCTATGATAGTTTGTTCCCCGTTTTTGGAGCTGTCTAATATTCGTTCTTTGACCTGAATGTCTCCCACTATGGCTTTTCTGGCCTTTTCCTTGAATGTCTCCACTTATGGGTCTCAGTTTCATTGCTACCCCTGGTATCCCAATCGTCTGATTTTACCTCTTGAAGTGACTCGTTCCCTTTCCAGTGTCCGAAACACATACCCAATACCTCAAAGTCGTATCCTCATTCTGAAATTTTCAAGATATGTCCGGCCGGATGCAGGTCATATCCGGCCAATTTTCTCTGTCAATGTTTGGCCAGACTTAAATCGAGAATATAAGAGGTCAGTGGACCCTTTCATTTGCCACTGATGCCACAAAAAATGGAAACACCTCTATTTCAAACCCAGACCGCCTCCAGCAACCTTTTTGTCTCTCTTCATCAACAAATGGCATTCCCGGGACTTCTAGCTCCAGATCATGACCACGAGGTCCTTCATTTACCATTTGTTTCGGATTTGGACCGTGCCTCCTAGAGGCAAAAGATGTTTGGAAGGGTGCATTGAAGAGTTATACTCCTTTAAATGATTGCATCATTAAACCTATAAGTACCTCTTCAATGGCAACCTTACATCTCTATTAATAGAACTCTTAGGCTTCTCATTCATTAATTTTCAATTTATTCACCTGTCTTTAAACATAAAAAGATAAAGTCTAACTTTTAGAGAGTTTACACCAACTTTCCAAGTTCATTGTTCTTGAAGAAATGAGTGTCTATTTTACAAGAAGCAACCAAGTATCTTGGGAAAACGTTAGCCAAGAGATCTGCAAGAGCACCGAGGCGGGGCTAATAAGTTCTTAAAGACAAAGTTTACTCGACTTGGTTTTTGAGATCATTTTCTACATGATAATTGATGAGTGGTATTTATATCACTATTTCCCACTCATTTAACTTAATATTTTGTATAGTTTCTTGAGTTTTGTGAACGTTTTGATGTATTTTGTGTTATTTTGCAGATAAATAAAGTTTGGAAAGCATTGGAGGCAATTTGGGGCAAAAACGGACAAAAATGCGTCAACAGGGATATTTTGGTCTTAACCGCGTCGCGACGCCAAGACTTCCGCGTCGCGACGTCTAAAATACGCCGAACAGTGCTAACGTGCACCGGGTCCACAAATCAGAATCTGAGAAAAGTTTGACTTTGCTAAAATGCGCCGTGCCACGTGTCATCATCACAGCCGATATGCTAACATGCGCCGTGCCACGTGTCAGCATCCTACGGTGCCGACAGTCATCATCGCCACGTGTCGCCACGTCGTCGCCACATCACCGCCATGTCATCAGCCACGTCAGCAAGTCAACAAGTCAACATTGCCACCTCACCGCCACGTCATCATCAGCCAATCATGAAGCGACACGTGTCGCAATTCTACGGTGCCGACAGTCTCTTTCCCACGTGTCGCCACGTCGTCGCCACGTCAGCATCAATTATTAGATATCCTATCATTATCTGACACGTGGCGGATAAGAATCTCAGCGACCAATCAGAAGCCGCCACGTGTCACAATAATTGAAGCCCAACCACTCTGCCACGTGTCACCTTATCATCTTATCCAGAATCTTCAAACCAGCGAACCAGAGCGTGCCACGTCGACAAATCCGCGTCGCGACGCTGAGGACCTGGCGTCGCGACGCTGGATCCTACCGAGGCCTATAAATTGAGCTCGAGATTTCAGAATCATTGCAACCTTCCTCTCTCTTCAATTCCTTCTAAATAGAGAGTTTCTCTCTCTAGATTCTTTAGTTTTTAGTTTTTTTATTTTTAGTTTTTAGTTTTGTAAATAATTTTAATTACGTTTTGTAATAATAGTAATTTAATTTTTACTTTTTACTTTTTACAGTTTTTACTATTTACCATGAGAGGTAACTTCTCCAGCTATGGTGAAAGGTAATTCTTTTACTGTTACTATTTAGATTAATCTCCCTTAAAAAAAATAGATATTCACTATTTAAAATATTGACTTAAAAAGGATACGCCAGATTGGTCGGTTGGTAATTCATTTTAATCTGGTTTAAACCTGACTAATAAAGGATACCGCCAGATTGGTCGGTTGGCAATTTAATTTTGGTTCCGCCTTTATGGCTGGTTGGACTTAATTTGACTTAATCAGGATACCGCCTATATGGTCGGTTTGTATTATTATCACAAGTTTATATATTATTTTATGGGAGATATCTAAATTAGTAGTAGTAAAAGTAATTCCTTTTACCTTAGCATTTTATTTTATTTTACTTTTCAGTTTTACTTTATGTCTTTTACTTTTCAGTATTTTACTTTATGTCTTTTACTTTTAAGTTGTTACTAGCCCTAGTTATGTGTTAGTTATCTGGGGTTGTGATGAATTCTAATATCACCGGTTTATAAGAGGTTATTTTATAGTTTGGGTAATTTAAAGGTTTACTTATTAAGTCTTAAGCTTAATGCTTCTTGTTGTCTGATCACCAATAAGATTGATGTGGTAAATCTAAAATGAACTAGACATAGGGATTTTAGGTTTCAGCCTTAGACTTAATAGCCAACGATCTTCCTTGAGGATAGATAACCCTTTAATAGATTTCCTTACAGGATAGGAATATACCTGTCGGGCGGGGGTAGCCATATGGAACTTAAACTTAATGAATCCAGATAATTTGGTTGACATAGATATATGGTTCAATTGGGTTAAACTGGGTATTTGCTTTTGACCATCGACAGAGGCTTTTGCATAATTTAGTGTTCCAGGTTAGTAAACTGATTTATTACACAAACATAAAATAACCACTTCATCTTTTAATGATATTAGAATGATTCACGACCCTAGATCTTTGTGTCTTTTGTTATTTTCCTTAGTATTTTCTTTTGTCTTTTTATTTATTTATTTTGTAAAACCACATTCAACCAATCAAACAATCATTCTCTTCTCCATTTAATTAGATATTTGTAAATAAATAGATTCAACAACAATAACACAGTAGGAATTAAGTCATCGTGGGATCGATATTTTTATACTACTTGAACGATACGTGCGCTTGCGTTATACGTGTGTGTTTACGCCGGTCAATAATTCTTAGGTTTTTCTACATTTCTGAGTTTATTTTGATTCTTGAACTGCATGTTTATTAATTTGCTTGAATGATGCATGTTAAAAGTGACTTACAACACACCATGCCTAACAATATATAAATGAAACACGAGGACTTCCTAAGAGACAAGTCAACTTAGTATTACTCTCATCCTAACATACTTAACTGCAAAGTTCTGATAAGATCCAATGTATTAATGCTGGTATGGTTGCACCCTTCTAAATTATTTATTACTAACACAAAGCATACACTTGTGCTAAGTGTCACGCCTCAACTTATTTGTTCCATGCGTGACGACGCTTGGTGTGGCAACACACCTATTTTGGTGGCCCAACAACATGCCCAAGTATTAGGCCCATCTTGGGGAGCATTTCACCCAATGAGTTACTGTCTAGAGCTTGTTGTGATGTCTTATTTTGGGTGATTTTGTCTTATTTCGGGAATCAAGCTCTTAGAGCTGACTCGGGATCTTATTTAGGCTATATTATCTTTATTAGAAAAGTATATTTGTCTCCTAAATAATATAAATGAGATACATGTATTTTATTTCTTTTATTTGCTAGATTTTACCTTGTTGTAGTAGGATTACTAGCATTAATTATTTTACTACCTTATAGCAATAGGTTTACTTGATGTGTATATTAACAAATCCTCATAGAAAATAATGGAACAAGTTATTCAACATATTCTCTCAAAATTCGTGGCTCCCCCTCTCTCTAGATAAAACACACACAAAATGGTTGTTTGAGCATAAAGTATGCAAATTTATTGTTTAAAGCCGCACGACAAGTTAAGGTCGTGACATAAGGTAGGTGGCTTCTGCCTCTAGATCATAACCAATGTTTTTAAAGCCGAACCGATGATCGAAAAAGTTTAACGGTCACTCATTCAACCGGTTGAACCGTTCCGAAAAAATCAGGAAAACTGGTTGACGTCATAAATAATATTAAATAATTAAAAAAATATAAAAAATATAAAAATTACACAATACATATAAAAAATTATAATCATTACTTCTAACCATTTTTAAAACATATTATAACCAACAGAATTAATTAAAGAAGCAAACCAAATCATGCTGATGTCACTATAGAAAAAGTCAATAAGTAGTGAAAAAAAAAACACATTTCTTCATCAAAAGTAGAAGCAAAACCAAAATACAAACTTAGCAGTCGATCTCTACATTGCACAAAACTGCAAGATAAATCCAAAAAAGGAGGGGAAATCCTCTGTTTGGTTGCCAAGAAAATTCAAAAATAAAAACTTGTGTTTCTTGTTACAAGAAACATTTTGCACTTCTATTTCTCTTCCTCTCCGTTTGCTGAAAGTAAAAGTTATTTACAATAGAAAAAACATGACATTTTGAAAATGTTATTTTTTTTCCTCGATTTTCTCGGGAACCAAATAAGATAATTTGAAAAGAGAGAGAAACAACTGACTTACATGGAATGCAGGCTGAAGCAAATCACCAGTGAGGCTGAAGCAAATCACTAGAAAATAACATTAAAAAAAAAATCGGGGTTTTCTGTTTCAGCAATTTTCAACTGGTTCTCCGGTTCAATCCGATTTTTAACAGGTTTCTAAGAGGCCGGTTTTTGTGTCTTAGCCGGACCGGACACAATACCAGTTCCCGATTCGACCTGTCCGGCTTTCTCAACATTGATCATAACATAAACACACTGCTACTCTCCTCTTCCTTCTTTATTTTGCATCGGCATTCTTTTTCAAGAGAACCATTGCTACATTATTCCTTGATTACACTCACAAGATCGAAGACAAGCATTCAAGCAATCATTAACCAACAATTAAATTTATATATCATTCATAAACCATGGAGTTTTCAAGGGATGTGAGAAGGCAGACAATTCAAGTGATTCCTCACCTATTATGCCAAGAGTATGCTATAATTAAACGACCAAGCATAAGAGGCAAGCAACTGACACATCTTACTGGGTGGAGTAGAGTCTTTACATTTTGCTTTTTACAGCACAACAAAATCATGAAAAAACTAAAGTCTAATTCTGTTGTATGGAAAGGAATTGCTTCATGTGAAGTACGTAAGGATCATAAAGATGGAGTTACAAAGAAGCCAATCGATAAGAATCGGAATAACATAGTTCTTTAGTGAATTTGTAAGATAGAGGTTTGAGGATTGGGGTGTTAACCGGCAGAATAATTGACAGGTAATAAGTACTGATGGAAAATCTCCCATGCGGATCATAATCATGGGGTAACAAAGCAATCAATGAGAAAACACAAAAGTAACATCGTAAGGAGATCATGGTAGCATTAGACAGAGAAGAGCATACATTCTGTTTGAAGGAGTCTAATTACTTTGTCTAAAGTGCTGAAGGAGAAAGTTCCACGAGAATCATAAACATGAGGTTAAAAAGAAGCCAATCAAAAGACATAAGAATAATATATTTCTTGGTAACACGGCTGGATAATACAGATATTTTCATAACAATTGATAGATAGAATATACACATTTGCAAGGTACATGAGGTTATGAAGCAGTCAAATGTTTCTTAACTGCATTCATGGACTGATGAGCAAAATACTTTTGCTTAAGTTGTACATATGGGTATCCAATAAATGAGAGAAAGTCTGCTGGTTTTGAGAAGGAAAGTATTTCGTACCATACTTGGTTATTTTCATCCAGCTCTATAGAAAACCGTTCTTCACCAGCCTGCTTCAAGCAATTTCAATGTTAGTATTGGCCAGGGCTCACCCATTTTTTAGAAGTAAGATGAATATTGAATGCTAAAAGTCAAAAAAATTACTATTACTATTAATTTTTTTCGTTCGGCGAAGAAGCCACAATCTCTAAATATAGGCAACATTCTACAGCTGAGATAAACCTTTTAAATAACAATATATCAGTTGCTGCAGGTATTCTAAGCTAAGCTCTTATAACTGGGTTAAGATATTGATCTGAGTTCGCTTAAAATTTTTGGCGACTTCATGTTCTGCTTAACTAGGACAAGATGAGCCATCTCATAGCACATAATTGTACTTCTTTTTGTTTTTGCAACTATGAAATTGAAGGTAACCAAACAATTTCAGTTTCTAGAGAGAGTATACAATTGTTAAATGCAAAAAGTACTCACCAGTAGGTGACCTTGAAGGGTTCCGCTGCCAAAACCAAAACAGGCCGCAGCCTTTTTCTTACTTCTGCTTTCATTAACATAAACCACCTGAAGAGGCATCATAACCCAAGGTAGAAACTCCTTGACACATACACAAAACTTCACCCCATTTTGTATCGGAGTCTTAGGGTCAACAAATGACCAATTCAACCCAAAATGCCTGCAAATGTTACCAAAGTCATTCTATTATGATCCCACTATAAATAATGGTTAATAAATATCGAAAAACAAATCTAAAAACCTCCATGTCTTAAGAGCTGTCTTGCCCTTCTCATAGGTCTCACGGCCTGAACCAACCAAAACACGTGCATGATTGAGTAAGAAACCATCTTTTGAGAGCTCCTGATCTTCTTTGAGCAAAGAAACAGGCTTGGCAGTAGCTCCTTTGTATTTACTATCATAATTGAAGACACCTGACCTGAGGAAAACTAACAATTATTAGGATATGTATTCAAAAATCGGTTTAAATTCCACGATAAGAGAAAGAACAAGAAGCAAATCAAATCAGTGATCGAGCCAATTGCTATTACTTGTCAATGCAAGCCTTCTGTTCTTCAGGAGATGGTCGACCCCAGCACAAGAATACCATCTCTGTCAACACCATCAATAATTTTACACAAAGTCAATTAATATTAATGAAAAACTTGAACACTGAATTTAATTTTCCTTCCAAAAATGCTAATCAAAGAACAAGACAGAGCCAATATATTGCAAAATTCATGTTAAGAGCAAGTCTAATGAACTCAAATACAACAATTCAAGTTATTTGAACAGTGGATTGAAGCTTTAATGGCGAAAGATGATCAAAGATAGTGCAATTTAATTCAGCAGAAGGTATTAGAGAGGTGCCATGAAACTATATTGACACAATGAAAAATGAAAAATAAAAAATAAATCCATATATAAATAACAATTTTTTTAAAAAAAATAAATTAAAATACCTGGTTAAAGGGGAGAAGAAGTTGAATGTTGGGATTGAGCACAATTCGAAATGGTTCGTTGAATTGGATAATGCTACGATTTTTATGTTGAGAGAGTGACAGAGTGAAACGTAGCCCTCACGGTAAAAAGGATAAGGCCATGTCAATACAACGTCGTTTCATTGGTTCGTAAACGTCTTGTTTTTTAGGGAACCTCGTTTTGTCATTTCTTAAGCCAATTTTGTTTTTGTATTAGAATTTAGTCATTTGTGTATAACCTCAGATTCTCAATCATTTATTTAAATAAAGTTCATGTTAATAAAAATCAGGAAAAATCAGATATTCATAACTAAAATGTGATTTTGGATGTATCATTTGAGTGTAGATTTAATATTATTGTTCTAGGAAATTATACGAAATTCGAGAATCTTTATTCAGTCAAAGCAAAATTATGGGTGTATTCAATTGAGATTTTAAAAAATTATTTATGAATAAATAAGTTCAGTAAATTTTAAAAGACTATTTAAAAATATAATGACTTACAAGATTTTATTACAATTTTTTTAATTATGATTTTTTTACTCATTAGATTCTAAAAGATTTATATTATAAGAATTTTAAAAATTTGAAATGGACACATAATTTTTTTTTTTTTTTTTATGATGTTAACTAACCAACTTTTAATCGGATTATGAGTAATGTCTATCTAGTTCAATGACACATTCTTTTTCTAGGACAATGTTATATTTTTCATCATGGTTAGGTGAGGATGCCCCAACCTGGACAACTATATTTTCTTTTTCTAACGAGCATAAATCAAAGTGTAACTTTTTTAGAACCATGATTATATAGAATGGAACCAATAGTTATTCATTTATTTAACACAAGCTCTTGTCTTTCTCTTTTCTTTCTTTTTTTGAAAATTACAATAACAATAGTTCAAACAAATTATAACTCAAATAGTTCGACCAAAGTATCAAAATAGTTTAACCAAATTACAATAACAATAGTTCAACCAAAGCAGAAACAAAATGGCACAAAAAAAAATAGTTCAACAAAACCCAACATGCTTATTAGAAATCTTTATTATTATTATTTTTTTTTTGAAAACATTGGAAATCTCACTGCAACCACCCAATCCGGGCTTAATCAGAGTATGTAAAATTCGCGGTTATCCCAAGTTCTTATAAGAAATACATTTCCTGGACTCGAACTCACAACCAAATCATAAGCGCTTTACCACCAAACCACACCCCTTGTGACTCTTTCTCTCTTTCTAAAAAGAAAAAACTCTCACAAAACTTCTAATTTAAATATCTGAATTGATTGAAAGAGTGAATAAAATAGTTCAAGAGAGAAATAAACTCGTAGTGGCCATCATATCTCAGAAACAAATCACCTACAAATCCAGTATAGCGACGATGAATTTCCTTTAGGGATAAAATTGTTACAACATGCTTCGACCGAGTACAATTTCGTAATCTTACTTGATTATACTTTTATAGGATTGCTGAATATTTGCTAACACGTAATGTATTTACGATGCATGTATTAACAAAAAAAATAGACTGAAACAACTGTTTTTTTTTTTAATATTTTCAACAGTTGGAGCGTTCATAGTCACTGTTTGCTTAATTTTGATTTCAGTGTAATGCTTTTGGATCTGTTTTCACAAGAAATTTGAACTAAAAGTTTTGACTTTTTTCTATATGAAAAAAGAGAAACTGCATTACGCAGGTTGAAAAATATACTAATAAACAAGTACATTGTTCACGAATAGCTAACATGTCAATTCATCTTCTCATCTCTTACAGCAAAAAAAAATCTCACATCAAAATTCGGATGAGTTAGGATAAGATTTTTTTATAAAATTTGATATTTATAATTCTCACTAAATAGTCTCGCACAATTACACATATAAATAAATCCTTTAAAATAATTAAGTTTTTCAATACCATAAGACTTTTTATTACTTGTTTAAAGTCATATGATTGAATATCATTAGATTTGGACACTCTCTTTAAAAAATCATAGTAGTCTTAATGGAATATCACAAGGCGTTTTATATTATTTAAAAATCTTAATTGAACACCATAAGACTTATTTAACTCAAAATAGTCTTTTAAAATCCCAATTGAATACATCCCTTAAGAGTTTTTTTTTTTTTTTTAAATCGTTGAAAACCTTACCGCCAAACCACTCCTTCCGGGTTTAAGCGGAGCAGGTAAAATCTCCGGCCGTCTCAGGTTCTTATAAGAAACGCACTCTCTGAATTCGAACCCAGGATATCAAGATGAGATCTTGAATTCTATATCACCAAACTAGGGATCCCCTAGGGTTTATTAGTAAACCAAACATGAAGAAATCAGCATTTGCAGTGCAAAGTACACGAAGAATAAGCCAAAAACACACGGGAAGGAATCTCTGCTCAAGCTTTTGAGATGGTATATTGGCCACACTCGGTTTAGGGACAAAAAGCTTGACGCATTGCAATCAGTTTTATCAAGTCAATATCAAATTAAATACAAATTAATTAATTGATTGATTGATAAATCATTCTCTTGTTTAATTACAGGTTCTTAGCCTAAATAATCACACAATAATTTAAAGATCTAACCGCATAATATATTTCGAATATTAGATGTGAAAAAAAAAAATCTGCAATATTCCAATATGAGTCCAACTTTTCAATTTCACTTTGCTTATTCCAAATCTTAGCCAACAAGAGCATCTTATTATCACTCACTAAATTTAAAATAATAAATTGTATTATTATTGTAAATTTAGTGATAAGTAAGTAAGTATGCGTGTGTGTATAACACATCAAATTAGAGTTTTTTTTTTTGTAAATATTGAAAGCATTCTCGTCAAATCACTCGACTCGGATTTAAGTAGAATAGGTAAAATCATCGATTATCCTAAATTTTTACAAGAAATACACCCATGAATTCAAACTTAGAACTTGAACAATCAAATCATAAACCTTATGCCACCAAACCACACCATTTGGGGACAATTAAAGTTATCGTGAAACCAACCGAAAAATTGGATATTCGAAATGAACGAAATATTCAAAATATTTTTAAGATAATAATTGGATATTAATATCGAATACTTCTAATGGATATAAGATAATGGATACCATATCCAACCTAAACTTGAAACCATTATTATTTTCTTCTCTAATTTTAGATTAATCAAAGATCTATACATGTAAAACTTGAAATCTTTGTTATTTTCTTCGCTCATCCGGACGATAACCACCCACGGTTGTTTTGTATCTTCACCGAAAATGAAAGCCTATAAAAATTTTCCCATTTTAAATAAAATTAGCTTGGGACCCGCATTTTATGCGAATTGAGTTTATATTTAACCATAATGTTGATATTCATACAAGCATACAACAAACATAACTTTATATCCAAAAGGGGGAGAATTTGGTAATGACCTAAATAAGCCAGTAACTTTACCAATTAAGCTTATTAATCAATTTCTCAATCTCAAGCTATGATAAATAATATGAAAAGATAATATTAAGCTTGCGATAAAATAAAGAGATATATTTAGAGAAATTGATATCCGTGATTTATAGTGGTTCGGCCAACAATGCCTACGTCCACTCCTTCAAGCCGTGCTTGAAGATTTCTACTAAGTTGAGTCCACAACTTACACCGAGTTTTATGTGGCTCACCCGCAATCAAGAGTTTTGTCCTTTAGGTTCACTTCAAACATTTACACAAGAATTTTATCCATAGGTTCACTAATACCCCCCTAGAAACGTATAAGAAGTTTTCTCCTCGTACGGCTCGAGAAAAAAATGGTTAGAAGGATTGGTTGGGGAAGATCTATCTCTCTTCCAGGGAGTCTAGTCAATTGAAGAGTCATCTAAATCTGGTGATGAAAAGTCTGGATCTCTTGACGGGTTTGAGAGAACCAGATATGGGGGGTGATATCTTGAGATGACTGCAACCGTTTTCTTCCTTTACACAAGGCCATGCCTTTAATACGACAGGACCAATGGCAACTGATTGTTTCTACGCTCACTCACAAACCTTTACAATCCACCATTTTGAGTATATCCACTTATAAAGTGATTTCACAACCATAAGTGTTTGAATATAAATATTTTATAATTTACTTGGGCAGTCACAAAAGATAAAAAGATTCAATATGTGAGTTGCTAACCCAAGTGTTTTAAGCTCACTACAAATGATATGAAGGTGTAGTGTGTGAGCTTGAGTATGAGAGTATGATAATGAAGGTTTTGTAAACTCTCTGTTTTTGCCTTGGAAGAAATTGTATGAAGGTTCAAGAGCATGGAAAAAATGAATTTGGGGCTCAATATATAATGAAGGTGTAAACTGCCTCAACTATTCTGTCCGAGACCGGTATGTCGGTCTGCAGAGGCCAGTATGACGGTATGCCAAAGTATAACAATTATATTACAATTGAAGATTCAAGCACTATACCAGATTACTGACCGGTATGGAGGCTGGTATGTCTGTGTTCTTACCGGTATGGGGACCAATATAGTCCGTGCTGGTTTCCGAGAGCATGTAAGTGTTGGGGTTTTTAAGGGGGAATATCGGTAACGCAGCGGAAACGCGGAAAATCAAAATTTTCCGATTTCAAAATTTTTATTGGATCAATTAAATAAAATTATTTATTTAATTACCCAATTATCAAATTTTGAAAAAATTACACAATAAACCAAATTTCTTGGTAATTACCGAATTGACCCAAAACTTTACAAATTGATCATTTTAGTCCAAAATTTGTCAAATACAATTTTGGATGATTCTAAATCAGTTCTAAAATGATTTTCAACATATCCAATACATCAAAATCAGATTGCAACAAAGATCCCAAACTTTTTCCTAATTACCGAGAGGTCCCCAAATTTTCGGTTAATTACAATTTAGTCCCTTTTGTTCAAAACATGCCAAGATCAAATCCAATCAACCCAAAATTTTACATGCATCATATACACTCCATAATACATCACATATATGAAAAGCCCCAAATTTGGAGTGGGTTAAGAACCCTAATTTTTCAATTTCATCAAATTGAGCAATTTTACCAAATCTTTAAAATCCAACACTTTAATACATTCAATGCTTCACCAAACAAGCCTCACCACTTTGAAATAACTCTAGAACAATTCTAGGTCACCAAGGAGTGGCTCAACAACTCTAGAATGACAACTTGATTTCCAAAGAATCAAAAGTAAGCCTTTGAAACCATTTCAAGCTTACTTACATGCACACATCTTTCATTTAAGTTCACAACAATTAAAACACAAACTATAAAACATTAACTAAATAAGATATTAATATAATTAATTAAATAATTAAATAAAATATTTACCAAACTTAAACTAAAATCATGCCTAATTTAAATAATTTGAATATATCATATACTAAAATTAAAAAGAAGATATGCCTAATTAAAATCAATCCTAACCAATTAAAATCAATCAAATATTTGACTTCCTAATCTAATAAGACATCTACCAATTTAAAATAATTGACTTCCTAATTTAAAATATTTTGTCCCCCATCAATCTTGTGTATACCATTCTTAGGACTCATAATTTGGGAACTAGATCTCTTCCTTGTGAGACAAGGGCAAACCCTAGCTCTCTTCTATATAAACAAAGCTTCACCAAGCCTCCCCTGGTCTCCTAATTCACGAAAATTCACAAAAAAAAAATAAAAAGAAAAAGCTTCAAGGTTCACTGCAAGAAGGTAGAAAAGAGGCAAGGAAATTTCTCTTCATCTAATCCCTCCATAACCGAAAAACACCACCATCCTCCACCCCTCCATTGCCGCAAACTTAACCTTAGCCCAAGCCCATTAAATCACATCCAAAGATAATTAAAACATTTAAAATATATGTCACAAATTAAATTTAAATTAAATCTAAGTAAATTAAAACCAATTAAATTAAACACAAATTAAATTGAATTAAAACCAATTAAACACAAATTAAATTAATTGAATTGAAATTCAATTCAATTAAACACAAATTAAATTAAATAATTGAAATTAAACCAAATTTAATTAAAACGAATTAAAGTGGAATTAAAATAACTAAATTGAAATTAAATTAAATAACCTAAATTAAATTAATTAAATGATATACCAACTAAATAAAATATTAATTAAATCCCCATTCCAAATTAAATAAAACACATGCCTAAATTAAATAAATCAAATCAAATCACATTCCTAAACTAAACAAATCCCTTTCCTAAACTAACTAATTAAATCTTCCCCATAATCACACAATCTCCATTTCCTACCCATACAAGAATAACTTCAACCATCTCCTATAAAAAGACAAACAAACTAAATCTTTGAACCCCGGAGCTCACCATTCACGGCCTCCCTCTCAAAAAAAACCCTAAGCCTCTCTCTTCTCTCTCCCTCCTCTCTCTACAAAAACAAACCAAAAACCCTAAACTGCTTATAGCCCTCACGTAGCCAACAGAACCCTTCATGCTTTCCCCTCTCTCGGCTATACAACACACCACAGCAGCGACCAGCCACCCTAAAGCTTCTCACGTCCACGACCTTCACGCAACAACCAAACAAACGCCCCTCCACAAACGAAGACAAATAAGTCCCAGCCATCACACGCCAAAGCCTTGAGCCCATCAAATCTCGGCAACTCATCAACAAGCCCCAGCCATTACACGCCCATAATCTCACCCAAACTCCTCACCGACAAAACAAAAGAGAAACCCTAATTAGCCACACACGACCTTCTCTCTCCCCATGAGCCTTAAATCAACGTGAAGACAAAGATAGCCATATGAAGCCATGCAACACAGCCCACGTCAGCCATGGTCCCAGTCCGAATGGCCTCTGCGAAGTGCACTCTCTCTCCAGTAACAGCCACTCATTCTATAGTTGATGAACCTCCTGTGTCAGCAGCCCATGCACACGTCGCTCCCTCTATCTCCAAACCCTCACAACACATAAACCTCAGCCACGTAAAGACAACAAAACCCTAAACAACGACAACAAGGGCAAGCCTCTCTCCACTCCCTTTCTCTCAGTCACTACTATAACCCCGTTCGAACGCGTTCCGAAACGCCGCACGAACGCATGTTTTCTGTCTGGTCCCGTTCGAACGCGTTATCAAACGCTATACGGATGCGAACCTTCTGTCTACCGTTCGAACGCGTTTACGAACGCTACACGAACGCGAATACACTGAATTGAGTCATTTTCATCACATGTGCGTCTGTGTCTATATTTATCTTCTTTTGCACCACGTCATAGCATGCTCACTTTAATGCCTAATTGCATCCCTAAGCGTCTTTTTGCATTACGTACTTAGTTGACTCATTTATTTGTGCATGGACATGTAATGGCTATTTGTTGAAATCAAATGTTCGCCATATTTGATTCGCCTTTATGTGTGCTTGTGTGGTTAGTGTGTGCTTGTGTTTCCATGAATACAATATGCCAATGAAGTTGTATGTTCGTTGCTACTTTGATGTACTTTCAAGCATGCAATCTTAGATGTGAAATACATGTAAATTTAGATGCAAGTTTTATTTTATACATGTGAATTTAGAAGCATGATACTCTTGGAAATAAGTGTTACTTAAGCTTGATTAAATTATTACATAAATCCTTTCATTACAAGTGACATAAGTAAGGGACCATTCCGAACCCAACGGTTTGAGGTCTTCCCTTGCGAGGGGTGAGTGCAGCCTTAAATCTCATTTTCCCGGTTCACACCGGGTGGCGACTCCATTACTCTCCGATTTAGTCCCCTGTGGCTACTCCGTACTCCCGATCGGGCCGCGAGCCCGTGACAGCATGCGTCGCCCAGTTCCTGTGTCCCCACAGTCTGGCGACTCCACTACATCAAAGCAACACAAGATGAAGCTAAGCATGTTAGAAATATTTTTCATGTTGGAAGATTTGAAAGAAAACTTACAAAACCTTAAGATTTCCAAGATTTTCCTTCTTTTCTTCAAACTTTTCTCTCAACTACTTTTGTGTTTCATTTTGTAACTTATGAACCCTTAACCCTAAAAAATGAAAACAAAACAATATATACCCACAAAATTAAGCCCTTGGCCGAATTTGAGGCAATATTAATATCTAGATTTTTTTTTTATTTCATTTAAAGTTTAATTTATCAACTTGCTTTAATCATCATCAAACCATTTAATGATTTAAAGTAAGTCAACAATTGCAACTCAAAAAATATAACACTTATATTTATTTAAGGGTATGGCCGAATTTTACAATAAATGAAAGGAAATTGATATTTCAATTTTAACAATTTAAAATAAATATCCAAGGAAGTCAAATCCAATTTGACAACATTTTCCTGTAATATAAAGTCAAACATTTACACTAATAATCATTTTCTAACTTTATCATTTCATAAGATATTTATATTTTAATTATATTAATTAATTAATAATTAATTAATTAATTAATTAAATACAAATATCTCAAATATATGTATCATATTTACTTTAAATATCTCAAATACATATATAAATGATATATGTCAAATACCTTTATTTGATAATTTATTAATGTGTATTTAATAATATCATATATTAAATAAAAATACACATTAATTAGGAAATGACGGTTCGACCCGTTGGCATGTATTTTTCATTTAACGTTTAAACGGTTTATAAATAATCACCATTATTTATAAAAGTCGCCCTAGTACTCTACGAGTATATTTCATTAGTGAGACTCTCTAGATTCATGTATATCCGTCATAAAATCCAATTTCATGTCCATAATTTACTCACCCGTAAATTATGACGACCACGGATAAACTAGTTGAATCATACATGTCGAGGTCATTGCATACGTATAATTCATCCGTCACAAGTATCAGGATTATCCCAGAGATATAGATATAAACATCAAATCTCTATAGGTATAATCACGTCGACGTTTCTATTAGCAATCTCTAAATAACACTCGGAACATACTTCTGAAGTATAATGTGGCCACAAATTTAACAGAATGCTAATCACATTTGGACTACCTATGCTCTGTATACAGAACTGACAGATCATTATCTTGATACACACAGGATGTCTTGAGGATCGGTCCACACCCAACAAACAGGCGGAGGTCTGATCTAAATAGATCGGTGACATGACTGCCATCTAAGTGTCGAAGATGTCTCATACATCCACAGTGGTATCTCAAGTCGAATGACCACTATGCTACTCAACTCGAGAAGATTCTTATTGACGTTGGTGTACCATCTATTAAGGGTGGCAGTTTAGCCCGCGACCCGGCCCGGCCCGGGGTGGAAAAAGCCCAGGCTGGGTGTAGGCACTGCATTTTTTTGCATATAAGCCCGATGATGAGTCTCGTATGGAGACACTACCTCTTTAGTTGTGAAAGCCGCGGGAAACGGACGTTGGAAGGGTAAAGTTGGAAATTAGCATTTTATCAGATTTAACTCGCTTGTTTCGCTTCGGGTTCGCTTGTTGGACCTCTGTTTTTAAACACATCTCACAAATTAAATAATTAAAACATTTAAAATACATGTCACAAATTAAACTTAAATTAAATTAAAACATATGTCACAAATTAAACTAATTTAAAGTAAATTAAAATACAATTAAAATCCAATTAAACTAAATCAAATTAAAGTCCAATCCAATTATAACCAATTAAATTGAAATTAAAATTAAATTAAATTAAACTAAAATACATTGAATTAAATTCAAGCTAATTAAATTAAATTCCTAACTAAAATAAATCATTTCCAAAATTAAATCACTTCCAAATTAAAATCAAATTTAAGATATTCACCCACCAAATTATAAATATTATTTCCCTTTATAAACTAATCAAATCCATCCCCATTTACATGATTTATTTCCTTCCAAATAAACCCATGCAGAAACCCTAATACACTACTATATAAACAACAAACCCTAATCCTCTTGGACGGCAGCTCACTCTCTCTCTCGCTTGGATGGCATCACAAACCCTAAAACCTAACTCATCTCTCTCATCGCCTCCTTCACGCCACCATCTCTCTCCCTGATCGAGCCCTTCACTAAAACCACACGGCGTTGAGAACAAACAGAACCCAAAAATTCCTTCTCTCTCACGGCCGTAGCTAAAATAAACCCAAGTCACAGATCAGGCACAACCCACGTCGCCCAGCTCGCCACTCACCCACACAAACCGTCATCGCACAGCTCACACATTAAGCATTAAAATGCCAAAGCCTCACGCCTCATTCAAGCCACAACAAACACAGACCTCTCGCAGCTCTCACTCTCGGCGGAACCCTCATAAAATCAGAAACGATAACCTTTGCTGCTCACGCCTCACTCCCACTCACAAACAACATTAGCCCCTCAAGAGCCCCTCACGTAAGCAAATCCACTTACGCCAAAACACAAAGCAGTTCCTCAACCAGCAAATACAAACGTGAACAACAAAAGGAGCAACAACCACATCGGCCAAATAAACGCCCCTCACCAGCCCTTGAACCTGCCTTCATCACCTTCAACGCACAATGCTCACAAAATCCATACAGCCCTCGCGCCTATAAGCCACAACAGACCTCACACCAACAAACCCTTAACAGCCCACTGCCTCTTACGTAACACCCATTGCCTCTTCTCACGCTAATCTCAACAACTCCAATTACCTCACGCCTCAAACCCTATCACGCCACTTGCCAACAGCCCCTCACGTGAACAACGAGAAGCCCTCATCAGCCCATCACGCCTCACACGTAGCCTTAACGCATCAGCACTCACAAACTACACACAATAAGCCATCTAGTCCCCTACACACATTAGCCTCAGCTCACGCACCATAGCCTGCTTAAACTCACTGCCGCCTAAACAAACTTGCCATCTCACAGCCCTTTAGCCTTCATCACACCATGTAGCCTTCACCTTGCCCTCAAAATTCACATAGCCTCAACACATAACAACCACGCTACAAATTGCCACTTCGCCGTCTGCCCCTAGAAAGCCACGTTGCCTCCCGTTCAACAAACACCTAAAAGCCACTTACGCCAACGTTGACACCCCCACGCACTCAACAATAAACACGCTACAATCTGCCGCATAACCTCCCAAAAATCACGCCATAAACCAAACAAAATATGCCGCACAACCTCCCAAAAATCACGCCTTAAACTGCCTTCAAATGCCCTCCAAAAACTGCCTTCAACACACCCAAAACTGCACGTATTTAGTCCCCTAAATTGCCCAGAAAACAGTCCAGAAAACTGCCCAGTAAAACCCACAAAACTGTCCCGCAAAAACCCAAACTGCACCCTGAAAACTGCCACAAACTGTCAAGGAAAACAGCACTGTTCGACCTCCGAAACTGCCCAATTTTTATCACCAAAACAGCCCACATTTTAGCCATAAAAGCCGCAAAACAATAAGGCCTAATTCGTGACCAGAAACAGTAGTGAAACTGAGGAACAACAGTGGCCCGAACATCAAAACAGCGAGGAAAGACGTTGAGCTAATAAATCAGAAAAGTAGCGGATCATTCACCCTTCGGACGGCCGTGTAACGCCCTTTCGTGAGACGACAAAAGAGGTTAGACCTGAGGACACCATTTTACTTATTATCTTTCGTTTATTTTATTTATTTTAAAAATATTATTGCATGAGAGTCGTTTAAAGCATGATGTGATTGTTGGATGAGCGGGATATGTGTTCCCTTTTGTGGTATATCGGATGGAAACCCGGACATAAATTCCATAGCCGATTCCGAACGGACGGTACTGCGGTTTGCACTCGGGATACAATGCCACGTACCACTTGAGAGACACGTATTTCGTTTCATCCAAACTTTGTATTCAAGCATGATTAGGTTGTTAGCGTGTTATTTATCTTAAGCATGATTTAGTCGATAGAAAGTTATTTCTTTATGCATGATTAAGTTGTTTTCACATTAGGGATTTAATTTATATCTATGCTTAGATTCTTATTTATTTTCCGCATTAGATAATTGAGCATGTTGTGTGATGATTGTATGTTATTGCGTGTTTGCCGTTATGACAACTTACTTTGAAGTATGCGAACTTAGAAATAGGTTCTCATTGTTATCATTATGCATGCAGACTTAGGCGTAGATTACCCTTGAGCATGAATGTTGAATAGATTCGGTTAGTTTATTGCACAAATCATATCATCACAAGTGACATAAGCAAGGGACCATTCCGAACCCAACGGTTTGAGGTCTTCCCTTGCGAGGGGTGAGTGCGGCCTTAAATCTTTGTCCCGGTTCACACCGGGTGGCGAATCCATGTTATTTCGTACTCCCAACTAGGCCGCGAGCCTAGAACAGCGTCGCCGAGTTCTGTGTCCCACAGTCTGGCGACTCCACTGGGGATAGAGAATCGGCCCCGAAATCATGTCTTGTGATGATTATGATTTGTGCTTTAGTTAACCGTGTCTATAGTGGGTTGAAGGGGTTTAGTTAAAGGCATTGCCAGTGAGAGCCTTCGTCAGCGAGAGCCTTTGTCCGCACTCCCGTAAACCCACATGTGAACCTTAGTCGTAGAACTAGTAGAAATTATTTTTTTATGTTGATGTTTTGGACCATCGTCATTTGGATCCAGTTGGACCTTTTGTCAAAATATGTGAACTTATTGGGCCATTTAAACTGGGACGAGTTCGTGTCCTTTGACAGTCGGGCCAAAAGCTTCTAAAATGTCGATGGGCCATTTTAAGTTTGGGCCTCTTATCATTTGAAGTTGTTTAGCCATGTTATCGCAAAGTGTAAACATGTTGGGCCTTTTCAACTGGAACAAGTTTGCACCGGGCAATAGTATGATTGAATACTTTAAAATGGTAATGGGCCAACTAGTGTAAAATTTTTTAAATGAGCTTATATATTACATACATTGCACGTATCTCATGCATTTCATGCATACACGTATCATGTTAACCCCGTGTCTTAAAAGCCATCATAGATATCTGTTGGGTTAGGGATAAAAGAAGGCTTGTCAAGAAGAGTTTAGCAAACATGGATATCAGGGAAAAGGAAACCAAGAAACAGAAAACCTTGCGGCAAGGATAGAAAAACCATTGGGGGCCTTCAAAAAAAAAGAGAGAAAAGAAAAAAAAAGAGAAAAAAAAAAGGGTTGTGTAGTTCTTAATAGTTAGGCATAAGTCCGATGATGAAATTGATTACTTTAGAGAGGAATCTTAGAAACGATAAACTCTTGATGTGCTTCTATCTGATACTTTGAGTGATTGATCTATGTTAGACTCGTAAGCACTTGATTATGGTTCTTAGCAGTGAAAACCTGAGTAGCTAGCAAAGTGTCTAGTCGAAGAAATTGTAGGTCGGTGAATGACCGTTTGCTCAGATGTCTATCTTGATTTGCTTATATTATGATGTGTGGTATGGTTGAAAATAAAAAGAATAGTCTCTAAAGAAAAAAAAAATTTTAACCACCTATAACCGATAAGCGTGAAGCTACCCATGGGCGAGTATTAGGACCACCATGAGGAGAAATGATACCTTAAAGGGTAGGTGTGTTGAAAAAAAAAAGAGAGAAAGGAAAAGAAAAAAAAACCATACCACATTGAGCACGAAAAAACAATTGCAGAGCATAACTGAGACATCTAGGTTGGTTTGACCCACCGATCCCGATTTTTGAAACGAAATCATTGAGTTGGCTTGCTTAAGGATCAAGCTGTGAAAGAACCTCTGTACACACACACTTTGAGTCTGGCATAGATCATTTATTCAAAGACTTGGATTTGAGTTGCATTGAGTGTTTTGAAGGTTCTCTGGTTTCATTACTGAGCATTCTTTGAGGACAATGATATGTATAACTATTGGGACTATTTCGTAGCATGTGATATAGTATGATGATATGGAAGGCCCCATCATGTGGTTCATCTTGACCAAGTGCAAACAGCGGAGAACAGAAAGATAAATCAAGACTGGGGACGACCAGTCTACCACCCCGCGAATAAGGTAAACAACAAGATATTGAGTCATGAGACCATAGAGAAGACTGAGCAATCACCTGGAGAACTGATGGAAGACCTAACCCAACGGAATAGGAAATTCATTCATGCATGCAGGCATACACGTAACGCTTTTTTGCATTCTTTTTGTGTTTGTTTTTTTTTGTATTCACATGTTTTGAAGAAGAAAAAGAAAAGCGGCAAAGACAAGCCAATCAGAAGCAGCAACAGTACAGTCAGTTTCAAAAATGAATCAGTTTTGGGGATGAGTCCCAGGGTTGAGGCCCATATCTATTTCAGTCTTGGGGATGAGTCTCAGGGGCGAGGCCCACATCAGCATCAATCTGGGGGCGAGGCCCACATTAGTATCAGTTTGGGGCGAGGCCCACATCAGTTTCAGTCTGGGGGCGAGGCCCACATCAGTATCAGTCTGGGGCGAGGCCCACATCAGTATCAGTCTAGGGGCGAGGCCTCATTCTGGGGGCGAGGCCCATATCAATATCAGCATGGGGGCGAGGCCCACATCAGTATCAGTTTAGGGTGAGGCCCATATTAGTATCAGCATGGGGGCGAGGCCCACATCAGTATTAGTCTAGGGGCGAGGCCCACACCAGTATCAATTTGGGGCGAGGCCCACATCAATATTAGTCTAGGGGCGAGGCCCACATCCGTATCAGTTTGGGGCGAGGCCCACATCAGTATCAGTTGAGGGCGAGGCCCGCATCAGTACCAGTTCAGGGTCGAGGACCCATTACATTATCGGTTTGAGGGCGAGGCCCCCATTGTCAGCGGTATTGGGATGCGTCCCAGGGTCGAGGTGCCCCCGTTGTCGGTTGCAGTTTCGGGATGCATCCCAGGGTCGAGGGCCCACTGCATCATCAGTTGTAGTTCCGGGATGCGTCCCAGGGTCGAGGACCCACTACATCATCAGTTTGAGGGCGAGGCCCACTTTTTCAGCGGTATTGGGTCGAGGTGCCCCCGTTGTCGGTTGCAGTTCCAAGATGCGTCCCAAGGTCGAGGGCCCACTGCATCATCAGTTGTAGTTTTGGGATGCGTCCCAGGGTCGAGGACCCACTACATCATCAGCTTATGGGCGAGGCCCACTTTGTCAGCGGTGTTGGGTCAAGGTGCCCAGGGTCGATGTGCCCCCGTTGTCGGTTGTAGTTCCGGGTCGAGGTGCCCACTACATCATCAGTTCGAGGGCGAGGTCCCTATTATCAACGGTGTTGGGTCGAGGTGCCCCCGTTGTCGGTTGTAGTTCCGGGTCGAGGTGCGCAGGGTCGAGGTGCCAACTACATCATTAGTTCGAGGGCGAGGTCCCAATTGTCAGCGGTGTTGGGTCGAGGTGCCCAGGGTCGAGGTGCCCCCGTTGTCGGTTGCAGTTCCGGGATGCGTCCCAGGGTCGAGGGCCCACTGCATCATAGTCACAATTCACATTCGGTGGTTCGGGAACAAAGCCCAGAGGTCGAGGCGCCTCGCCACCATATCTACTACATCAGCAAATCAGTTCGAAGCAGCGGGCAAACCAGGTGGCAGCTGGCGAGCCAGGTAAGTGAAAATGCATTGCACGTACTTTGATAGGATTGTCATTGTCACACACACTGCACAAGTCCCATCAAAGTGGGGGCGACTGTAGGCACTGCATTTTTTGCATATAAGCCCGATGATGAGTCTCGTATGGAGACACTACCTCTTTAGTTGTGAAGCCGCGGGAAACGGACGTTGGAAGGGTAAAGTTGGAAATTAGCATTTTGTCAGATTTAACTCGCTTGTTTCGCTTCGGGTTCGCTTGTTGGACCTCTGTTTTTAAACACATCTCACAAATTAAATAATTAAAACATTTAAAATACATGTCACAAATTAAACTTAAATTAAATTAAAACACATGTCACAAATTAACTTTTAAAGTAAATTAAAATACAATTAAAATCCAATTAAACTAAATCAAATTAAAGTCCAATCCAATTATAACCAATTAAATTGAAATTAAAATTAAATTAAATTAAACTAAAATACAATTGAATTAAATTCAAGCTAATTAAATTAAATTCCTAACTAAAATAAATCATTTCCAAAATTAAATCACTTCCAAATTAAAATCAAATTTAAGATATTCACCCACCAAATTATAAATATTCTTTCCCTTTATAAACTAATCAAATCCATCCCCATTTACATGATTTCTTTCCTTCCAAATAAAGCCATGTAGAAACCCTAATACACTACTATAAAAACAACAAACCCTAATCCCTTGGACGGCAGCTCACTCTCTCTCTCGCTTGGACGACATCACAAACCCTAAAACCTAACTCATCTCTCTCATCACCTCCTTCACGCCACCATCTCTCTCCCTGATCGAGCCCTTCACTAAAACCACACGGCGTTGAGAACAAACAGAACCTAAAAATTCCTTCTCTCTCACGGCCGTAGCTAAAATAAACCCAAGTCACAGATCAGACACAACCCACGTCGCCCAGCTCGCCACTCACCCACACAAACCGTCATCGCACAGCTCACACATTAACCATTAAAACGCCACAGCCTCACGCCTCATTCAAGCCACAACAAACACATACCTCTCGCAGCTCTCACTCTCGGCGGAACCCTCACAAAATCAGAAACGATAACCTTTGCTGCTCACGCCTCACTCCCACTCACAAACAACATTAGCCCCTCAAGAGCCCCTCACGTAAGCAAATCCACTTACGCCAAAACACAAAGCAGTTCCTCAACCAGCAAATACAAACGTGAACAACAAAAGGAGCAACAACCCACATCGGCCAAATAAACGCCCCTCACCAGCCCTGAACCTGCCTTCATCACCTTCAACGCACACTGCTCACAAAATCCATACAGCCCTCACGCCTATAAGCCACAAACAGACCTCACACCAACAAACCCTTAACAGCCCATTGCCTCTTACGTAACACCCTTTGCCTCTTCTCACGCTAATCTCAACAACTCCAATTACCTCACGCCTCAAACCCTATCACTCCATCTGCCAACAGCCCCTCACGTGAACAACGAGAAGCCCTCATCAGCCCATCACGCCTCACACGTAGCCTTAACGCATCAGCACTCACAAACTACACACAATAAGCCATCTAGCCCCCCACACACATTAGCCCCAGCTCACGCACCATAGCCTGCTTAAACTCACTGCTGCCTAAACAAACTTGCCACCTCACAGCCCTTTAGCCTTCATCACACCATGTAGCCTTCACCTTGCCCTCAAAATTCACATAGCCTCAACATATAACAACCACGCTACAAATTGCCACTTCGCCGCCTGCCCCCAGATAGCCATGTTGCCTCACGTTCAACAAACACCTAAAGGCCACTTACGCCCACGTTAACACCCCCACGCACTCAACAATAAACACGCCACAATCTGCCGCATAACCTCCAAAAATCACGCCCTAAACCATACAAAATCTGCCGCATAACCTCCCAAAAATCACGCCTTAAACTGCCACGGTGCCACAACTGCCCTCAAAAAACTGCCTTCAACACACCCAAAACTGCACGTATTTAGTCCCCTAAACTGCCCAGAAAAACAGCCCAATAAAACCCACAAAACTGTCCCGTAAAAACCCAACTGCACCCTGAAAATTGCCGCAAACTGTCAAGGAAAACTGCACTGTTCGACCTCCGAAACTGCCCAATTTTTATCACCAAAACAACCCACATTTTAGCCCTAAAAGCCGCAAAATAGTAAGGCCTAATTCGTGACCAGAAACAGCAGTGAAACTGAGGAAAAACAGTGGCCCGAACATCAAAACAGCGAGGAAAGACGTTGAGCTAATAAATCAGAAAAGTAGCGGATCATTCACCCTTCGGACGGCCGTGTAACGCCCTTTCGTGAGACGACAAAAGAGGTTAGACCTGAGGACACCCTTTTACTTATTATCTTTCGTTTATTTTATTTATTTTAAAAATATTATTCCATGAGAGTCGTTTGAAGCATGATGTGATTGTTGGATGAGCGGGATATGCGTTCCATTTTGTGGTATATCGGATGAAAACCCGGACATAAATTCCATAGCCGATTCCGAACGGAAGGTATTGCGGTTTGCACTCGGGATACAATGCCACGTACCACTTGAGAGACACGTATTTCATTTCATCCAAACTTTGTATTCAAGCATGATTAGGTTGTTAGCGTGTTATTTATCTTAAGCATGATTTAGTCGATAGAAAGTTATTTCTTTATGCATGATTAGGTTGTTTTCACATTAGGGATTTAATTTATATCTATGCTTAGATTCTTATTTATTTTCCGCATTAGATAATTGAGCATGTTTGTGTGATGATTGTATGTTATTGCGTGTTTTCCGTTATGACAACTTACTTTGAAGTATGCGAACTTAGAAATAGGTTCTCATTGTTATCATTATGCATGCAGACTTAGGCGTAGATTACCCTTGAGCATGAATGTTGAATAGATTCGGTTAGTTTATTGCACAAATCATATCATCACAAGTGACATAAGCAAGGGACCATTCCGAACCCAACGGTTTGAGGTCTTCCCTTGCGAGGGGTGAGTGCGACCTTAAATCTTTGTCCCGGTTCACACCGGGTGGCGACTCCATGTTATTTCGTACTCCCAACTAGGCCGCGAGCCTAGAACAGCGTCGTTAAGTTCTGTGTCCCACATTGGGCCTTTAAATGAAAGCCCGGCACGGGCCCGGCCCCGGGCTGGGCTAATTTAAAAAAATAAAACAAAAACATAAATAAATATATATATATATATATATATATATATATATATATATTTAATATGTTTGTATCATTTTTATTATTTTTAACATTTAAATTGTTAATTTATCAATGAAATTTGTGATTTATTTATAAATTGTCTTTGTATATAGTGTAAATATATTTTTTTATTATTTTTAATTTTTAATTTTTTTTTTAAATTCGGGCCCAAAAAAAAGCCTGGGTCTTTGTTGGTCGGGCTCGGGCCGGCCCATTGCCACCCTTACCATCTATTAAGAATCTTCGGTGAGTCGTTCAGTGTTTATCCACTATAAACACATACACGTATATACGAGTCTCCCCAGACTCATGATTCAATGGGATAAACCATCGGACCAAGTCTCGATATACGACATGTACTGGTCTCAACGGATTTGATTAACTGACCCGTGTTAGTAAATCTTGACCAGGAACTATATTTGATCATATACATTTAGCAGTGACACTTCCCAATGTCAATTACAAAATACCTTTGTAACTGTGTGTGTAATACATTATATATTATCGGGTCTTTGTCTAATATATATATATATATCACTAAACCACATTTAGTTTCAATCTAATCGTAATCAGATCGAATACATATATAAAAACAAGAGGTGCAACCATAAATAAGTAATATTATGGAAAAATGAATTGATCGTATTCATGAATCAGACATAAATATGATGCAGATTGGCGCTCTGAGCACCAACCCCAACAGTAAGATATGAAGGTTGATCGGTATGAAGATCGGTATGCTTTAGACCAGTTTCAATAGTTGTGCAAACTCTAGAGTGACTGATATGGGTGACCAGTATGGAGTAGCCCGGTTCCAGAGGTGATGCAATAACTACTCAAAACATAGTAGGGGTACCTATATACCGATGTGGAGACCAGTATGCTAATCTCAGTGCGAAAAAGTCAGGATTTGAAAGTTAAACTCATTTTGCAAATGACCCTAATGTATTTATATGAATGTGCATATGTCTTATGAGGTTAGAAACTTAAATTAACAATTCACTTACAAAGAGAGCCATAAGTTAAGACTACACAATATATTCTTCATTTGTCACTTAAGTCTTCACATTCATTTCTCTTCATCACCAATGTGCTTCGACATCTTTTTATAATTGTGTCGAAAATTTTTAGTGTTACATCATTAAAATCCATCTTGAGAATATGTCGCTAACAAATGCAATCTTAAAATTACATTAAAAAAAATTGAATTTACTAATTTTATTCTCAATTTAACTAACAAATTATTTCAAATAATTTGATAATTCGAACATAATTAAGGGATAACAATAAGGTAATATTTTTACTTAACTTTTTTTTAATCATAGGATTACATTAAAATGACATATAAATAACTCATCAAAATTGTTAACTTCCAAAACTCACATTGTTCTGGGGCTTCATTAATTGTAGCTTTTTAAAAATAAAAATTGATTTTTTTTCCTCACATCTCTTCCTTTTATCCACTTTCTTTTTACTTTTCTTACTAACCTTAAAATCTCAAGAAAACAATGAAGCAAATATGAATTCTTACATTGCGCACCATCTATATTCTTCTAGAAAAATTGGGAAATTTTCTAATACAAAATATAATATGCCTTGGCATTCACATTGCAACTCATTAATCTAATTAGTTGTACGATTACAATAAAATGATAGATTAATCAAGAATAAATAAATTTGTGTTTCAAAATTCAAATAATGAAATCAAAGTACAATCAAGAATTCATCACTTGAGGCAAGAACTAAACCTTTGATTCCCACACGGAGATTGAAAATATTAAACGGTAAAAAAAATTAAAGAAATTAAAATTAAAAAACAATAAATGATTTCATGACGTTTTTGAATCAAAATACATACTCTACTCTTTTTTTTCTCCTTCTTTTTTCCACTGCTATCTCTTTCTACTATTTCGTAATCATTAAAATCTTCATCCATTGTCATTTTATCGGTAATGAGTAGCATAGAGTTTGCATATGTATATAGAATTCTAGTTTGCATGAAATTGTAGTATCTATTAACGTAGAGTTTGCATAAATATATGATTAGTTGGCCAAATAATTAAAGTTAAATTGATCTCTTAGTGGTATACAACTAATTTACAGCATTTATTCATGCATAGCCATAAATTTATACGTGTAATGTGCGATGTTATCGAAGATGTCGACGCTTTCTTGCACTTTCTTCAACACTCGATCGATCTCACATTTTAGCTTTCGAATGGCGCTCATTTGGATAGAATCGTATAGAAGCGAAAAATTGAACTTCCGAAGGGGAGTTTTAGCATCGAAGTATATACGGCGGTTAGGATATTTGATTCGGAATATGGTAGATTAATTTATTAATTTTTTTTTATTTGGAATATGATAATTGAATTTAATATTTAATTAAAAAATTTGTTTTATTTGTTTTATTTCAAAATTAAGTCACATACGTGACGTATTGAGAGAGATTAAAGTGTTTAATTTTTATATATACTAGCACATTACATTCACTTTATGCGGATTGAACATTTATTTTAGGTACTGATCTTGTAAATGTTCCGGATCTTGTCAGTTTTTTAATTTAAATGAAACAATTGATTTACTTACACATAATATTTATGCATCATTCGTTTGTCTCTCAGTTCTCAAATAATATTTCTAATTTATTGTGAAAGCACTAATAGTTAAAGTATGCACCTCGAAGCATAGTAAATAATAAAAAATTCATGAAATAAAAAAAATTTATAGAAATAATTTAAAATAAAATAACAAATAACAATAGACTTGAAATTCAAAAAAATTGGGTAGGTGATGTTTTGTGGGCGGTTACTATTTAGGTTTCTTATTTTAATATGATATTATATTTTTATATTATAATAGGTTTCTTATGTTAATAATTTATTATTTTAATTTTATAATTCAATTAATTATAGAGATTATGTACCAAATATTTTTTTATTTTAATAGAAAATTATAATATATCTTCTGATTATAATAGATAATAAAAAAATTAATTATAAAGACTGAGTAGGGGTGATCACGGTTTCGAATCAAACCGCAACCCGACCCAAATCGCATCGACCCAAACTGTACCGCGCGATTTGAAAAAAATTAAAAATGATTTCGGGTCAATCGGAACCGAACCACAAATTTCGGGTCGGTGTGCGATTTTGACCCAACCGAGACCCGAACCGCCCAAAACTGTAAATTTTGACTCAAACCGCCGACCCGCGTTAAAATTAGATATTATTTTATATTTTTCTTCTTCTTTAACCATGAAATTTAAGATATTTAATGATTATATGACAATATGAAATGTATAAATGAAAATTAGGTATTTTTTCTCTTCAATTATTATGTGAAAATACACAAAATTTCCTTAAAAAAATTTATAATCCAAACCGCCGATCCGAACCGCCCAAATTGCTAAACCGCCAACCCGAACCGCTGCGGTTTTCCTTATCAAATTTGCCGTTTCGGTTTCTAATTTCCCAAACCGCCAACCCGCGCGGTTTGAAGTGAAAAATGAAAAAATCGACCTGAACCGCACCGCGAACACCCGTATGATTGAGTGTCATGTGACGCGATAAAAAAACTTAAAAATATTCAACTTATATATATATATATCTACACGCTTTGTCTGATTATCTGTGATATTATTCAAAAATTAATCAGATAGTATAATATGTTTTATTGTTATAATATGGTTCTTATTTAATAGATTTATTAATTTAATTTTATAATTTAATAGTGTTTTTTAATTGTAATAGGATATAATATGTATTTTTATTATACTACAGTTCTTATAAAATTGTAATATGTATTTTATTTAATAAAAAATAAATTGTAGAGATATTTTAATTTTATAATTTAATTATAAAAAATTAATTGTAGAGGTTAATTGTAGAGAATAAGTGTCACATACGCTTTTTTATTTTAATGAGAGATTATAATATATTTTCTTATTATAATAGATTTCTTTATTTGATTTTAAAATTTTATGATAATAAATTAAAATATTAATTAATAGGTTTCTTACTTTAATAACATATTAATTTTTTTATATTGTAATAGATTTCTTATGTTAATAATTTATTATTTTAATTTTATAATTTAATAATAAAAAATAATTGTAAATATTAGGTTAATTATAGATAATTTGATAATATTTTTTAAATTTTAATATGATACTATAATATGTTTTCTTGTTATTATATAATTTTTATAAAATTATAATATGTATTTTTATTGTAATATGTATTTTATTTAATAGATTAATTAATTTAATTTTATAACTTTAATATGAAGCTGCCATATGGCGCGATGAGGATGTTTAAAAATGTTTAACTTATATATATATATATATATAAATTAATTGTAGAAATTAGGTTAATTGTAAATAATTTAATAGTTTTTTTAATTGTAATAGGATATAATATGTTTTTTTAATTATAATACAGTTCTTATAAAATTATAATATGTTTTATTGTAATTAGACCCGGCGGCGGTTCGGTTCCGGTTCGGAACCGAACCGAACTGGCCGATTTCCGATTCCACAAGTGTGGAACCGAAACCTTGAACCGAACCGAAACCGACCGGTTCGGTTCGAACATTTTTTTTAATTTTGAAAATAAATTAAAATAAATGAGATTAATTTAATAAATAAATAAAATTATTACATTGAAGAGCTTGAGCTTAAATTTTTAAAAATTTAAGTTGCATATGTATCCTCCAGGGTGAGAGGAATCAAAGCTCACGTAATTCCATTACAATTTTAAGATATTTCCCCTTTGTAAATTTACAATTTTATAATTATCAATCATCATTATCAGTTGATCTTTTAGCTCCGGTTCCGCTTGCACTTGTTGTTGCAGATGCATTATCGAACAAATCTTCAAAATCATTGGGGGCATCTTCTTGTTGTCTCAGATTAGCTCGAGTCCAATCATCCACACAAGCTGTTGCTTCTAGAGTGCTTGGATGTAATGAAGATCGTTTAGCTTCCAGTATATTGCCTCCCAAGCTGAAGGCTTGCTCAACCGCAACGTGGAAATATGTGATGCCAATATATCTTTAGCAATAATTGATAAAACATGATATATATTTTGATGTTGGTTCCACCAGTCAAGAATTTTAAAATTTTTACTAACTAAACTTTCAGTAGTAAACTCGAAATTTGTAGATAAATAATTATCTAATTCGGGGTTATTAGTTGTCGTATCCCTAACTTTTTTATTTCGTTGCAATAACCAACGATACTCTGCGCTAAGTCTTGTTTGAATTACCGGTTCGCTACTACTAGATTCACTTAATGTTCCTAAGTTATATCTTACAATATAATCATTAAATAACCCAATTAAATCATTTCTTAATTTCATCATTAATCTTGTAATATCAATTTCATCTAATATTCCTATATAACCATTGTGGATGCTGGATTTCGGCCGAGGTCCACAATCAGAATTTGGAAGTAGGGGCACTAACAATCCTGCAAAACAAAGAAGAACGAATGGGAGTAGACTGCCTACCGGTGTGGTAGGTACCGGAGACACTCCGACGCCCAAGTCAATAGTATGAAATGGATAGTAAATATGTTAACTATGAAAGCAAGGTTTCCTATTACCTTGACCTTCTTTAAGTGGCCGTGAGGGCGGAAGAAAATGTTTAGGAAATATGAAGCTCTGAGAGTTTTTATTAGAGAAGAGAAGCTTGTCAGAAAGCACTGCCCTTCTCTCGTATTTTGTTCGTAATTTATAGTTGAAGGTAAATGACTTTTGCAGCTGGCATCAGTCCCACAATGTGCTAAGATATCTTTATTTAGTGAACAAAGTGGAGTAGTTGGATTATGATTAGGGTAAGTGGGAAACGTTTGGTAAAGATTTGGCTTCATGTATGAATCATTCTTCTGCAAGTGGAAGAAGGGTTTCATTGGGCTTTATGTGTCGGGCAAAGTAGAAGAAGAGTAGTTGATATAATTAGAGGTTTTTTGTATTTAAGCTTATGACTTAATTGTGACTCAATAATACATAAATCTTCTTGGGCCTGGCCTTTACTTTCGGGCTTTGCATACCATTCTGGGCTTTTAAGGTAAAAGACGGTTTTATCCTTGACCCATTTTTGATTCGTACAGTTTGTCCCTTACTCTCTAAGTCAAAAAAGTTTGTCTTAGAGAGTATATACATTTGTGTCGAATGATACTAATCACAAAAGCACGTGACAAGAATGTATCACCTTCTGTTGGATTGTTTTATAAGAGCTTTGTGCAAAAATGTGGGTTTTTTGGAATATATTGCGTGTATCATCTGGGCAGACGAAGTCTTAGTACTTCTGATTTGGCTTGACTTATGGTAATTGGTTCTTGGTCGTCTGATCAGTTTGAAGATCCATGGATACATTTGACTCGACATAAGTAATGGAAATAGTCTCTGGTCCACTGAACCGAATGCAGGATCATGAGTCCAATCTTGACTCGACAAGAGTCACGGAGAATGTCCCTTTGTCGACTGAACCAAATGCAGGTTCAGGAGTCCAACTTGACTCGACAAGAGTCACGGAGAATGTCCCTTTGTCGACTGAACCAAATGCAGGTTCAGGAGTCCAACTTGACTCGACTAGAGTCATGGGGAATGTCCCTTTGTCGACTGAACCAAATGCAGGTTCAGGAGTCCAACTTGACTCGACAAGAGTCATGGGGAATGTCCCTTTGTCGACTGAACCAAATGCGGGTTCAGGAGTCCAACTTGACTCGACTAGAGTCATGGGGAATATCCCTTTGTCGACTGAACCAAATGCAGGTTCAAGAGTCCAATCTTGACTCGACTAGAGTCACGGGGAATGTCCCTTTGTCGACTGAACCAAATGCAGGTTCAGGAGTCCAACTTGACTCGACTAGAGTCACGGGGAATGTCCCTTTGTCGACTGAACCAAATGCGGGTTCAGGAGTCCAACTTGACTCGACTAGAGTCATGGGGAATGTCCCTTTGTCGACTGAACCAAATGCGGGTTCAGGAGTCCAACTTGACTCGACTAGAGTCATGGGGAATGTCCCTTTGTCGACTGAACCAAATGCGGGTTCAGGAGTCCAACTTGACTCGACAAGAGTCATGGGGAATGTCCCTTTGTCGACTGAACCAAATGCGGGTTCATGAGTCCAACTTGACTCGACTAGAGTCATGGGAATGTCCCTTTGTCGATTGAACCAAATGCGGGTTCAGGAGTCCAACTTGACTCGACAAGAGTCACGGGGAATGTCCCTTTGTCGACTGAACCAAATGCGGGTTCAGGAGTCCAACTTGACTCGACTAGAGTCATGGGGGAATGTCCCTTTGTCGACTGAACCAAATGCGGGTTCAGGAGTCCAACTTAACTCGACAAGAGTCACGGGGAATGTCCCTTTGTCGACTGAACCAAATGCGGGTTCAGGAGTCCAACTTGACTCGACTAGAGTCACGGGGAATGTCCCTTTGTCGACTGAACCAAATACAGGTTTAGGAGTCCCTTTTGAAATGTGTCGAATGTACTATCTACTCAATATTTTTATCATTTGTCGAGTGATGATAAGGCATGCACCGGGGTTTGCCCAATCAATTTTTCATGAATGAAAATGATCTTCAAATCTAATGATGTCGCGTCAAATGGTGAAGGCAGTCATGATGAGAATTTTGTTGCCGAGAGAAAGTGGTGTCAAGTAGTGACAATCCAGAATTCATCATTCTTTGAGACGAAATATTTTACATTCCCTAGATCTTCCACGTGTCGTTAAACGGAGTAAAACCTAGCGCAAGTAACGAGGAGTCTTTTGGCGGGAAATGAACCGCCAAAAGAAGTAGTATAAGAGTGGCTTGATGGGTTCATTTGTTTCATTCACAAGATCAACGATTTGGGAGAGAACTTCAAGGCTTCAAGGTACTTCTTATACTCTCTTCGCGTTCTTCATTTCCTTTGAATATTCCTAGAGTAGCTTCAAACTGTTCTAAGCTAAATTAGGTTGTTTGATCTTTTGAATCATACGTTATTTGGTGGATTTATGTTTGGAGATAGTGACCGGCGTAAACACACACGTATAACGCAAGCGCACGTATCGTTCAAGTAGTATAAAAATATCGATCCCACGAGGACTTAATTCCTACTGTTGTTATTAATTGTTGAATCTATTTATTTACAAATATCTAATTATAGGGAGAAGAGAATGATTGTTTGATTGGTTGAAAGTGGTTTTACAAAATAAATAAATAAATAAAAAGACAAAAGAAAATACTAAGGAAAATAACAAAAGACACAAAGATCTAGGGTTGTGATTTCTTTTAATATCATTTAAAAGATGAAGTGATTAATTTATGTTTGTGTAATAAATCAGTTTACTAACCTGGAACACTAAATTATGTGTAAGCCTCTGTCGATGGTCAGACACAAATACCCAGTTTAACCCAATTGAACCATATGTCTATGTCAACCAAATTATCTGGATTCATTAAGGTTAAGTTCCAATTATGGCTACCCCCGCCCAACAGGTATATTCCTATCCTGTAAGGAAATCTATTAAAGGGTTATCTATCCTCAAGGAAGATCGTGGGCTATTAAGTCTAAGGCTGAAACCTAAAATCCCTATGTCTAGTTCATTTTAGATTTACCATATCAATCTTATTGGTGATCAGACAACAAGAAGCATTAAGCTTAAGACTTAATAAATAAACCTTTAAATTACCCAACTATAAAATAATCCCTTATAAACCGGTGATATTAAAAATCATCACAACCTCAGAAAACTAACACATAACTAGGACTAGTAAATTCATAAAAGTAAAAGACATAAAATAAAAGCTGAAAAGTAATTACAATAAAATAAAATAAATCCTAAGGTAAAAGGAATTACTTTTACTACTACTAATTTAGATATCTCCCATAAAATAATATATAAACTTGTGAGAATATTACCAACCGACCATTCTGGCGGTATCCTGATTAAGTCAAATTAAGTCCAACCAGCCATTAAGGCGGAACCAAAAATAAATTTACCAACCGACCAGTCTGGCGGTATCCTTGATTAGTCAGTATTTTAAATAGTGAATATATTATTTTTACGGGAGATTAATCTAAATAGTAACAGTAAAAGAATTACCTTTCACCCTAGCTGAAAAAGTTACTTCAACATGGTGAATAGTAAAAACTGTAAAAAGTAAAAAGTAAAAATTAAATTACTATTATTACAAAAAGTAATTAAAATTATTTACAAAACTAAAAATAAAAAAAAACTAAAAAAATAAAAATAAAAAATCTAGAGAGAGAAATTCTCTCTAGAGAGAGAAATCAAGAGAGAGAAATGTGTGTACAAAATTCTGAAATTCGCGCAGTATTTATAGAAATATTTTTCACTGTTCCAGCGTCGCGACGCCAAGGAGCTCAGCGTCGTGACGCTGGATTTGTCGACGTGGCACGCTGAGGAGACGACACGTAGCAAGGCGGCTGACTATTCACGCGACACGTGTCAAGGCGGCTAATTCTCAATAATTGTGATGACGTCATTGATGACGTCATGCTGACGCGGCGACGACGTGGCGATGACGTGGCGTGGCGGCTGACTGTTCACTTGTCGGCACAATAGGAGAGCGACACGTGGCGAAACGTGTCAAGTTGTGATTGGCTGAGGCTGACATGGCAAGTTGACTCGGTTGACCTGCTGACGTGGACGATGATGTGGCATGACACGTGGCAAGGTTGACTTGTTGACCGATGATGTGGCTGATGACGAGGCGACACGTGTCAAGTCTGAGTGTCGGCAGCATATGATGATGACACGTGGCACGGCGCATGTTAGCAGATGGGATGTGATGGTGACACGTGGCACGGCTCATTTTAGCAAAGTCAAAACTTCTCAAATTGTTGACCGTTGACCAGGCGCATGTTAGCAGATTCGGCTCACGTTGGGCGTCGCGGCGCGCAGTGTTCCAGCGTCGCGACGCGCAAGAGACGAAAATATCCCTGTTGACGCATTTTTGTCCGGTTTTGCCCCAAATTGCCTCCAGTGCTGTCCAAACTTTATTTATCTGCAAGATAACAATAAAACACATCAAAACGTTCATAAAACTCAAGAAACTATACAAAATATTAAGTTAAATGAGTGGGAAATAGTGATATAAATATCACTCATCACACCCCCAAACCTAACATTTTGCTAGTCCTCGAGCAAAATACAAAATAAAAATAACATAATAAAATTTAACTAAGCCACTTTCGTAGGGATCACGGATGCATTTAGCATATGCAACAAGCCTTTAAACCCCTAGGTGTCCCTAGTGGACGAGTGTAGTCTCGTGAGGGTTTACAGCAATGATACCCACAAACATTTTACAAAAGTAAAAAGGTAGTAAAACTAATGCACACAAAAGCAAAAAGATAAGCGAAAAGAGAATAAAGAAATTAGTGACTAATCAGGTGAAAATTCTACTACAAGTTACTAGTTGTTTTGTTTCTTTCTAAATTACCGAATAAGTAAATTCTCCGATTATTTTTACCATTCTCCATATACACAGCAAACAAAATATTAATCAACTCATTTTTGCCCATAACAGTCATAAGTGCAGTTGATAAGAGAGTAATATTTTTGTCCTAAAGTTCTATCAGATTTCACACCTTTTTGTAGCAATGGAATAATTTTCTGATTTTTCTGATTTTTTCTTTGATTTTTTCTCTATTTTTTATTTTTATATACAATACCTTCCGTCTATGTAGCGAGCTTGGGTCGGTGGCTCCCAAACCAGTTGGCTTTAGGGCACCAGGTGTTAAGACACCCCTACGAACTTAATTACTCAGACTTCAGATATATATATATATTTTTTGCAGCATCTTCGATCCATGTAACGAGCTTTGGGCCAATGACTCCCAAACCAGTTGGTTTTAGGGCACTAGGTATTAAAACCACCCTTACAGACTTAATAACTCGGATCTCAGACGTTTTTTTTTTTTTTTTTTTTTTTTTTACTCCATCACTATTTGAGATGCTTCCTCCAATTAAACTATAGCACTAATATTACAAACTTTTCAATTTTAACTCATGACTGTATGTTTCCATGTAAGTTCATAATACCTGTCAACTGAACATATGAATATCCATTTTAGTCAGTGTTAAGGAGAATTCACAAATTAAATAATTCAAAATGAAATAAACAAAAATTAACTTATTTCGAAATAGGTTTGAGATACGTCTCAGGAGTGGTAATTCCTTACTCGGCTATCTTTTACCAATTTCACCTTTTTAGTCAAAATAAAAACACACAAACACAAAATATTTTTGTGTAATTTTTGAAAAATTTTCAATTTTTTTGTATTTTTCGAAAAATTTTGAACTAAAAATAAAAAATAACATACTACTAAAAACAAGATATTAAACAAGGTATTAATCAACTAATTCCCTCCCCCAAACCTAAATGAGACATTGTCCCCAATGTCTTAAACAGTAGAAGAAGAGTTAGAAGGTAATACCTGGTCAGCTGAAATTTTACAGGAAAAATTACCGATTAAGATTTATGTCCAAATTACGATTCTTACCACGATTGCTATTTGACTATATATATATATATATATTTTTTTTAAAACATTTTGGCAGAATTTCCTCTGAATTTTTGATTATCCAACACAATCTAAATCTATCAAATGCCACAACCAAACTCCAAATATCAAACTCAATTTCTTCGCCCCCAATTACTACGAATCAAATTCAACCATCCAACACTTCGTAATCCAATCCACAGTCAACCAATTCACAATTCATTTTTCAATTTACCCATTACCAAATCAATTTTTTATCAAATCATTACCGTATTTTCAAATTCTGATTTTGGCAGTGGTGGGTTCTCTCGGCTCTGTTGGTTTTGGCTTGGATTTCTGGTCGTTGGTTGGACGGTAGTGATGGTCACGGCTTCTCTTGGTTCTGGTTTGTGTGTCTCGGCTGTGGTGGGTTCGCGGCTTTGGGTTGAAGATCCGTAATGGTCGGTCTTGTGTGGTTCGGTTCAGGCGAGACAGTGGCGATGGTTACGGCTGTGGTGAAGATGGGTTTCTGGTTTTTGGTAGGTGATTGGTTGAGGATGAAGAAGATGAAGAATGAAAGGAGATGCTGCCAGCGCCCTGCTTATGTTCTGTGATTTTGAGGCAGCGTCGCGACGCCAAAAATTGCCTAACGTCGAGACACTCGGTCCTTTAGGGTTAGGGTTTTGACTCGGGATTTTTTTTTTTTTTTTTTTTTTTTGGCAAAACCATGTCTTGTGACGGATAAATCCATAGGGACGCCTCTTAAGAAGTGTCTTTTTACTCGGTCGTCTCCTGGATCAACTTTGTATCTTCGTGATTTTGTCAAATTTTTATTCTGAAAATCCCGCTTGCACTGCATTTCTTGTTCTGAAAATTTCCGTTTTTATTTTTCCTGCAAAACTAACACACAAAATTAAAAAGTTCACACAAAATATGAAAAATAAATTACAACAAATTGCATGGGTTGCCTCCCTGCTAGCGCTAAATTTTTCGTCTTCAGCCAGACGTGACTGAAATCTATTTGTCAAGGAGGTTTCAATGTCGTTTTGGATGTCCGATTAAAGACAATCCCGTGAGCGTTGCTTTTGAAGGGTCTCTTCCAACGGTAAAATGGCAGAAAATATTTTGTTTTATTTAGTGATCGTGCCATTTTTTTGACTTTTGTTGCTCTAGTGGTTCCTGAAAAGAAAGAAAGAAAATTAGGAGGTCTCGTATGGTGTTTGACTTGGAATGGAAGTTCCATTCTGTCAAGCTTCTG
>SKCR01039714.1:0-113438 GCA_019454045.1 Zanthoxylum bungeanum
GCTTAATCTGTATGATCCATCAGAATTTCATGTAATCAATCCTTCAAGAAGGTCTCGGTTGGGAAATCCTTCAGGCTACAAAGTTGTCCCTGGAGGAAATGCTGCTAGCTTGCTTGATCTTGATGATCCTCCACAACTCAGAAGTGCTTTCGCAAATAATCAGGTACATATTTACACATTCATTAATATCAACAATTATCAAGGTTTCAATAGGTGATCTTGGATACAGGCAAGACAGGTGGCTAGTAGGAGTCTCATTTTAAGTACTGGTATAAGATCTCTTAAAATTTAGGATAATTCATGACTGTCTGAAAATTTATAACAATTTTTTTTTATGTTCTTTAATTTAATATTGATCTCATAGATATGGGTGACCTCGTATGATCGAAATGAGCAATGGGCCGGAGGGCTTTTGGTGTATCAGAGCAGGGGAGATGACACACTAGCTGTGTGGTCTGAGAGGTATTGTAGAACTAAAAATCCTGAAACTTTGCGACATTCTTTGGATTTTATTTACGTTTTCGGTGAACAACAGGAACCGTCCAATTGAGAATAAGGATATTGTAGTGTGGTACACCCTTGGATTTCATCACATGCCAATCCAAGAGGATTTTCCTGTAATGCCAACAGTGTCATCAGGATTTGATCTAAAGCCCGTCAATTTCTTTGAAAGAAATCCAATTCTCCGGGTTGCTCCCACGTTTTCAAATCATCTACCAGTCTGCCTTCCCATTATGTTGTGATCAAATTTAATTCGGGTCTAAAATTTCATCCCTATACATAAATAAATTCAGGATGAGTTTTGGTATAATAATAAGGTTACTCCATTATATTATGGAGATAATAGATTTGAGTCACAAAAACAGTTTATTTGTAAAAATAAAATAAAAATAAGATTACATATATTAAATCATCTTTGGAGCACACAATATGAAAAGTCTCGTATGCTGGACATATAAATAAATATCGTGTTTTCTCCGTGGATATATAGCCATAGCAAAAGTACTTCAAAGTCTTGGGTTTTTGAATGCATATATTTCATGAGTGTACATAAAGCTTTTAACTACTGAAATTTTCTTCTAATAACCTGAATAGAAAAGATGAAAAGTTTTATATTGAAAGAAAGCAAGACATATTTTGCTTGAAAATAACAATTATAATAATGTGAAGCTATACTCTTGGCAGTAAATTCAAGGCAAATTATTATTCTCGAAGGGGTTACTGTCCCCTCCATTTAAGTGTGTATTTGTCTGCTTTGGTGCTGTCAAGAGAGTGTTTGATCCAGCATAGATTTGTCCTCCTAGGGAGTCTATCCACTTGGGAGTGATTTGGCATGAACGACTCAAATCCGTACAATTTAAAAATCCAGGATTATATAAAATGGCATAATTCCTTGATTACTATTAGAACTCATGCGCTTGGTATATAGAAGTTTTGAGTGCAAACATGGTAAAAACTTAGCCTGATGATATCATGGTTGCACTCAAAACTCATGAATGTCTATCTCATGAGTTCGAGTCCAAACCAACATAATATGCTACTCAATATAATCTTAGATCTATGGAATTCATGGATTTGAGTTATTTTTGCTTAACTACAATCCCAATAAGTAGGTTTCTTACCGGAATAAAGTCATAAGGGAAATACGCAATCCCATCACTTTTTTTTTTAATAAAAAAAAAACCATTTAAATTATGATGTTTGTAAAGTGAATAAATTTTGTACTTCACCGTTAACAAACTGGATAGATTAAAGCATAACACCCGAGTTCGATTATGGAAAAAGAATTAAAAATATATCTGGACTTACCAACAAATTAGTTAGATTTTTTTTGAAGGTTAATAGTGTAGAGTCCAGCTTGAAGCATGCAAGTGGATCCAGCTGTAACCAATGACCAGAAGCAACCAAACCTACTTTCGGTGGTCACTTTGACATTTGAAGAGCTGCCAACAAATGCCATGAAATGTGGAGTGAAAGGCTCCATGAAATCAGGCATGAAAGGTGGAATGGACAGTAGCTGAATTTTGGCTGTAAATTCAGCCATTCCAGTGAGTGTTATGCATCCCAAAAAGAGTGTAGAAAAACAGAGAGAGTGTTGAGGTTTTTGTATTAAGTTTCTAGTGTAAATTCTATTATTGATAGTAATAGAAGTAATTCGGTTTTTCCTCAAATCTTCTCTAAAGTGATCGGTGAATCACAACAAGTGGTATCATGAGCTTCGATTGTTCTTTGAGATCGTAAAATCGGAAAACATAGCTTCCGATCGGAAAACCGATTCCGACGAAAGTTGTCAAAAATCAAGTTTGAGGGTACCATCAGCTAGTTCATGGAGAGACGAGCACGGTGATATTTTTCGGCGACCGATCCGACGTCCCGTTTGCCGTCACGCGCCGTACGCGCCTTCTAGTGCACTTCCCACGCGCCCTCACGCGCGTCACGCGCTGTTGCAAGGTTGAAGACGATTACGTGGCTGCCACGTCAGCCCCAGTTAGCACCCAGTCAACGCCCAGTCAGCAGACACGTCAGCCGCCACGTCAACACCACGTCAGCGCCACGTGTTTGCCACGTCAGCAAATCCAGTCCCACTTGCCACGTCAGCATCCTGAAGTTTTGAAATTTATAGTTTTGCCCCAGAACTTTTATGAATTTACAAATCAGCCCATGTGTCGGATTTAGACCAACGAAGTGTCTATTCCACCCTTTTCGACCGTTCCGGACGCAACGGTGACATCAGATTTGTGAAATTCATCCCCGATTTTAATCTATTTTCATTTTAAACTTTAAAACTTAAAAATGGAAATGGAGGATTCTCATTCTGGTGCAATGATTAAATTGGCTGCTACTAATTACTCCCTCTGGAGACCTAGGATGATAGATTTTTTGCATTGTAAAGATCTGTTTGATGTCATCGAGTTGAAGGGAGAGAAACCAGAATTTGTTAAGGAATATGGCTGGAATAAACTCAACAACAGAACTTTGGGTCAGATTAGGCAGTGGATTGGCCATAATGTCTTCCACCATGTTACACATGACACAAATGCTTATGAAATGTGGAGGAAATTGGAAGACATGTTTCAGGCCAAAACAGCTCGGAATAAAGCCTTAATCATGAGGCATTTGGTGAACCTGAAGCTGTGGAGTGGAACTTCCGTTGCAGACACCAACGAGTTTCAAAGCCTGGTGAACCAATTGTCTGCAATAGACATGCAACTGGCAGACGACGTTCAAGCCCTCTTGCTACTCAGTTATCTTCCTGATAGCTGGGAGACTCTGGTGGTTACTCTCAGCAACTCAGCTCCAGGAGGCAAACTTACCATGCCTATGGTAAATGATACCCTGTCAAATGAAGAAGCCATAAGAAAATATATGGGCTCAGATCAAACAGAAGCCTTTGTCTCGGAGCAACGAGGAAGACAACAATAGAAACATCAAGGTAGGAGGAGAGGCAGAAGCAAAAGCATGAGCAGATCCAAGGACGGGAAAAAGACATACAAGTGCTTCCACTGTGGCATAGAAGGCCACTTGAAGAAAAATTGTCGGAAACTGCAACGGGAGCAGGGACAAGGAAATAACCAGTCGAAGAAGAATGACGCGGAGACACTAGTAGTTACCACGGTAGATGTAGCTATGTGCTTCGGCCAGGAAGAAGCATGCCTTCACACCGCAACTTAGGATGTCGAGTGGTTGGTAGATACTGCAGTATCCTACCACGTCACTCCTCACAGGGATTTCTTCACAACATACAAAGCATGAGACTTTGGAGCAGTGAAGATTAGGAATACCAGTTTTTCTCAGATAGTGGGAATTGGTGAAATACAGTTGCGGACAAATGCAGGGTATACAATAACCCTGAAGGAGGTTAGACATGTTCCAGAACTTCGGCTCAACTTACTCTCGGGAGTAGCCCTTGAAAAACAGGGCTATGCTAGCCACTTCAGCAGTGGCACTTGGAGGATGATAAAAAGTGCCATGGTCATCGCCCGATGACATATCTGTGGAACCTTATACAAGACTCATGTGAAGATTTGTGCAGAAAGCCTAAATGTAGCTGAACCGGAGGCTTTTCAGAATCTGTGGCACCAGAGACTCGGTCACATGAGTGAAAGATGGTTGTCTACCTTGACAAAGAATGATCTAATCACTGTCTCCAAAAATGCTGCTCTGGATCCTTACAACCACTGTCTATTCGGTAAGCAACACAGAGTCTTTTTCAATTTCTGTTCTATAAAGAAATCAGAGTTACTCACTCTGGTGTACTCTGATGTATGTGGTCCCTTGGAGGTAAACTCACTAGGCGGTAATAAATATTTTCTGACTTTCATTGACGATGCTTCTCGGAAAGTATGGGTGTATTTTCTGAAAATAAAGGATCAGGTCCTGGACTATTTCAAATTGTTCCATGCCATGGTCGAGCGTGAAACAGGGAAGAAGCTGAAGTGTCTTCGCACAGAAAATGGAGGCGAATACACTTCCAGGGAGTTCGATGCCTACTGCGGAAGCCACGACATTCGACATGAGAGGACTGTTCCACGCACCCCACAACACAATGGTGTCGCTGAAAGAATGAACCACACCATTATGGAGAAAGTCAGAAGCATGATCAGTATGGCTAAGCTGCCCCCATTCTGGGGAGAAGCTGTTCGTGCCGCCTACTACCTGATCAACATATCACCATTTGTACCGTTGAATTTTGAGATTCCGGAGAAAGTGTGGTCTGGTAAGAATCCCTCATATTCTCACCTCAGAATATTCAGATGTTTAGCATTTGCACATGTATCCAAGGAGCTCAGGCAGAAGCTCGATGCAAAGACTACCCCATGCATCTTCATAGGCTATGGAGACGAGGAATTTGGATACATGCTATGGGACCCGAAGGAAAAGAAGGTCATCAGAAGCAGAGATGTAGTGTTTCTTGAAGACCAGACGATAGAAGACATTGAAAAACCCAAGATGCCTTCTAAAACCAGTGCCGACATTGCCGATGCAAATCCAGACACAACCCCAGCACCAACACCAGTGGCCACAAATGATGATGGGGTACAAGACATACCAGAAGCAGAACCAGATAAGGAATGAAGTGTTGAGTAGGGGGAGCTGCAACCTGCTCCATCAGAGGCTTCAGGATCATCCACAGATCTGGATGACAACAGACAGCCAGAACCTCCAGTACGAAGATCTGAGCGAGGTCGGAGTCCATCAGCCAGATACTCAGAATCAGAATACATTTTGATTACTGACGAAGGGGAGCCATAAACCTTCAACGAAGCGATATCTCATAAAGACAAAGACAAATGGCTGCACGCAATGCATGATGAGATGGAATCTCTGCAGAAAAACAACACTTATGAGATAGTCAAGCTCCCACATGGAATGAAGGCACTGAAGAACAAATGGGTATTCAAGCTCAAGAAAGATGGCAGCGGGAAAGTGGTGAAACACAAAGCTCGGCTAGTGGTCAAAGGATTCCTACAGAAAAAGGGAATTGACTTTGATGAGATATTTTCACCAGTGGTACAAATGACTTCAATCCGAGTCATCCTAGGATTGGTAGCCAGATTGAACTTGGAGCTTGAACAGATGGATGTTAAAAAAATATTTCTTCATGGTGATCTGAATGAAGAAATCTACATGGAGCAGCCAGAAGGATTCAAGGTTTCAGGAAAATAAAACCTTGTTTGCAAGCTGAAAAGGAGCTTTTACGGGCTCAAACAAGCACCGAGGCAGTGGTACAAGAGGCTCGACTCATTCATTGTGGGTCAAGGCTACAAAAGAACTGCAGCAGATCAGTATGTATACATTCAGAGGTTTCCATATGGAAATTTCGTTGCTCTTCTACTATATGTAGATGACATGTTGATTGTTGGACAAGAAGTAGCGAAGATCAACCAGCTGAAGAAGGAACTCTCCAAGTCTTTCGACATGAAAGACTTAGGACCAACTCAACAGATTTTAGGAATGGAGATTGTTCATGTTAGACAGAACAAGAAGTTATGGCTTTCATATGAGAGGTATATTGAACGGGTAATCAGAAGGTTTGATATACAGAAAGCCAAACAAGTCAGCGTTCCGCTAGCGCACCATTTCAAACTGAGCAAGAGTTCGTGGCCCTCATCCAAGAAAGAGATAGAGGAAATGTCAGCAATACCATATTCTTCAGCTGTTGGAAGCTTAATGTATGCAATGTATGTACCAGGCCAGATATTGCACACACAGTGGGTGTAGTGAGTCGTTTTCTCTCTAACCCTGGAAAGCAACGCTGGGAGGCAGTCAAATGGATTCTCAGATACCTCAAGGGTACAACGAAGTTTCGTCTGTGTTACAGGGGAGCTGATACGATCTTGGAAGACTATACAGATTCAGATATGGCGGGAGATTTTGATGGTAGGAAATCTATATCAGGATTCATCTACACTTTTGCAGGGGGAGTTGTGTCATGGCAGTCAAGATTGCAGAGGTGTATTACATTATCCACAACAGAGGCTGAGTACATCGCCATAGCTGAGGCAGGAAAAGAAATGTTATGGCTAAAGTATTTTCTCTAAGAGTTAGGGATCAAGCAGACAGAATACAAGATACATTGTGACAGTTAGAGTGCTTTGGACTTGAGCAAAAACTCAATGTATCATTCCCGGATGAAACACATTGATATTCGCTATCACTGGATACGCGAGGTGATGGATCAACAACTGCTGAGACTAGTGAAGATCCATACAGATGAGAATCCAGCCGATATGTTAACGAAAGTGGTTACTCGAGACAAGCTAGAGTTGTGCAGAGACATAACCGGGATAGTTGTCAGATGACGATTGCTTCAAATGCAGTTGGAGGGGGAAAATTTTAAAATCCAGCTTGAAGCATGCAAGTGGATCCAGTTGTAACCAATGACCAGAAGCAACCAAACCTACTTTCGGTGGTCACTTTGACATTTGAAGAGCTGCCAACAAATGCCATGAAATGTGGAGTGAAAGGCTCCATGAAATCAGACATGAAAGGTGGAATGGACAGTAGCTGAATTTTGGCTATAAATTCAGCCATTCCAGTGAGTGTTATGCATCCCAAAAAGAGTGTAGAAAAACAGAGAGAGTGTTGAGGTTTTTGTATTAAATTTCTAGTGTAAACTTGTAAATTCTATTCTTGATAGTAATAGAAGTAATTCGGTTTTTCCTCAAATCTTTTCTAAAGTGATCGGTGAATCACAACAAATATAAATTTCATTCACCAAAACAGTCATGGCCGATAAATATATTGCCACATTGGACACAAATAATAGGCCATATTGACTTAAATATAATACTTACAATATCCTATGATCGAGCCTAGATAGGACAATGCTAAACAATATAAACAATAATACAAATCCACTCATCATACTTTCTTAATAACAGAAAAGAGTACCATATTCACACCTAAGTTCTATTGTGGATCTGGAAGGACTTTACAGGATTAGCATAATCTTCGCACCTCTACTAAAAGTGGTGAATACTGTATCCTAATCAAAAAAAGTGTCATAATGTCCAAATACACAAAACTATAAAAATCATCGAATACTCGAAATTTCTGTAGAAGATGATCAGATGGTAAACTTTGGTAATATACACATCTAATGGAGCCTAGGATGCAGTAAAATTTTGTAGATAAAATTAAACTACAAAATTATATACACATCTAAGGTAAATAAAAGTACAATAAAACATAAAAGTTGCTGTTGTAAGGGATTTACTCGTAAAGTCTTCATGACAGCCCCCGCCCCAAACCTCCGAAGTCTACCATCTAATCAAATATTGGAGCGACACCGACAAGAGGACACCAGACATACCACTAATAAGAAAGGCAATCAAACATACACCAATAGAAATAAATTGTTGAACAGTAGAAAGAGAACGTATAAGGTTCAAACATCTTGCAATAAAGTCTCAAAAAGAGGTGACTGATTTTATTGAGGAATGCCTTCAGGGGACGCAAACAAACAATCATAGTTATTAATCTAGATAAAGAAAAATTATATTGCTCATAAGAGTCTTTTGTTTGTTTTTGTTCTTCTCTAGTGGTTGAGACTATATAGTGGCTCAAATAATTGCTTGGTAACTGTTTGAGTGGTAAAATCTGACGTCTTGCAACTCTTTGCTTCATATTCTTCCGGTTGTGACAACTACTCCAGTCGTGCCATTAGTCTATGGTAACTGCTTGGTCGTATGGCACTTCATGTTCTGTAACTCCTCGCTCCTTCTTTTGTCACTTGTGACAACTGCTACAGTAGTGCCTCCAAGTCATGGTAACTGCCAGATTGTGCTCCATGTTATGATGTGCTACTTATGGTAACTCTTAGGAACGTGCATCACATCCTTCAAGTGTCAAATCACGTTTGTGCAATTGTTCATTGGTTTAATTGTTGTTATGGTTAGTTTGGACGATTTGGCCACTTGGCCGATTAAGCTACTTGGTTGGTAGGCCAATTGGGCCAATTGGCTGATTTAGTTATTAGGTCGATTGGACGATTTGGCTGCTAAGTCGATTGGGCAATTATTATAATTTTTCATTGTCAATAATTACCACCCAAATACGATCCAATTGATTTAGTCAATGAAATTGAAGCCGTATTTTTTTACTACTATTTCTTATCCTTCATTAAATGCAGCATTTGTGGTGACAACAAAATACTTCTTCATTAAATATAGATTTATTTAATACAGCCTTGACCCCTAATTAAATGCAAGATGTTTTCATTGTCCATCTTCTGATGCTCGTCTAGTTTACCCCTAAGTCTTCAATATATCCTTTGAAATTTATTTCTTCAAGATAATTAATCTTACAAGCTTCTTCTATCTAGTACTCCATATGTTGCATCGCCAATTTCTCTCTCAAGGCCGAAATCACGGGCTGCTTATAAAATTTTGATTCATATTCTTGATGATGAGCCATAAACTTTGTTCGGCTTATCACGAGTGCGACATATTCCTTAAGTTTATTTGGTACATTGACATGCTCACAAAGTAGTTCTTTACTCTCAAGTATAAGAGAGTCGAAGTAATAAAATAACCGGTAAGTCCGGGGTCGATCCACATTGAATAAATTTAATATGATAAAATAATAATTCAACCAATAAAATAAAAATAATAAAATAAAATATTAGGGTTAAGGGATCACTATTAATATTTCAAATATAAAATAATTTTTACTTTTTAATTTTTATAAAATATAAATTTTAATTATTTCCCAATCAATTTATTTCATGATTATCAAGTATTAATTATGCATGTTGGGGCGGTTATGGAACACTTAGGGTCGGATCAATGCCCCACGCAGGGAAAATGGGTCTAACCCTTGGATATAGAACATGAGTATATTTTAAAATAATTTAATATAATATTGTATTATGTTACGAGTCCATAGGAAAACAATCGGGACAAATTGGAGTTCGAAAACTTCTAAACGAAGAAAATGATGTTTCAGCGCTCACGGGCGTTGCGACGCACAAAGTGCGAGAGCACCAGGTCACGATTTGTTGCGCCGCACATGCATGGGCGTTGCGACACTCAACACAGAGAGGGCAGTGTTGCGTCGCACAAGGGCATGCGTCACTTGACATGCACACGGTTGCGATTTCAAACCGTAATCGAACCGCAACCAAACAAGATAGGTTCGGTTCGGTTAATATTGAGGCAAAATTCCAACTGTCTTAACCGACGGTTGGACCGATTCTAACCGTAATAGTTATGATTTTTGATCGAACTGTAATGGTTGAAACTGTTAGCCGTTAACGGTTCAACTGTTAACCGTAACAACTATAATTTTTTTAATAATAATAAAATTTGAAAATGTCTAATTTTTCCCTCCTAACAACTATATTTTGGGGGCATTTTAGGCATCATAAAAAAATCAAAAAATAATATAAATAACCATTTAGCTCATTTTTCAAAACCACAAAATCATTTACTCTTATCACTCTCTTTATTTCTCAAATCCCATATATTCAATCAATTTATTATCTTATTATCTCAATCTCTTCATTATAATGGCAAGCTCATCACACAACACTAACATTCCTGAGGCAAATGATACCACTCAATATACCACTGGTAAAATGGCTTCATGTATTCAATTGAGAAATCGAAGTTCTAAAATATTGAGAAAATATTTCACTATAGTCGTGAATGATGTCACTAGTGAAAAGAATAATGTCTGCAATTATTGTGGAAAGATTTACAAATATACCGGCGGGTATGAAATTATGACGAGTAATATGAGGAGTACTCATAAAGCTGAGTTTGTGATTGATACAACACAAACACAAATGACAATATTTTCTGCTTTTGGTTCAGGTTCTTTTTCTTATATTAAATTATTTAAATATAATAAATCCCAATGGAAAGAAAAATCTGACTAAATTTATTGACATATAATATTTAGTTTTTATTTTTGGTTAAAAAAAGTCTTTAATGATTTAATACATGAAAATTTGAATCCTGCTACATGTAAACTTACTAGGATGACATGGAAAAGAAAAATGATAGAATTATTTACAAAATGTCAAAATAATTTAAGGGAATTATTTTTAAACTTAAAGATCATTTTTTTAATTTGTAGTGACATATGAAGTGAACATTGACAGTTACATTCTTACATGGGTGTGGCATATCATTTGATTAATGATTAATGATTGATTCAAAAAAGAATTATTGCATTTTGGCTTTTTGATGATGCACACACTGCATATAATATCTATATAATGATTAGTAGTATTTTACAGTAATATGGATTAGTGGAAAAAAATTTAACTATTGGATTTGGTAAAACATCGACTAATACTACATCAATTAATGAACTTATAACTATTTGCCAACCAAATTTGGGAGGTAAATTTTTTCATGTTCGATGTGCATGTTATATTTTGAATTTATGTGTATAAGATGGTTTGTAATTTTTAAACTCTCATATTGCATCTATTAAAAAATTAATTAATTTAATTTGGTCGTATTTTAAAATTAGAAGAGAATGATGTATTTTTTGTAAGCAAAATAGTGTTAGGCTGAAAAATTCGGCCATGATATTCCAACTCGTTGGAATTCTATTTATTTTTTTACTAAATGGAAGCTTTGAATATAAAAATTTATTATGTTCATTTGTTACTCACTATCAATATGATGCAGTTTTATATCCCATTCATTGGGAAGTTTTTTAAATTTTTTTAGAGAATTTAAAAGTTTTTAATGATGCAATGAATATTTTAAGTGGTGTTTATTATCCAACTTCAAATATATTTTTTTCCTTACAAGTCTTGACATTGTTGGGATATTAGCCGAACCTAATAATAATAGTAACGAATTTGATGATGTTTTATTAACAATATTTTTGATGATCCTAACAACGAATTTAATGATCCTAATAATGTTTTTGACGATCCTTCAAATGCAATTAAAAAATAAGTTGCATCAATGAGGACAAAATGACTTAATTATTACAAAGACATACCTATTATTTTTTGACTATCCTTCAAATGTAATTAAAAAATATGTTGCATCAATGAGGATAAATAAATATGAAGATGTAAAATAATGAGCTTTATAAATTTTATTTTGGAGAGAAAATGATTTGAAGATTTTTATAAACACTCAAAAATATTTTGACATGATTAGAGGATTAATATATGTGTAAGAGATGTGTTAGAAGTGAGAAAAAATGGTCAATTTATAGATTTTGTACAAAACTAGTCGTTTATAACTGTTATACACTTCTGAGATTGATATGGAGGTCTACAATACCAGTATGCCTGTCTCAGATCGGTATGCTGATTCCAGTAAGTTTCTGATGACAAGTCAATCCTGATAATACTCAGTATTTTGGCCATAACCTATTATAGGAAATTCAAAATCAAGCTCCATAAATTTCCACATAAACTAAACACATAGAGCTATCATCTGTAAAAAATTCAGTCGTAAAAATCTTAAGATGAATTTTATGAAAATTTTCTAATATGACAGGTCTACACAAAACCCTCATCTTGAACATGTTGTAGAAATATGGCTCTAGCATATGTTCTAGATATTGGAAATGTATTCTGTTTGATTCATAACAAACTAGAGGCACATATCCATCGAACGGTATAACATTTCAAATTTATTTCATCCATTTGCTAATTTTTCAAAATTATTTTCCGATGCACTTGTGCATTGAAATTTATTTTGGTGTAAATGATTTCTTAAATATTGTAAGCCATTTTAAATGCAAGTGATGCAAAATGTATTATTCCTAAGAGCTTTAAAACATTTGAATAAACTCACTTACAATTAATTTTAGCTTTTAATCATCATCTTGATCTTCATCTTAGTTGACTCTTGATTTGGCATTTTCATCCTCTTTTTGCTCTCTTGATCATGTTGTAACTCATTTTGGCTCTTCATCAATATTTACGATTCTTTGTCCTCATCGCACTTGATTCACTAATATTTGGATGTTTTGATACCATCGAAACCAAAATCGCTAACCAAAGTCTTCATGTCTTTAAACTTCTTATCTTTGAGCTTTTTTACTTCATTGACATCATCAAAATCATGGTACCAACAAGTTCATGCATAGATAACAATAAACACAGAGTAATAACAGCATAACTGTAGTAAAATGGACTAAAAAATAGAATAACAATAATAAAACAACAAAGTAAACATGATATAATACATATTTCGCCGAAGCCGACATACAAAAAACACATGATATTATTTAATAATGTTTGGCTGGACATGGATGAAGTCTGATAGGATATTCTACGTGAACCAGACAGAGAAAAAACACAGGATCATGTTTTGCGATAGTAATACTAAACTAGAAATAATAGGATAATAATAAAAGTGAATCCAATGGTATATGAAATTATATCCCTAGTACAGACCATACTACAGGCCATTCGGAATCATCTATGGAATTGATGTCCGGATTTCCATCCTATATACCAAAGGAAAATAATAGGATAAGGGCATATATTATTTGAACATAGATGGACATTTTATTTGACTGTGTATGTCAGGTCAGACATAGATCAAGTCCGACCAGAGATACTACGTGTGTGTTTGTGAAATTAGTTGATGCTAAAATGATGATATAAGATCAGAGAGTGCTGATATTGGTAATAGAAGCTTTGGAATTTAAGATTTCCCATCTGGACAAGTTATGGTGTTTTAGTTATAAAATAAGTTTTAGACCTCCGTTTGATGAAGCATCAAATTCAATGTAAATTAGACAAAATAAGGAATTATATATCCAAAAATTATAATTTTCCATGTAATCGTGAATTTATAGTAAAATTCAAAATATGTTGTTCTGTTTTTGGAAAGACATTCTAGATGAATATGCCATAGATATTAGGGTTAGCTTGAATTTGTAATTTTTCTATAAAATACCTTACCTATTAATTATATTATGTCTCCATTAAGGCATATATTGAAGAAACTGGGTGTTGGTTATGCTTAAGTGGCCATTGGAACCCTAAATACAACCTTAATTTGAAACCGACATATTCTTAACAATGTCTATTGATTTGTTAATAACTTGAATTCTAGAGATCATAATCGAGATCCGTAAAAGGTTAACAAAACTAGGCACACTAAAAAATAACATACTTGAAAATAGATTTTTCCATTGAAACATGAAATAGTAGCAAATTTTGGAAGTGGCTGTCTAGTAGTGATACTTGAAACTGTCTTGCTTGCATAATGTATAAAAATATGGCTATAACTTGAGTGTTAGGAATCGTAATCTATGATGATTTTGAAAGAGGCTAACGAAATTGGACATTCTAAGGTATAACATAGTTAAAAAATTAAAAATTTTTGATGAAGGATGAATTTATGATGAATTTTATAATGTCGTTGTCATATTGAAACACCGGAATCTACTTCATCTAAACAGTATTTAAAGATTCAACTATAACTTGAGTCTAAAATCTAAATCGAGAACCATAAAAAGTGACGTAAACTAGACATATTTGAAGTCATTCTACCAAAAATCCAGACCCTTCACTATTCTCAATTAATTTTAGTGGTTTTCAAAGTTGGTCTTGTGTAGTGTAATAATGATTAGGATAAGAGAAAATTGAATTTATGATGTCAAGATTTATATAACTCCATATCAAGCCCTGTAAAATCTATAGGAGTCATAGATAAAATAGTAATGCATATTTTCTGGTGAAGATTCTTCCACTTTTCATCGGTCATTCCTTCTGGTTTCTCCTCCAGAAATACTGACCCATCATAATCCTTCACATATAGAAGGTCTTTCATTCTCCCTCTCCATGTGAAATAATTGGTACTAGTCAACAAAATCATTTTTCCGACTCCCCCATCCATCATAAAATTCTAAGCAGAATTTCAAAAAACGGACCTCACCGTTGCGTCCGGAATGGTAAAAAATGGTGGAAATGACACATCGTTTGTCAAAATCCGACACAGGACCAAATTACAAATTTCAGAAATTACATGGGTCAAAATGCAATTTCCGAAAGTTAAGGGTCCAAAATATAATTGCAGAAAAGTTCAGGGGCTAAAATATAATTTCGGAAAAGTATAGGGACCTTTCTGAAAATTACCAGATTTTTGCTGACGTGGCAAGGTTGCTGACGTGGCAGACACGTGGCGCTGACTGGATGACACGTGGCTGCTGACTGGTCTGCTCACGTGGCTTGCTGACTGAGCTGCTGACTGTGCCTGACCTGCTGATGTGGCGATGACTGGATGCCGACTGGGCTGCTAACGTGGCCGCTGACTGGACTCGTCTTCAACCTTCAGCGCGCGTGACTGCGACTGGCGGCGCGTGGGATTGTTCTGTGAGGCGCGTACGGCGTGCTGGGACCGCCGATCTATCGCCGAAAAATACCACCGTGCTCGTCTCAACGTGAAAAGTCCGATGGTATGCTCAAAATCGATTTTCGACAACTTTCGTCGGAACCGGTTTTCCAAACCGAACCTCTGTTTCTGAGTTTCGGGATCCCACCGTGGAACCTTAGCTCCTGATACCACTTGTTGTGATAAAACTCACACAATAGAGAAATAAGAGAAAACTCTTCTTTTATTACACAAAACAAAAGAATTACAAAGCTTTACAAAAACTCTCAACACTCTATTTACACTCTATTACTATCACGTTTGGGATGCCTAACAATGATATGGGGGGCTCTAATTTATAGTGCCAAAACCGTGTGAACAGTGTCACACTGTTTGGCAAGGTGGCAGCAAGTTGGCAAGGTCTCCATCAACTTTTGGTGGCCATCATTTCATACTTTCGGTGCTTGGGTTGCTTGCTGTATGCAAGCTGTGCATGCAAGTTCATGCAACTGTCTTCAACAGTTGGGTACATAGTCCTTATGTGTGTTATGCATGAATTATGTCTTATGATACAATGTGTAATGAATACATAGGCTGAGGGTGATAAGGCAACCTATCACCTACCGGTAATGAGGAAGAAAATATATTCAGATATCTAAAGAAATAACATCAGTTTTGATATCAAGACATAAATATCCAATATCACTTTCTAGCTCACCGCAGGGAAAAATTAGAAACTAGTCAAATTAACAAAAATGTTTAGCATAGAAGTGGCTTTACAAAAAGCTAGTCATCATTCCTGAACCAAGTGCTAAACACCATATCAGTGAGATTCTTCAACAGATCTGTCCATGCCCAAAACTTCTGTTAGTTCTTCCTGAACCTTCTTCATTATCTTTGGATACTGCAGCATCTCTGTCATTCTCCATTCCACCATGTTTCTTTTTATTTGGTTGAAGGCAGCATACTTTCTTCTATGGTGAGCGATAAATCTCGAGCACTTTTTGCTCCAATGATCATGCTCAATATATTTTCTGTCATCGTGCCTCTTAACCATGTCATTAGAAGTCCATCGTTGACTTTCCAAGTTGTGAATTCAATATTGGTTATTTCTTTCCCATTTACTTTCAGTAAATTAGGCTAAACTGTGCAGCACTTGTTAACGTGCTTATCTAGCAAGGTCAGCACATAATGAGTTTATGTGTACGAAGTCAAGGTTAATTGTCTACAAATAATTTAGCGACGAGATATAACAAATATCAATATAATATAACGAACACATGGCAACAAATAAAAGAGAGCAAGCACAAAAAGTGAGTCATTTTATTTATCATTCCATCCATCTAATGGTGAAAGAGTACACAAATATGCACCTATAGTGGTGAAAGGGAGCTTAACTTTATGAATTAGCTAGTCATCATTCCTGAACCAAGTGCTAAACTCATCTTCTTTCTTATTGGTAGGGCTCATTATCGGAAAGTCTTGGTGTTGGAATAGCAATCAAAGGCTGTGTTTTCTTGATAACAATCCCAAATTTTTCAGACAAGTCTAACTTTGTGCCGGCTGGCAATTTCCACTCAAAGGAGTGCAACAATGATGCCAAAACAAACATCAGCATCCTCTCTGCAAGAGCAATCCCAGCACATACCCTTCTACCGGAACCAAATGGAATGTACTGAAAATTGTTACCCAAGTAATCAAATCTGCTGTTATCTTTCAAGAACCTCTCAGGTTGAAATTCCAAAGGATTATCCCAAAGTTCGGGGTCCCTATGGATAGCCCAAACATTTAACATAACCCTTGTACCTTTGGGTATCGTATATCCTCCAATACTGCTAGATTGGATTGCCTTGCGTGGTACTAACAAGGGAAGTGGTGGGTGCAGACGGAATGTTTCTTTCACGACAGCTTCTAAGTACCTTAGTTTAGGCAAGTCAGATTCTTCAGCAGATCTGTCCATGCCCACAACTTCTGTTAGTTCTTCCTGAACCTTCTTCATTACTTTTGGATACTGCATCAACTCTGTCATTGTCCATTCTACCATGGTTGTAGTGGTGTCAGTTCCCCCTGTAAGTATATCCTGTTTATAAACAACAATAAATTGCAATAAATTAGGTAACCAATGGATGTAGCAACATTTTAAAGTTCAAGTATTTCTTGACGCACGACAAAAGCTGCTAGGAATTCTTGAGGCAAGGATCCTGCTTGCTTGCAAAAGATCGAGGAGCTTTTTAAGTAACATATATATATTTCTAGTACTCTTGATATTTTAAACCTGGAATTATACCGTGAGTATGCCCTTAAGTTGGTTCATGCTAATAGAAGAATCACGATCTTCATTATCTAAACGCTCCAATAGAATTTGCAAGAAGTCTTTTTCTTTATTCTTCACTGCTGCTCCATTACGCGAGTCCTTGTTCTTATACTGTTCTAAAGCAGAATTGATAGTCTTTTCAAACCACAGGGAAATCCTCTTGGTTCTTCTTTCTATTCCTTGAATATCAAACCAGGAAAGCACAGGAAATAAATCCGAAATATTCGGTGTTCCAAGCAGCACCATGAATTCTGAAAGCATACTTTTTAGCTCAGCCCCGAGATTATTCCCCTTCTCTCCTAATTCAAGCGCGCCACCCCACATCATGCTCTGAAGCGCATATATCAAAGTTGATATTGACAATTCACCAATGTCTATGGGCTTGCCAATCTTGTAGTTATACACATCTCTAATAGTATTTTTAACTTGTTGCTTTCTTCTAGAATAACAAGCATCAAGGCTTGCGTTACTCATCATGTGCCCCACAAATATTTTGCGCATCTTTCTCCAGTCGGTACCATAAGAGCACCATGCAATATCGTTTCCACCGTAGGAAGCGACCAGTGCAGCGATTGGTGGGTCGCGGTTTGCAAATATTGTCTCTCGATCACGAACCACTTCTTTAACAAGTGATGGTGAGCTCACCACTACGCATAATTTGTTTCCAAGCCAGAGCTTGTAGATTGGACCATAGACTGTAGACAATTCTGTGAATGTCTTGTGGAGTTCAGTACCGAGAAAAGGAAGGTATCCAACAACGGGGAAGCCGCGGGGACCTGGTGGCAGTGCAGTAATTGCTTTGCTGGATTTGTTGACAACCCATGTGAACCAGAGCACGGAAAATGCAGCAACTAAAGAAGTTACAATTGCCGTCTCGGTGCTGGTATCACGCCATATAGACCACATACCAGAAGCCAATTTTGACATTTGTGTTTGGAAATGAAAACTGAAGGGTAAAGGTGAAACTGGAACTTATAATTAAATAAAACCAACCCCTTACCGGACAGAGAAGTTATTTTTTGCCTCCACAAATATGTGTTCGAGATGATGATAACTGATAAGGTTCTTGTGGGCAGCATTTTATTATGAATATTTAAATTTTACGCTTCATATTGTAATCTCAGTTTCTTGACAATTGAACCAACTTTGAATGTAATTGACGGATTGAAATTATTAGGGTAATATGCTGTACCTGGCAAGAGTGGTGATGTGCCTCCTTTATGCGAATAATATTCTTTCAATCGCAAAATACTAGTAAATCTTTGGTACAACGGTGGTATGAGTGATGTGGTACTATCAGCGAATTAAAAAATGACATGTATAATTTAATACCTAGTTTTTAGTTGTTTTTTAATTTTTTAGCACGCGTGACAATGGATGATTGGCTTGTTGCATAGATGACGTGGTACCACTGTTGCACCAAAAAATTTCTCGCAAAATACATGCAAGCCCTGAAAATTCCTACAAGCAATAGCGACAAGCAATCTCTATACCCAAGAGGGGGTGAATTGGGTTATTGTTATAAATGCGGAATTATAAAATCTTTGCCGATTTTAAGCTTTTATTACCAAATGTAAATAAACTTGCAAATAAGTAAAAGTTAAGGGATAGAGAAATACGACACCGCGATTTATAGTGGTTCGGCCAAACGTGCCTACGTCCACTCCCCCAAGCCTCGCTTGAAGATTTCCACTAAAATCTAGTTTCCGTGGTTCACCCGCAACCAAGAGTTTTCCGCAAAGGCGCACTCCAAACCTTTTACAATTTTGAGTTTTGTTCGTAGGCGCACTCATAACCTTTACAACTACCCAAACTAATGGGATTTCACAACCACAAGTGTTTTGATAAATAAATTGTAAAACACACTTGGGCACTTACAAATGTTAAGAAGATTGTGTAAGTTGCAAACCCAAATGTTCTAAGCTCACTACTAAATATATGAAGGTGTAGTGTGTGTGAGCTTGTATGAGTGTTTAAGTATATGAAGGTTTAAGACACTCTTGTATTTGCTTTGGTAGAATATGTATGAAGGTTTTCTAAGTCTCTAACCAAACACAAATGAGTTGAGATCCTATTTATAATAAAATGCAAAGCATTCCCCAACTTACAGCAAGACCGGTTTGGAAACCGGTATGGAGATCGGTATGCCGGTCTGGGTTTCCAACGGATACTAACGGCTATATTACCGTTGGGCAAGTATACGTTAGACCGGTATGGAAATCGGTATGAGGACCGGTATGGTCCGTGCCGGTTCCATTATGTTTGCACAATGAAGAGCCAGACCGGAAAGGTCACCGGTATGAAGACCGGTTTAGGGTTTGCCGGTTCCAGTAAGGGAACTAGCCGTTGGGATCACCGGTATGGTGACCAGTAAGGTCCATTCCGGTTCCAGTGAGCATGCATGACAAAACATCTCACCGGTATAGATACCGGTAAGGGACCGGTATGCCGGTCTCAGACCAAAATGCAGAGTAATGAAGGTTTTAAGACATTTTGTCATGATCCTAATGCATCTAAGTGAATGTGCATGATCCTATGAGCTTAGGCACTTGAATATTACAATTCACATTACAATTTAAATTCTAAGCTAAGACTTCGCGATATATCTTCGTTTTGCCGCAAGTCTTCACATTCTCGCTCTTCACCCCATATGCTTCGACACTTTTTGTATTGCTTCGTGTTGCTTCGTGTTTGCACGTCGAAGTCTTCTTTCTTGTTGACGTCATCAAAATCCATTTATGCGACCAAGTCCCCAACAATCTCCCCATTTTTTGATGATGGCAACCCCTTAAAACTTGTTGATTCTTCTGAGCTTCTTGGAGTCCAAATTTGACAAATTTTCTCCCCCTCAACATAAGCTCCCCCTCAATGTGTGATTTTCTTTAATAAATTTCTATTAAAACTTCACAAACACATTAGTACAATTACTCCCCCTTAAACCAAGGGTGAGGGTAAAATAAGTTTTAATCTCATTCTAATGATTTCTCCCCCTTTGACATAATCAAAAAGTGGAGAAGCAAAAATTTAAAATCAAATGAGATACCAAATACATATGTGCATAAGATAATGATACCAAAATCAAAAAAAAAATATGCACATTTTGGCATTTCCCCCTTTTTGCCATAAGATGTAAAAATCATGTATAATGCAATTTTCAAAAGTTAGATTCCAATGAATACCATTTGAAATATAATATCATCTTAAGCATGATTTCTCCCAAATTTGATATCAAATAAAATAAATCAATACATTTCATGATACCAATTAAAGTTTTATATCAATGATTTCAATGCATATTTAATGATTGTTTTCTTATAAATATGATACAATTTAATAAACTATCAAAATCCATGCTTTTCATTATATCAATGGAAACTATGTCAACATACATGCATTTCATTTTTATTCAATTATGTTACATGGTAAAATCATATTCAATGCAAAATCAATCAAATAATCACATACATGTAATTTAACTTAATAAATTCAATGTGATACCAATTGATATGAAGAAGGGGTTTAAATGTATGATTAAGGCATTTAATGATATCAAATAACAATTGATACCAATAGAAAGATAAGTGCATTGCCTAATCACTTTGTATGCTTAAAAAATATTAACCAATTTAAAATATGCATACATACACAAAGAGGAAACGATACCAATGTTTCCGTGAATATGTATTTTACCTTTACCGTTGTGATTCCTCATCTCTTTGAGCCTTTGGGATCAATTTTGCAATTCTCATTAAAGATCCATTCCCAAAGCTCCCCCTACAAATTTATCAATTACATTTTGGTACCCAAACTTTCTTGGGTCCATTGGGGTTAATTGTGATTCCTTGAGGAATCCATGCATTCTTAATTGCATTCTTGTTCATGCATTCAAAAATTTTATGTCCATTTTCATTACATGCATGACATGTGATATTTTCATTTTTAACATTCTTAGCATAAGAATCGGATGCCTTAACAAAATAATTCTTCAAAAACTTTCTCTTAATGTAAGGCCTATATCCTAATTCTTCTATTTTAAATGCACATTTTTGGGATCCAATAAGCATATTAAAATTTTTATGTCCCAATGTGAATTTGCTAATTATGTTTTGTAAATCTATAACTTTTGTGTTTAATAACACATTTTCATTCAAAATTGATTCGCAATCGCATGTCTTAGAGCTAGATGGCATATTAGATATGACATTTTCAAGTTCTAGCTTTTTCAATTTTAAACATGCATTTTCATCATTTAAGCATGCAATTTCTTTTTCATGTTTAGCCTTTAAGCATATCATATCATTATCTAAAACATGAATTTTATCCAAACTAGTTGCATGTTCAATTTTGAGTGTAACATGCTCATTTTTGACCAATTTTAATTTCTTTTTAAGCACATCACACAATTCTTTTAAACTATTAAAAGCATTAAGTAGATCATTATAGTCTTGAGAATTGTGTACCTCTTCTTCTTCGTTTTCAAAATGGAAGTCCTCATCTGTGATAGCCATGAATGCTATTGATTTATCTTTGACTTCTACCTCTTCCTCCTCGGATGAGCTTGAATCGCTATCACTCCAAGTTGAATTAGCTTTCATTGTCTTTTTCTTTGATTTTCCTTTCGTTATTCTCAATGGGCAATCGGTGGCTATATGACCCGGTTTGTTGCATTCATAACATACAATTTTATTGTTCTTCCGCGGCCATTTTTCTTCTTTCTTTTCATCCGCCTTTGATTTTCCTTTGAGCTTTGCGGATTTGAGGAGCTTCTTTACTTTCTTGGTGATGATTGCCAACTCATCATCACTATCTTCTTCTTCACTTGAGCTTGAGTCGTCTCTTTTTCTCGCTTTTAAGGCCAATGACTTTCTTGTCTTTTTCTCATCTTCCTCCTTTTTATCCATCTTGATCTCCATTTCATACTCAAGCAATTTACCGACCAAATCATCCATCTTTAATGTGTTTATGATGTTTGCTTCTTTAATGGAGGAGGTATATAGCTTCTATATTCCTTCGGGAGTGATCTTAAAATTTTCTTCAATTGATCCGATGTCCCGATGACTTTTCCCAAGGCTCCCAAATGATTGATGATGACCGTAAACCTTGAAATCATGTGATCAATTTCTTCCCCGGATTCCATCTTGAAATTGTCCAATTCGCACATGAACCGGTTGATCTTCGATTCCTTCACTTGGCTTGTGCCCTCATTGACCATTTCCAAAGACTTCCATAAATCATATGCGTTTCCACATTCCGGAAGCTTGCTTACTTGATCCCGATCAATGGCATATAGGAGTTGGTTGAGTGCCTTAGCATTTTGTGAGGCTAGTTTTACATCCTCACTATCCCATTCTAAGCTCGGTTTTGGAATATCAACCCTATTACTATCCTTCTTCATTGGTACTTTTGCACCCCGTGTAATCACTAAATAGGATTGTGGATCAACGACAAAGAGATAACTCAACATCCTCATTTTCCAATAATTGTAGTCCGTTCCGGTGTAAAACGGAGGTCTAGTCGTTGAAAATCCCTCGGCAAGATTTGATGAGTTGCTTGTAGAAGCCATGATATATTCTCGAACGGTTAAGTCTTGTAGAGAATACCTCGCTCTAATACCAACTGAAAATTCCTACAAGCAATAACGACAAGGAATCTCTATACCCAAGAGGGGGGTGAATTGGGTTATTGTTATAAATGTGGAATTATAAAATCTTTGCCGATTTTAAGCTCTTATTACCAATTGGCTTTTAGGTTAATTTTCTCTATTGTAAATAATAACCTATATGCAAGTTTTCTATCCAATAATATAAATGTAAATAAACTTGTAAATAAGTAAAAGTTAAGGGATAGAGAAATACGACACTGCGATTTATAGTGGTTCGGCCAAACGTGCCTACGTCCACTCCCTCAAGCCTCGCTTGAAGATTTCCACTAAAATCGAGTTTCTGTGGTTCACCCGCAACCAAGCGTTTTCCGCAAAGGCGCACTCCAAACCTTTTACACTTTTGAGTTTTGTTCGTAGGCGCACTCACAACCTTTACAACTACCCAAACTAATGTGATTTCACAACCACAAGTGTTTTGATAAATAAATTGTAAAACACACTTAGGCACTTACAAATGTTAAGAAGATTGTGTAAGTTGCAAACCCAAATGTTCTAAGCTCACTACTAAATATATGAAGGTGTAGTGTGTGTGAGCTTGTATGAGTGTTTAAGTATATGAAGGTTTAAGACACTCTTGTATTTACTTTGGTAGAATATGTGTGAAGGTTTTCTAAGTCTCTAACCAAGCACAAATGAGTTGGGGTCCTATTTATAATAAAATGCAAAGCATTCCCCAACTTACAGCAAGACCGGTTTGAAAACCGGTATGGAGACCGGTATGCCGGTATGGGTTTCCAACGGATACTAACGGCTATATTACCGTTGGACAAGTATACGTTAGACCGGTATGGAAACTGGTATGAGGACCGGTATGGTCCGTGCTGATTCTAGTATGTTTGCACAATGAAGAGCCAGACCGGAAAGGTCACTGGTATGAAGACCAGTTTAGGGCTTGCCGGTTCTAGTAAGGGAACTATCCGTTGGGATCACTGGTATGGTGACCGGTAAGGTCCATGCTGGTTCCAGTGAACATGCATGACATAGCAACTCACCGGTATGGATACCGGTAAGGGACCGGTATCCCGGTCTCAGACCAAAATGCAGAGTAATGAAGGTTTTAAGGCATTTTGTCATGATCCTAATGCATCTAAGTGAATGTGCATGATCCATACGAGCTTAGGCACTTGAATATTACAATTCACATTACAATTTAAATTCTAAGTTAAGACTTCGCGTTATATCTTTGTTTTGCCGCAAGTCTTCACATTCTCGCTCTTCACCCCATATGCTTCGACACTTTTTGTATTCCTTCGTGTGGCATCGTGTTTGCACGTCAAAGTCTTCTTTATTATTGACGTCATCAAAATCCATTTATGCGACCAAGTCGCCAACAAGCCCACCGTTACGTGATAATCAATTGAATCTCAGGTAGGCAGTGGTTGGAATTGGCGAATCCAGAAATTTCAGTCAGTGAGTGTTAAATTTTTTCCTTACCAAAATAATATATAATGAATTCATACATATTTTTTAAAATTACAAGATGATCCATATATTTTTAAAAATTATGAAATAACCCCTAGTTTTTAAACTTATAAATTAACCCAAAATCTTCAGAATTATATTTTTATCAATAATTTCTAAAAATACCAATTTACCCAAAAAAAAAATTATTTTAAAAATTATGTATTTTAAGTTTATGTAGTATATGTTATACTAAATTTTCACTAATTTATTGTAGATTTAATCACTTTTTAATTAAATTATTAAAAGCCTAGTGCTAAAACGTAATATTTGTGCTTTGAACAACTATAAATAAAAAATAAATATATACAAAATAATTATATTTATATTAATATGTGAATATTTTACACATAACAACTATACACGATGTGGTTTAGTAAAAGAATCACTAAAAATATATCAATAAATTAGAAGATCAATAACCAAACCTAAGTATAAATATAATTATTTTTATTTTTATTTTTATTTAAATGTAATGGAATCCCTATTCTTTTGCAAATGGAAAAACACATAAATTAGTGGATTTAAAATGAAAAATAGTCAATTATCTATACACATAAAAATTAAATATAATTATTTTAAAATATGTTTAAAAAATAAGATTGATACAAAAATATATTGAAATTTTTTTAACTAATTTGGGCTTGGGCCTACATATTATATTAAAAAAATACAACTCAAAAAATTAATAAATAATATATTTATGGGTGTTACTTAATTATTTAGATTTTCTATTGGGTGTTGGACTTTGGTATAGGTTTCATGATTTTTAGCAGAGGTCATGCCGAAATTTCGTCAGAATCAAAGACTTATGGAGATGTGTTTTCCTATCTCCTGCCGGTAACGTCCTGTCTTAGACGGGATGTTACAAAATTATTCTTATATCTACTAAATTACACTCCCGTAATGGCACCAAAAACTTGACACGCTCAAAAAATGGTTCTTTACTCCTAAGTATAAGAGTGTCGAAGTAATAAAATAACCCGGTAAGTCCAGTGTTTATCCACAGGGAATAAATTTAGTAAAATAAAATAATAAATTGAGTAAAAATAAAAAAACTTGATTTGTTTGAAGTGATTGGAGAATTTTAAATTGGATTGCAAGAAAAAATAAAATACTAGGGGTTAAGAGATCCACTTTTAATATTTCAAATTTAGAAATCTCACTTTTTATAATATATAAATTTTCATTATTACCCAAATAATTTATTTCAGAAATTAATTATGCCAAAACATATAAAACCAGCTATAAGGTGATGATAACTTTTGTCTTTAATAAGTCGAGTTAGGTACTCAATTATGCCAAATAAATAAAAGCATCCATGAAGGCAGTAACAAAGTTTGTCAATAATTAATCCAGATTTAAATTACGTATTAATCATTAGATTATAATTTATATATTATAATATAAGTGAGATTAATCTATATCTTCATTTTAAAAAATTCACCATTTACCTTAGTAAAAAGAAATTAGCTACTCATAATTTGAATAAAAACACACATAATTTTATTATTAAAAGAAAAAAAATACAAGAAAGCTTTTAAAAAATAAAACACACAATAGCTGAAACTCCACAAACTTTCAGAGAGAATTGTGGAAATCAGACTGCCTAAAATGAGGTGTCGAGCACCTCAATTTATAGAGGTGTCTAACACTTCTCTCAAAACATAAACTATGTATTTATTATTATTAATTCTTCAAAGTCATAAAGTTGTATGACTTTGAAGAGTAGATGGAAAATGATGCCCAGCTTTCGGTGGGTTGTCATTTTCCACTTTATTTTTTATTTTTTTTTTATTATTTTTTACTAATTGACAAAGACTTTTACATAAAACTCACTTTGTTTTTTTTTTTTTTTTTTTTTTTTTTTTATCAATTTCGGCCTTGAAAACTTCAGAACTAGAAACTCTTATCAGTAGCAAAGTTGTAGATTTTTGAATCTTCTTTCATATGGAATAAGAATCACTTCAATTCGATATCGGAGTAAAACATTATGGCCAAAATACGAAAATTATGCAGGGTTGGAATTTCTGAATTTGTACATTGTTAGAATGGCCTTTCAAGTTTTGGCCTCCAAAATTCAAATGTCATGTCCATTTTTCTAATTATGTATCCAAAGTAATATTTCACCTATATAAGAAATAAAAATCACAATAAAAATATAAAAACATAAATTTAATTATTATTTTACAAATATGTTAAATTAAGGGGATTAATGAAACTACAAGTGTAAAATGATTAACTTTTTAGTGTTCATCATGGCTCTAAGTGTATTTGTAACGACCAGAGGTCTCTACTACTTTTGACCCCTTGATTGTAGTACTGTTACATCGTGGGACGAGTGTTACGTAATATAAAATTTATGTTCGAGCATATATACATTCGTACAACGATTTTGTGAACAAACAGTAAATTCTTTGAAACTTCGATGTGGAATTCTAAGATGTTCCATTACGGATAGTTCATAGTATTTGGGCTGTAACTTTCTCATACGAATTCTGTTTTTTATGATATATATATAGTCGAAAAGCTAAGATCGAGATCTACAATTTTTACGTTGAACATTTTTCCAAACTCAAACCAAAAATGGGTTAAACATACAGATCAAAATTTTGGATGAATAGTACCCGAGGGCATTCTAGTAAATTCCTCTAATTTCTTGAAAATTCTACACATTTTCTCATTTTTAGTGGCCTAGTATAAAAGGGGACTATTCACATATCCCTAAAATGAAGAAGAAAACGTGAAGGAGAATGAAAAGAAGAAAAAAAAGAAGAAGAAGAAGAAGTAGAAGAAAAAGAAAGAGAGAAGAATGAAGTTTACCTGCTTTGCTTAAGTTCGGGTCGGATTATTTAGCGGTGGAGTTTCCAACGTTTCAAAAAAAATCATATTTTTATCTTAATATTTGATAAAGTGTTCAACTTGTGTGGCTTGATTAATGACCTGTCTTATAAGAAATTTAAATTGACTCTTGCCCTATATATCATGATCATATATAATAAACTAGAAAATATTCAAGTTCTTTTACATCACACTTCTTGGTTAAGAAATTAATATCTGTGAGCAATGATATTTTTGATTTATGTGCGGTCGAAATTAATTAGAATTTTTCTAAAGATCCATCATCAATCCTCTTGACAAATACTTCTGTTGAATTAACTAAGTCTAATAAGAGAAGTCACTATCCTGTCAATATAATAAATCATTTTAAATTTATCCATTAAGATGATGGTGATATCAAATTAATTGAATGCGAAAATTTATTAAAATATATTTTATAAATTCAAAAAAAAATCTGAATTTTTTATAAGATAATTTTGTTTGCCCCCTTTAAAATGAAGAGTATCTACTATTTTTTGGTAAAATTCAATTTTTCACCTTACTAAATTAATATTACAGCTATCTCATTGCTTTAATATATAATCCACCAAAAATGATGCATGCACATAACATAATGCACATAAAAGTGCACAAAAGCACTAGGGAAAAAAATAATAAAAAATAATAATAATTTAATCCTGCAGTGAATGTTTTTTATTTTTTATTTTTATGTTTATGTGCAAGTGTTTGTGTACTTTTGTGCATGTATCATTATTTATAATCCACATGTTAGTTTCAGCAAAAAATGATAGAAGTACAAACACTTATACATAAATACTAAGGATAAAAAAATAAAATTATTTATTTCTTATCATGATTTTTTTAATAAAATTATTTGTCAATTTTTTCCTCTAAATTTTGATTTTTTTGATTTTTTATATATATGAATATCATTACTCTGAGTTTTAATAGCGGTACATGTATATACTGCTTTCCAATTCCATGAATATCATTGTACATACGTTGTAACATTTAACATAAATTATTGTTTCCACTCGGCTCTAATCTATATACTATATACCATATAAAAGTTGAGAAATAATTTCATTTTTAGGTTGTACATGTAGGTATATTTATCTTTGAGGCTGTTGACGTAGATGCGTATAAGTTATTAATATTTAATATGAATTATTATTAATGAGTAACTCTTCACATTCTTCCTCCAAATTATTCGTTATCCAAAATTATTAATTATTAAAAATACGTTAATTAAATAATATCGTTTTAAATGAATTATTAATAGTTCAACTTTTCATATTCTTCAATATCAAACCTTTCGTTTTCCCAATTCATTTTTTTAGATTATTAATGATTGAAAGTTTATTAATTAAAAGTGTATTTATTTCAAATTAATTATTAATGTTGAATTTTTCGCATTCTTCATTAACTCTCACTTATTCATTAGTAGAAGTTTAAGAGTCGTAAATTATATTAAGTTAACTATAAAAGTGTACCTATGCTAGCTAAATCTATACTTGCACTAAAAGATTTATTCTCCATCGATTAAAAAAATTATAAAATGGAATAAGTTATAAGCCATATTTGTTAATTTGAGAAAATATTAAAGAAATTATATTGTCTAGAAAATTATAATTACATGTACGATATTCATTAATTATATTGTTTATATATTATATTTTCCTTTAATAAAATGAGTCGTGAATCACGCAGGTTATCTGCTAGTTACTATAAAAAACTAAAATGGCACAGATATTCAGAAGACCAAACAGCCTCTCAATCAATTTTCAACACTTATCCATGTTCTCATAATCGGACCGGACCGGTTGTGTAATATCTCGGGGTTTTCGGAACATTACGGGAAGGTTTCCGAATTAAAGTTAAGGATTTGGAACGGTATGATAATCAAAAATCGGAGTTGATGTGTTGGAAAATAGTTTGGAATATTTTAAAGTGGAGAATCATTACGTAGGAAAACGCATGGTTTCGAGAACCGGTTAACGAATTTTTGATTTTATCGTTATATGCGTAAAAGTATCTTGTCTCGGCTATAAATATAGGAAATGAATTCTGATTCATCTGATTTTTGAACCATCAGACTCGATTTTTTGAGACGAACAACTTTCGTGTTGAACACTTTTTGAAATTTGTATCATAAGGGCTTCAAAAACATGAAATTTCTTTTAAGTTCCATGACAGGAGCCTGAATGCAATTTTCGGGGCTCTGAACGTAATTTTTAGAAATTTGCTTATAAATACTCCATAGTTTATGCTTATTTCCAAAGTGACATAACTTCTCAAATTTTCCAATACGCCATTCTCTTCCCCAAATCGTATTTTGGCTTAATTTGGTCGCGCCGGTGCCATGCAGACCCCCGTTGGCTGGCGTAACCAGCCAAGGGGTGCATCGACCACCCCTCTGCCTCGTGGTGGTCGGCGACAGTGCAGAACGTCGGCGAACAGCTCGAAAGTGAAAGTGACGTGCGCGGAAATGGATTTGTCGATCCTAGTTCCTCGCTTCGTTTCACGACCCGAACCTCCCTCCAAATCAAAGCCCTCGGAGAGTACTACAAGTTAGCAGTGACATATTTTTATTCCGTGCACGGTTGCACACGAAACAATGAAATAAGATTTGATGAATAGTAATCTATCAGTGAACAGTAGTTCCGATCAGAATTTCCTTGATTATAGAACATTCGTGGGATCATTTGGAGTCTGTATATGCCCTCGGAATCTCAATATGACTAGGACTTCGACTGCTCGAGAAGCCAGGTAAGTAACCCATGCGATGAGAACTCGAGTTGGTGAATATATATAATATATATATATATTATATATATATATATATATATATATATATATATATATATATATATATATATTATTGAAATGTTAAGGGATTAAAGAAGATAGTAAAAAGGTGATTTAGGAGTAACGAGTTCGAGATTACATAGGTTAAGATAATTGACCTCCACATGTATGGATGTTTATGCTAATTTTTTGATACGAAGTAAGATGAGGTTAATGTCTATAAGTATGTATTCATGTATGAATTTGAAATGGTATGCATAGGTATATATAAATGAGTATGCATGAGTAACCATATGTTTGTATATGTAAATGAATAAGTATATGAATAAGCATCGGTACATGAATTTGATTATGTAAATAATGATAAACTATGGACAATTTGGGTATATAACGGTAAAAAGAATAAGTCATGATTTCTGAATTTGCATTGGCACGTGTACAATGGGACAAGTTTGTTATTGATAAGTAAATAAGTGAGGAATGTAAAGGCCATGATATTATAATTCGAAGTAACGAGTGTATTAATATATGTATATGTGTATATATATGTGTGTGTGTGTGTATGTGTGTGTGTGTGTGTATTTGTGTGTGTGTGTGTGTATGTATGTGTGTGTGTATTTTTTTTTGTGTGTGTGTGTCGTGCTTCTGAATGATAAAGCAATATTTATTAATATATGTTTGTGTATGAGAAATTGTGATGTAAGTCATGTTTTCCGATATGTTCTCATGCGTGTATGTTTAATTGGTTAATAGTTTCATGGTATAATAGTCGAGTTGGTTAGGAATTTGTTCGCACGACATTCATCTCATACTTATTCTAAAATAGGTAATGAGTCCCGTACGAGCATTGTATATGTGAGCCATCTCATTTGTATGTGTTGTCTTGATTGTGTGTTCCTGGATGCCTTGAGTGTTGTGTATGCTTGAGTATATGTGTATGTATGGTAGATCATGTGATATGTATGGATGGTGTATGTGTGCTTGGAATGAAAAGAATGACATGTGAATCAGTGTGACCATAAGATGTTATAGAATATATGTGCTAAGTTTGTATTGTATATACGTATATTGTGAAAGAGATACGAATGTTAAATTATCATAAGGTTTTTGGTATTGAAGAAAGTTTATCAAGAGTTAAAGTAAGTTTATTTTGGTATTGAAAATAGTTGTATCCGAATAGAAGACAACTTGTTTGAGTTGCCGATTTGATGATATTTTAAAGGTGGATAATTGTGATAAAAGCATATATGTATGGCTTCATGTTTCATGTGATTGAAATGTATTTGATATTAAATGATGTACTCTATGGTATTCATGTTTTACTTTGTATTCTTTGGATGTTAGCTATTAGATTAGCGCATAAATATATATGTGAATATAAAAGCTTGACACGGGTTGAGTATAAATGATAATAACAAGATAATAAAATCTAAACCCGTAACAATTAAGTAATTCCGATAAACTGCTGATATGTTTGATTTGTTTATTGTTTGAGGTTTATATTTGACTTGTTTGTTATTATACTAGCATGGTTACTTAATGAGATCTTATAACTTACACCAAACCAGTTTGCTAGTTTTACAGGTTGGCTACCTGATCGATCAACTATTTTGACTATGGAAGTCATACTCAAGGCGCAGATCACCAAGCAGCAGTCACCCTGCAAGTGTCTTGGGATAAGCTTTAGAAAGTACAGAATTTGAGATTAATATTTTATTGTCGTGATGAACACGCTGTCTATGTGTATGTGTGTGTATATATATATATATATATATGATGTTTTGATTGTTTATGTTGTGGTGGGCACAGAGCCATTGAGTGTTGATAGATGGTGTGAGCGGAGCCCCTAGGATGTGATTTTGATGAAATTTGTATGGACATGATGTCCTTTTATTTGTTTGAGGTATTCTTAGTTTCCCCTTGATGCTGTACTGCAATCCAGGTTATCCAATTTTTATGATACATCATGCCGAATTTTTGGTAAATTCAGAGGCTTATGGAGATGGGTCAATCATGTCTCCTGCCGGTAGCATCTTGCCTCTAGCGGGGTGTTACAGGTTGGTTCGACCGGACAAATCGAGAACAAACCGTGAGTCCAGTCCAGCAAAATATAAAAAATCGGTTTGACAAAAATCAGTCCAATTTTTTTTAAGTATTTAATTAAATGAAAATATTTATTACGTAAGTAAGTTTTGCTAATTTTTTGGACACGATTCAACCGGTCGAACCAGTAATCTATTAAACCTTTTACATCATCGGTTTGGTTCTCGATCTGGTTCTGAAAACATTAACATTTATTACAGCAAAAAAAATAATTAAAAATTGGTGATAAAGTATAGAGTGAATTGAATAATAGTGATTTTAGAATCATACAAATGAGAAGCACTAAGAACTAAAATAATGTGCATTTTAGGTTGGGAGATATAACATGATTAGGTTTTGCATAAAGTGTAAATAAACTAGTGCAGGAAATAACATGATCATATATTTTTGGTATGTCTATATTAATTTATAAATATTTAATTAATGTCTTTTGATTTTGTAAGTGTTAACTGGTTTAACTAATAAATATTTTTGTTGATGGTGGTTTTCGACCCTCAAAAAGTTGGAATCTCGAGGAAGGGTAAGATAGGGTTTGCACTCAACAAATGATCTAAAGTCCTTTCAAATGATGAGAAACCAGACAGAGGGATCCGAGCCTGAGGTGGTCAGACCCGAGGTGATGGGACCCAAGACAGTCATTTCAGATCACCCCCGCATCAGACTCTTAGAGTAGCTCGGTATTCAGAGCTTCGTGTCAGAATGAGGATCGGCTCAGCATATCATACCTGACCTGATGAGAAGATGTTTAGAGAAGCGAGTGGAAAATAATGCCTCATGGCCGACCTGATCTGGTAGCTCAACATGATAGGATGTTGTTCATTTGCCCGACCTCGTTGGACGGGGTGGGGTAGTAGCTTCAAGATCAAATCAAGATGACTAAGCTCTACATGAGGACTTGCACCATCTAAAGAGGTCAGACTTGACTGGAGAAATTCACCGGTTTATCTTCTAGCACACACCATCATATGAGAGATGATAGATTATAGGTTAGAGGTAGCGTGTGGCAGCGGCCAATAATAGCTTGATTTAAAGAGATGTCAGATGACAGACCTACTTTGGGCAGAGTAATTGGGGAAGAGAGCCATCGCATTAATGATAGATTCACATGGCTGCCTTCATGAGATTGTTGTAACAAGAGAATTTTCCCTAGTATATAAAGGGATTCGGAACTCATTGTAAGGGATGAGCCAAATTCATTCACGCATAACTTGTAATTGAGAGCAGAAAAGCTTAAGTTTAAGAGTGAGCTTGTAAGAGGTTGATCAGCCGAGCTCGAGAGATATTGATCATACCCGACCATATTATAAAAGTTTCATTTTCCATTGTGCTTCTGGACGTAGGTTGGATCCATTCGGCCGAAACACATTAAATCTTATGTCTTGTCTGTGTGTTTTCCATCTTTTGCTAAGTTTGCCTTTAGTCTTCAAACCAACAAATTCACCGTTGAAGGGGGATTGTTCGAGGAGTAAGTTTATTAGTTTGCCCTTAGAATGAAAATCAATAATCAACAGTTGGTGATAAGTGCATGAAAATATACTTTGAGCATCGCTAATTCAGTTTGATTATCATGTATTTGATCTTAATTATAGTTTATTCTATGTCTTATTATTAGGATGCAATGGAACATGAATATTGGAGCAATTACACATATTTCAGGACCTTGCAGACACATCGAAAGCACGCGGGAAGAGCGAAAACGAAGAGAGCACAAGACTAAAAAAATGGCCTTGCGTCACGACGCCCAACCTTGTGGCGTCGTGATGCGACCTCAGCTTCACTTCATACATATTGCCCGCAAGTTTGGCACCACGGTGCCTCGGAAGACCCCAAAAACTTAATTTAGTCGTGTTTGATGTGCACAAAGACTCCGAGACTTCTCTATGTAAACCCAAGTTCATCCAAAACCCTAAATGAGGAGAAAATCATAGAGAAAACACACAACAAAAAAGTTGAAGTCTCATATTTGAGAGAGAATAGCGAGGAAGCTTTATGTCAGACATGATGCTCCTCTGATCTATCAATGCTATGTCTCTCTTCTATATGGAGAATTAATCTCATAGGCAAAGCTAGGGATGAACTCTTGTAATTAGGTTCTTATATTCATGTTTTTGATTCCTGAATGTTCGTCAATGTTTGATACAATTGTTATCTTACTGTTCTTTATTATCTTTTGATTTATAATCCAGAGAATGTGTTTTACCAATTTGCATATAGAAATTGTCATGCTTTTTCTATGTGTGATTGGGGAACTCAGTTGTGACTGGTAATGTTATTTTATGAGTTGATCTTCTACTGCAGTATTGCCTGAGAGTATATTGTCGACGTTAGATAGGTCATAACGATAACATTATGTGTTGCTAACATAGAGAAAATAATTCATAGATTACCTTAGAATTTAATATGTTTGAATTGAAATATCTTCCGATTGTTGGTTTGGGATGTGAAACCTTCAATTGAGTAATAAAAGGAATCAATTACTAAATATAGGGATTTGTTATAAGAGGGATTCCCGACGCTTTGCTGCTTTTCTCTACTGATAACTCTTACGTACTTTTCATCGTCTTTGTTTCACATTACCAATTAAACTATTTTCTTTAAATTAAGTTATTGCTAATGTTTTCTTTAAGTGAACTAGTTCATTGTAACCATCTCTCTGAAGAATTGACACCCTAATTATACTGCGATAACCGCAAGTACTTTTTGGGCGTAATCAAATTTTGGCACCATTGTCAGGGAGACGGTTTACAAGCAAAAGGAGCATGTTTGCTTAGTCAACAACAAAGCGGTAACTTCATTCCATCTCTATTTTTTATTTTTTTATTTTATATTACTTTTAGTTTAAATTCTTATCTTTAGTTTAGTTTTTTTTTTATTTCTATTTCTCATATTATTTGTGTTTTTGTGCATGTCTAGACTTGGGGATCGATTTGGTAGATTTGTTAGAATTGAAGAGCAAGATTCAAACTCAGAAAGTTTGTTTGACAATCTTTTTGCCACACCATCTACATCTAGCACACATATCATGAGTGATTACGAGAGACCACCCATTAGGACTCTTGAGAAGAACCTCCACCATACCCGTACAGCTACTCCATCATGCATCATGTTTCCTCCCAATGCACCACATATAGATTTTAGCCCTGGAATGATACAGTATCTCCCAACCTTCCATGGTTGGGAGAATGAGAATCCTTATGTGCACATTAGGGAGTTTGAAGAGGTCGTAGCAACCTTCCATAACCGATTTGGGACTTCAGACACAATTAGACTGAAGTTCTTCCCATTTGCTCTTAAGGATAGAGCTAAAATCTGGTCCTATTCTTTCAGACCTTGCTCAATGAGATCATGAGATGAGATGACACATGCATTTTTCAATATATACTTCCCACATAATAATACTAATGCCCTGAAAAGACAGATCTCTACATTCTCTCAGAAAGACAGTAAGACCCATTATCAAACTTGGAAGAGGTTTAAAGATATGTTAGCTAGTTGTCCTCATCATGGGCATGAGAGTTGGCCTTTAGTAAGTTATTTTTATGATGATCTAACCCCTAGATAGCACCAGTTCGTGGAGATAATGTGCAATAATGAATTTATCTGAAATGACCATGATGAGGCATTAAAGTATTTAAATGACCTAGCCGAAAAATCTCACACTTGGATTGGACCAAGTGTCATGGATAGCACTGATAGGACACGTCTCACCCTTTCTGGCGGAGGCATACACCACTTTTGGGAAGAGGATAGTCTTAAAACATAGGTTGAGCTATTAACTAGAGAGATATGAGCCTTAAAAGCCAAAGATAGCAAAACTATGCATGTGGTAGCCCAGTTAGAACCCCAATGGGTATGTTTATTGTGTAAGGGGATTGACCATCCGACTCAAGAGTGTCCTTTATATGGTAAGATGAGAGAAACCTATGAGGAACAATGCAATACTTTAGGGATGTATAAGAAGCCATATACGCTTTATTCAGATTTTTATAATCCGAGTTGGAGGAACCATCCCAGTTTTAGTTGGAAACATGAGTCTCATCACCCAGTGAGACACCACAACCTAAAGGTTACAGTGCCCCCCAGTATCACACACCTGCCATTCCTAGAAATTCTTTAGAGGACATTGTGCACACATTTATGGAGGCCCATAATTAGCTCATGTGGTTAAAGATAATAAGAAGATAAAGAGTCAAGTCTCTAAGTTGACTAATGTCCTGAGTGTGCAAGAACTAGGTAAATTCCCATCTCAGACTCAACCAAATCCACAAGGGCAACACATGGTACAAGCTGATCATGAAGCATCCAATGTAAAATGTGTTAGTGTCATAATCACTATGAGTGGTAAGGAGGTAGGCTTTCAGGACACCTCCAACATTATAGGAGACCCCAAAGATAGTGGTACCAATACTCCTCAGGAAGAACAAAAGACACATATCCCAATTATAGTACCTTTCCCTCAAGCTCTTAGGCCTACTACGAGAGCTACAGACCTTAATGGTGAGATCCTAGACATTTAAAGTAAGTAAAGATTAACTTTCCTATTTACATGTGATCAAACATGTTCCCACATATGTGAAGGTTTTGAAGGATCTATGCACCATAAAGAGAAAGCATCATATGAAGAATACCGCATTCCTGACAAAGTAAGAAAGTACAGTGATTGACCAGAGGGCCCCACCAAAATACAAAGATCTGGGATGCCCCACTATTGCTTTCTACATTTACATTTTAGTTTGATCAAGCTTTATTAGATTTAGGTGCTAGTGTTAATCTCATGCCATATTATATTTATATGCGACAAGGACTTGGAGAGATTAAACCTACATCTGTGGTTTTACAGCAAGCCGATCGCTCTTTAAGAAAACCATGTGGAGTAATTGAGGATGTTTGATTACAAATTGATAAATTCTACTACCTTGTTGATTTCCTGATTTTAGACACTCAATCTGTGGCTAACACTGAATCAAAAATTCCACTTATCTTAGGTAGACCTTTTCTTGCTACATCTAATGCCTTTATCAATTGCATGAACAGTCTCATGAAGATATCATTTGGGAACATGACACTGAAAGTAAATATTTTTCATATTGAGAAACAACCATGAGATGATGATGAGTGTCAGTACACATACCTGGTAAACACAGTCTTACCAGAGATAGGCTATACTCTATATGAATCTAACCCTCATGAACTGGAACTGATTCCAAAGAACCGTAAAAAGAGGAAAAGAAGAGTTAGTGCCCACTTGAAGATGATCTCTCGAAAGTTAAAGCAGAGGCTGAGCCAATTTTTCCTTCCGTGCAGCCTAAAATCTCAGCCATCAGTAGATCATATGAGATTGATAGATACAATGCCACAGTCAGACAAAAATTCCTTTTCATGCCTTAATCACCAGTGGATAACGAAAAAGAAAGACCATGGGAATACCTGGTCCGCTACATGGAAGCCACCGTGACCATTTGGGTGGTTATGTCTGGCTGAAAGCGTTAAACTTAGCGCTAGCGGGGAATAAATAATCAGAGAACATTTAAATGTTCTCTGATTTCAGTGTTAGGCATTTTTTGAGGACGATAATATGTGTAATTATTGAGATTATTTCATTTTGTTATTTTTGCATGATTTCATTTGTTTTGAATGAGTTTGCGGGTATCGTCGCTGTATGCCCTCACGAGACTATAACTCGTCCACTAGAACCACATAGGTGTTTAAAGGCTTGTTGCATACGCCAAATGCAATCGTGATCCCTACGAAAGTGGCTTAGATAGTTTTTATTTATTTATTTTTTTTAATTTAGTTTAGTTCTTATTTTCTTTTGCGCTTGAATTGCTAGGGACTAGCAATAAGCTGGTCGGAGGTTGTGATAAGTGCATGAAAATGTACTTTGAGCATCGCTAATTCGGCTTGATTATCATGTATTTGATCTTAATTATAGTTTATATTATGTCTTATTATTAGGAATCAATGGAATATGAAGATTAGAGCAATTACACATGTTTTGGGACCTTACAGACACATCAGAAGCACCAAGAAGAGCGGAAATGAAGAAAGCACAAGACCAGAAAAATAGCCTTGTGTCGTGACGCCCAACCTTGTGGCATCGTGACGCGTCCTCAGCTTCACTTCATACATATTGCCCGTGATTTTGGTGCCACACCGCCACTTGCGAGTGCCATGGAGCCTCAGAACACCCTAGAAACTTAATTTAGTCGTGTTTGATACGCATAAGGACTCCGAGACTTCTCTATATAAACCCAAGTTCATCCAAAACCCTAAAAGAGGAGAAAAATAGAGAGAAAACACACAACAAATAGTTAAAGTCTCATATTTGAGAGAGAAGAACGAGGAAGTGAGACAAGAACGAGGAAGCTTCATGCCAGATAGGATGCTCCTCCAATCTGTTAAGGTTATGTCTCTCTTCTATATGGAGAACTAATCTCACAGGGAAAGCTAATGATGAACACTTGTAATTAGGTTATTATGTTCATGTTTTTGATTCATGAATGTTCGTCAATAGTTAATACAATTGATATCTTACTGTTCTTTATTATCTTTTGATTTATAATCCAGAGATTGTGTTTTATCAATTTGCGTATAGGAATAGTCATGTTTATTCTATGTGTGATTGGGGAACCCAGTTGTGACTTGTAATGTTGTTTTTATGAGTTGATCTTCTACTGCAGTATTGTCTGAGGGAATATTGTAGTCGTTAGATAGGTTATAACGATAACATTGTGTATTGTTAACATAGAGAAAACAATTCATCGATTTCCTTAGAATTTAATATGTTTGAATTGAAATATCTTCTGATTGTTGGTTTGGGATGTGAAACCTTCAATTGAGTAATAAAAGAAATCAATTAATGAATATAGAGATTTGTTATAAGAAAGATTCTCGACGCTTTGCTGCTTTTCTCTACTGATAACTCTTACGTACTTTTCAACTTCTTTGTTTCACATTACCAATTAAACTCTTTTCTTTAAAATAAGTTATTGCTAATGTTTTCTTTAAGTGAACTAGTTCCTTGTAACCATCTCTATGAGGAATCGATACCCCAACAATATTGCGATAACTGCAAGTACTTTTTGGGCGTAATCAGTTGCGCCATCTGTGATGTTGAGACGATGGCAGATGGCGGGAACCATAGATCTTCAGAGGCTTCGGCGATGGAGTGGATGGAGAAAATGGAAGAAGCCAACCATAATGAAAAGGAAGAAGCTCGGAAGGAGAGAGAGTCAACTCAGGTCTTCATGAAGACTATGTTGGAGAAATTGGAAGAGAAAATTGGAGAAAGATGGGGAGCGGTCCCCAACCAAAGAAAAGAAGAGATAGCAATAGGAAATGAGGTTGTTGGAGCCTTACCAACATGGGAGTTATGGGAAGAAGAGAAAGACAGGCCTACGCCAGAGTGTTCCAGCAACAGTCCATGTTTCGCGGGAGAGAGACTCGGGACGGTATCCAAGGGAATGACATGAAGTCCCCAGCTACGGAGGACACCGTTCCAGGAGTAGAAGACGCCAGGAAACCCAAGGTTGGGAGCATGACAGCTCCGAGAATCGGATGAAAAACTGGTTTCGGAATGAGATGAAAAAATGGGAAGAAAATATAAAAAACGGGACAATGTGTGAGCAAGACATAGGACAACGTACCCTTTTATGGTGAAAATTTTGGCGATGGGATTTCCAATGAGGTTTATTATGCCCTCCATGGATGTTTACAAAGGCAGCACAGACCCTAAGTCTCATGTTGAGAAGTTAATTTTGTTAATGGAGATTCAGGGAATGGTCAGAGAGGCCATCTGTAAGGTGTTCCCTTTGACCTTGGTCAGGTCAGCCAACTTGTGGTTCATGAATTTAACCCCGGGGAGAGTCAGCAGCTTTAGGCAATTAAGAAGTTACTTTGTGTGGCATTTCAGAGGGTTGTATGTATCAAGGAAGACGATGAGGTCGTTGAGGTTGATGAAGCAAGGAGACGACGAGTCTTTGAAGAGCTTCATTGATAGGTATATAAGCTAAGTGGGCCTTACTTGTCATGTTTGAATTTGGAGTTAGTGGAGCTGCACATGAAGGGAATAAACACTGACCAAATGGAGCATCCCCAAAAAAAAAAAAAAAACAAATGACCAGCACCGAAAACCAGAAAAACAACAAAAAATAACCAGAGGACCAGTGGCGTGAAACCAGTAATCAGAAGTAGAAACAGCCAGCTGTGAATAAGAAACAGTGAGATCTGGACGTGAAACAGCAAGCCATGAATGTGAAATAGCGAGTCAGTGAGCAAACAATGAATCAATAACCCAAAACAACCCCTAAAATAGCCCCGAAACAGTCCCTAAAACAGCCATAAAATAGCCCTAAAAATCACCCAAAAACAGTCCCTAAAACATCCCGGAAAACATTCCAAAAATAGCCCATGAGCTAGTAAAACAGTCTTGAAAATAACCCAAAAACAGCGGCCAAAATAGCAGCCCAATCACCGATAAAAAAAGCAGTCTAAAACAATAAAAACAGCTGCAAAATAGTGAAACAGTGCTTAAAAACATTGAACCGGTAAACCAGAAAAAACAGTGAAGCATTAACCCTTCCGGTGACGTCCTAACGCACTCCCGAGAAGCGACTTAAAAGGTAAGACCTGAGGGCACCCTTTACTATATTTTATTTTGTCGTTCTGGACACGGAATGCTTTGTTGGACGTGAAATACGTCCAACCGTGTATGCGAAGTTCTATATTAAAAACGGCCAAATTCTTTGGTCAAACTTTTATTTATTTCATATTTATTTCGTTGCTTATCCTTTTTAATTCATCGTTATTTTATTATTTTATTATTTGCATTTTATGTCATTATTTATTCTATCGTTATTTTATTTCGCATTTATATTCAGCGTTATTTATCTTTTCATTTATTTATTTGCTTTTATTGTCTTTTTAATGTTATGCCTTTATTTTTGTTTATGTTTTGTTTACTTTCATGTCCGTTTACATTATATTAATGATTGTATGTGTTATCCCTTGCGGTATATCGGATGGAAACACAGACGTAAATTCCGTAGCCTAATTCGAATGGACGGTAGTGCAGTCTGTACTTGGGATACAACTCCACGTACCACTCTGGAAATACTCGCATAAGCCTGATTAACTTCCTTTTATTTTTTATTTATTCATTGACGTTCTTCCGCCTTTGATTATTTATTATTTTCATTTTCGCATCTTGTACTCTTTAATGTAATATGCTTCCATTGTTTCTATTAATGTTTATGGGTGTGCAAACTTGTGTGTTATTTGAATTATCCTGCATTTGCTGCATAAGACTTGGTTATATCATTGTGTAAACCCGTTCATTACAACTGGCATAAGTAATGGACCATTCCGAACCCAACGGTTGGAGGTCTTCCCTTGCGAGGGTTGAGTGCGGCCTTAAATCATTTCCCAGTTCACATTGGGTGGCGACTCCTTTATTCTCCGGTTTAGCCCCCCCGCGGGCTAATCAGTACTCCCAACAGACCGCGAGCCCGGACAATGTCGCCTCGCTCACTACAGTCTGGCGACTCCACTGGGGAGAGAGAATCGGCCCCGAAATAATGCCTTGTAATTACTGTGGTTTTTGCTTTAGTTTTCCAAGTCTCATATATTTTGCATACCCTTTTTTGCCCCGATGGCGCCATTTATCGGGAATTCGCTTTCATGCATGCATACATGCATCATGTTAACCCTTAAAAGCCATCATATATATCTGTTGGGTTAGAGAAAGAATGGTTTGTCAAGACGAGTTTAGCAAACATGGATATCGAGGAAAAAGAAGTTGAGAGACAAGAGAAAAAGAAAATCATACCATACTGAGCACAGAAAAAGCAATTGCAGAGCATAATTGAGACATCTAGGTTTGTTTGACCCATCGATCCCAATTTTTGAAACGAAATCATTGAGTTGGCTTACCTAAGGATTAAGCTGTAAATGAACCTTTGCACGCGCACACTTTGAGTCTGGCTTAGATCATTTATTTAAGAACTAGGATTTTAGTTACATTGAGTGCTTTGAAAGTTCTCTGGTTTCATTACAGGGCATTCTTTGAGGACAATAATATGTATAATTATTGGGACTACATGATGAGGCCGCTTTCAAGAAGGCGTAATCCACATTGACCTAGTGCAAGCAGCGGAAAGCAGAAAGATAAACCAGGTCTGGGGGCGACCGGTCTACCACCTCGCGAATAAGAGACATAACGGGATCATGAGCCATGAGACCAAAGAGAACTGAGCAATTACCAGAAGAAAACTGACAGAAGGAAATTGTAAGCAGACCCAGGGGGCGACCGAAGACATTTGTAGGCAAAGGGCACCAAATATCACAAGGAAGGCCTAACCCATCGAAATAGGAAATGCATACATGTCACATACACACAATTTTTGTTTTATATTCACAGGCTTTGAAGAAAAAAAAAGTGACGAAGCACTCCGGGAATGGAGAACACCTCGGGAAAGAGGACAAGCAAGCCGGGAATGGCACTTCGGGAATGGAGAACACCTCGGGAATAAGGACGAGCAAGCCGAGAATGGCACTCCGGGAATGGAGAACAACCTCGGGAATAAGGACAAGCAACTCCTCGGGAATGAGGATGAGCAAGCTGTGAATGGCACTCCAAGAATGGAGAACACCTCGGGAATGAGGACGAGTAAGCCGGGAATGGCACTCCAGGAATAGAGAACAACCTCGAGAATGAGGACAAATAACTCCTCGGGAATTAGGACGAGCAAGCCGGGAATGGAGAACAACCTCGGGAATGAGGACGGATCAGGGGGCGAAGTGCCTCACCACCATCAGTATCAATAGTTTCGGAAATGAATCCCAAGGTCGAGGCCCATATTATCAGCAGTTTCGGGAATGAATCCCAGGGAAAAAAGCCCACTCTCAACACAGTTCAAGAATAAAGCCCAGGGAACAAAGCCCACTCTCAACATAATTCGGGAATAAAGCCCACTCTCCACACAGTTCGGGAATAAATCCTAAGGAACAAAGTCCACTCTCAACTCAGTTCGGGAATAAAGCCCACTCTCAACACAGTTTAGGAATAAAGCCCACTCTCAACACAGTTCAGGAATAAAGCCCACATTGAGCAAAGTTCGAGAACAAAGCCCACATTCAGCAAAGTTCGGGAAAAAAGCCCAGGGGTCAAAGCACCTCGCCATCAACTCAACTCAATTCGAGAATAAGACCCTCAACTCAATTCGGGAAGAAGACCCTCAACTCAATTCGGGAAGAAGACCCTCAACTCAATTCGGGAACAAGACCCTCAAATCAATTCGGGAACAAGACCCTCAACTCAATTCGGGAAGAATACCCTCAACTCAATTCGGGAAGAAGCCCTCAACTCAATTCGGGAAGAAGACCCTCAACTCAATTCAGGAACAAGACCCTCAACTCAATTCGGGAATAAGACCCTCAACTCAATTTGGGAACAAGACCCTCAACTCAATTCGGGAATAAGACCCTCAACTCAACAAGACCTCAACTCAATTCGGGAATAAGACCCTCAACTCAATTCGGGAACAAGACCCTCAACTCAATTCGGGAAGAAGACCCTCAACTCAATTCAGGAATAAGACCCTCAACTAAATTTGTGAATAAGACCCTCAACTCAATTCGGGAATAAGACCCTCAACTCAATTCGGGAACAAGACCCTCAACTCAATTCGAGAACAAGACCCTAAACTCTATTCGGGAAGAAGAGCCTCAACTCAATTCGGGAACAAGTCCCTCAACTCAATTCGGGAACAAAACCCACTCGATGGTTCGGGACCAAGACCCAGGGGTCAAAGTGCCTCACCATCTCACATCAGTAATGGTTCGGGAATAGAGCACCCCTCAAGTAATGGTTTGAGAATGAACCACCTCTCAAGTAAAGGTTCAGGAATGAACCATCTCTCATCAAGTAACGGTTCGAGAATGAACCACCTCTCAAGTAACGGTTCGGGAATGAACCATCTATCATTAAGTAACGGTTCAGAAATGAGCCACCTCTCAAGTAATGGTTCGGGAATGAACCATCTCATATCAGTAACGGTTCGGGAATGAACCAGGGGTCAAACACCTCGTCATCAAATCAACTCAGTTCGAAGCATCTCGCAAAACAACAGGTAAGTCCGGTAACAGCCGACGAACCAGGTAAGTAAAAATACATGCGTAACTTTGATAAGGTTGTCACTGTCACACACTGCACAAGCCCCATCAAAGTGGGGGTGACTGTAGACACTGTATTTTAGCATAAAGCCCAATGATGAGCCTCATATGGAGGCACTACCCGATAAGTCACGGAAGTCGCGGGAAACGAATGCTGGAAGGGAAACTTCTAAAATTAATACCTTGTCAAATTTAAACTCACTAGTTAGCCTCTGGTTCGCTTAGTCGATTCATGTTTTAAACATTAACCTCGGCCCAAAACCCCCGCAAAAAGCCCATGCACACCAAGCCCACACACATAAAACACAATAACAATAAACCCTAGTAAACACATCCAAAACCCTAACATGCACCACTATAAAAAGAACACAAAACCAAACCCTATAGGGCACTCCTTCCTGACACACAACTCACGGCAGAACCACCAAAAAACCCTAATATACCTCATCCCACTCTCTCATCTCTCTCGCCTCTCCCTCTCTCGACCCTCCTCTCTTTCTTCAACCGACAATATCAACACAAAAAAGAAAAGAACACACATGGAACCACCATCACTCTTCTCTTCTCTCACACACTCACAACACCACATAAACCCTAAGCTATTTCTCTCTCTTCTGACGGCACTTCAAAAACACAAACAAAAAAAAACCCTATTTCTGACTTTTCTTACAACCAAACCGACAACAATCAACTAGCAAAATCAAAACAAATCAGCCAGCCAACAAATGCCAAACAACATGCAGCCTTGACGTGAACTCCAGCAACCAAACTACCCCACCAAAGAGACATACAGCCATTCACACACGACAAAGCCCTAGAAGACACGACATGAATGATCATCAACCCTAGGCATCTATACCCTTATTCTCCTTTAAAAAACCATGAACAACACAAAACAAAGATCAAGCCAAAACAAAACAGCCCTACACCCACGTGAAAACCAACATAGAGCCGTGAACCCTAGGTAAACAATCAACAAACAAACCCCGAAGTCAACCGACCAGGCCAAACCGTGAACAACAATACAAAAAGAAAGCCCTAAGAGACCGAAACAAAGGGAAAACCATGAAGAAACAAACAAAATAAAGTGGCGAAGTATATAAGCTAAGTTGGCCTTACTTGTCACGTTTGAATTTGGGGTTAGTGGAGCTGCACATGAAGGGAATAAACACTGACCAAATGGAGCATCCCCAAAAAAATAAATAAAAAGAACAAATGACCAGCACCGAAAACCAGAAAAACAATAAAAAATAACCAGGGGACCAATGGTGTGAAACCAGTAATCAGAAGTAGAAACAGCCAGCTGTGAATCAGAAACAACGAGATCTGGACGTGAAAAAGCAAGCCATGAATGTGAAATAGCGAGTTAGTGAGCAAACAGCGAATCAATAACCTAAAACAGCCCCTAAAATAGCCTCAAAACAGTCAATAAAATAGCCTTAAAACAGTCCCAAAAATCACCCAAAAACATTCCCTAAAAAAGCCCGGAAAACATTCCAAAAATAGCATCTGAGCTAGTAAAACAGTCCTGAAAATAACCCAAAAACAGCGGCCAAAATAGCAGCCCAATCACCGACAAAAAAAGCAGTCTAAAACAGTAAAAACAGCTGCAAAACAGTGAAACAGTGCTTAAAAACATTGAACCGGTAAACCAGAAAAAATAGTGAAGCATTAACCTTTCCGGTGACGTCCCAACGCACTCCCGAGAAGCGACTTAAAAGGTAAGACCTGAGGCCACCCTTTACTATATTTTATTTTGTCGTTCTGGACACGACATGCTTCGTTGGACGTGAAATACGTCCAACCGTGTATGCGAAGTCCTATATTAAAAACGGCCAAATTCATTGGTCACACTTTTCTTTATTTCGTTGCTTATCCTTTTTAATTCATCGTTATTTTATTATTTGTATTTTATGTCGTTATTTATTCCATCGTTATTTTATTTCGCATTTATATTCAACGTTATTTATCTTTTCATTTATTTATTCACTTTTATTGTCATTTTAATGTTCTGCCTAAATTTGCTTATGTTTTATTTACTTTCATGTCCGTTTATATTATGTTATTGATTGTATGTGTTATCCCTTGTGGTATATCGGATGGAAACCCATACGTAAATTTCGTAGCTGAATCCGAATGGACGGTAGTGCGGTCTGTACTTGGGATACAACTCCACGTACCACTCGGGAAATACTCGCATAAGCCTGATTAACTTTCTTTTATTTGCTATTTATTAATTGACGCTCTTCCACCTTTGATTATTTATTATTTTCATTTCCACATCTTGTACTCTTTAATGTAATATGCTTCCATTGTTTCTATTAATATTTATGGGTGTGCAAACTTGTGTGTTATTTGAATTATCTTGCATGTGCTGCATAAGACTTGGTTATATCATTGTGTAAACCCGTTCATTACAATTGGCATAAGTAAGGGACCATTCTGAACCCAACGGTTTGAGGTCTTCCCTTGCGAGGGGTGAGTGCGGCCTTAAATCATTTCCCAGTTCACACTGGGTGGCGACTCCTTTATTCTCCGGTTTAGCCCCCCCGCGGGCTACTCCGTACTCCCAACGGGCCGCGAGCCCAGACAGTGTCGCCTCGCTCCCTACAACCTCCAAGGTGTGAAAGCTTCACTTAAAGATCCAATCTTGATTTCTCATAAATAAAATATTGTAGAGACCTCTCAAACTTCTCTAAACAGTTCTCTAACTTGGGCTAATCTCTCAATAATTTGCTTATGCTTTTACTTGTACTTATAATTAAAACCTTCCTGAATTGCTATTTATAGCAAAAGTTAGGCATTTTTTTAATTAATAAAAGTTGTAATCAACTTTGAAGTGGGCTTAATCTAATTTGTCCAAGTATGTATAATTAGGTATGACTAATCTCCATTGTCTGCCACTTTGATTTACTCTAAATAAATCAAGCCAAGGATTAGGAAACGGATTAGTTAAATATATTCTACTTTGATTTAATCCAATTAAATCAAGCCAAAAACGCCTATTATTACATATTTACTGTTACAATAATATCCTCAAATGGTAGAGATAATTACGATTTTACAATTAAGCCATTGTGTAATTATTGAATTAATCCAATTAGGTCAAAGTAAATAATCAATTTATCTAATAACACTTGACTATCATAGTTGATAATTATAATATCGAATATTATATTTTATCAAAATTAATCGGCTACCCGAGTGCTCAACGAGTACACTTCATATTGGGACTCTAAGTTTAGACATGTTCGTCATATAAGCCTAGCTAATATGTATGCAATTCGACCACCTCCGAATTCACGAAGAACACGAACAACCTTTCTGAACTATAGAAGTCGAGGTCATTACATATGTTTAACAATCCCTATGTCGTAGGCTATCCAAGTTGTGCTTAGGAAACATAAAATATATTGTCACATTTCCGAAGCGCATATCTCATGTCTACATGTCCATGATTCTTCAAAACTGATGTGATCCACCCTAGGTGATCAACTTTGGCCAAAAATTTAAGAAACGTGACTTTACTAACATTGATACCTAAGCCCCTTATTGTGGGGTTTTGGGCGATGGGCGCAGCGGAAGCGCGATTCGGGCAAAATCATATTTTAAAAACTTTTTCAAATTACCGAATAAATTATTCAATATCTAATATGAATAATTTATTCATATTTCACCTAAACCTATTTACTCAATATCAAATATTGACATAAATAAGGTTGAAACTTCGTGAAACTTTTACGAAAACCATTTTTCCGCAAAATGACGCAAAATGTGTTTTCGACTGAACCGACCACCCGACACTTATGGGGATTGCCCAGGTCAGCCCCAATAGTGTCAGGGAAGTTCATGGGCTACCTGAACAGTGACAGATTCACTGTTTGGACAGCTGTCATCCGGTATGCTCAAAAGTCACCCGGTAACGCCGTTTTTGGCCGTTTTCGCTTATTTCAACTCCGAAATAATTTCCAAAAATTATTCTAACTCCCAAAACACATACATTAAATTCATATGACATCAAATTCATCTCAAAATTTCCAATTTTAACAGATCTGATTAGGAAACCGAAAATCACCAATTTTCATGCTTTAAATCCAAATTTTCAAGATTAATCAAATTAATCAAGACACCAACAAAAGTCACCAAATATGAACAACCTAAGAACAATTATAGGTGCCACAAGAGTGCTAATAACACTCTAAAATAGCAACTCATCATCAAATGACAAAATTGGATACCAATTACAATAATTTCATCCAATTACACTTCACACATGCATTTCACTTCCATTTCCATCAACCAACAACAAAAGCCCAAAAAATAAGAAACTAAGGAACCCTAGTACCATTCTAAGAATTCAAGAAAACATGAAACTAAATTTCAAGCTTAGGGTTAAGTACATTTCCTTTAATCTATTGAAATCCCAAACTTTTTCTTGAATTTTCCTTTGTTTCTTCAAGATTTGATCAAACCAAATCCTACTGTTTATTTTGAAGTTGTTTCGGCCATGGATGGATTGAAGGGAAGAAGAAAATAATTTTTTAATTTAAAGAGTAAGTGGCCGACTTCAAGGGGCAATATTGTCCTTTTGGTGATTTAAATCAATTAATTAATTATCAAACTTTAATCTTGGGAAATCAAATTTGGACAAATTTAGCTTAATAAATTCATGCCATATAAACCAATAATAATTCGATAAATTTAATAACAATTATGAAAAAAGTTTATTAATTAATCGTTTAAATATTTAACAATTAAATATTCAAATAATCAATTAATATAATTATTATTATATATGTATTTTTATTTATAATAAATAACAAATACATATATTTATAGCATGTGTCAAAATCTTATTTGACGAATAATTAATGAGTATCTAATCGTATTATGTATCAATATAAATACACAATAATTATTATCGAAAAAAAACCCCTAATGTATATGTTATCATTATCCAAATTAACTCATTTAATATGATGAAGTATTATGAGTAATTCTTATTATTCATATCGAGTTGTCCAAGTGCTCAACGAGTACACTTCATATTATGGGACTCTCTAAGTTTTGATTTATCTATCATGAAATCTAATTTCGTGTCCATAATCCCCCCACTCATGGATTATAACGACCACGGATAATCTCGCTAAACTATACAAGTCGAGGTCATTGCATACATATAATCCATTCGTCACAGACTATACATATTATACCTGGGATATAGATATGAATGTCAAATCCGTTCGGTATAATATAGTCGACTTTCAATTTACGATCTCTAAATAACACTCGAAACTGGTTTCGGAAGTTAAATCACTGCCATGGATTTACTAGATCATAAATACGTGCGGATGCCTATGCCATATGCACATGACTGACGGATCCTATCTTGATACGCACTGGATATCATGATCATCAGTCCACACCCAACGAACATGTGGAGGTCTGATCTGAATAGATCGGTGACGTGACTGCCATCAAAGTATGGAGGATAACTCATATATCTCATTGTGGTATCCCAAGTCAAATGACCACTATGCTCGCTCAACTCGAGAAGATTCATATTGACATTGGTGTACTATCTATTAGAAAATATTCAGTGAGTCGTTCCGTTTCTTATCAAATAAACACCTACATGTCTATACGAGTCTCCCGAGACTCATGGTTCACTGGGATAAACCATCAGACCAAGTCACGATATATAACATGTACTGGTCTCAGCAGATTTTACTAACCGACCTGTGTTAGTAAATCTTGACCATGAACTTTATTTAATTATATACATCTAATAGTACGCTTCCCAATGTCAATTACAAACTACGTTGTAATTGCGCACTACATTGTAAATCCTAGGGTCTTTGTCTAATATACACGTATCACTAAACCATATTTAGTTTTGATCTAACCATAATCAGATAACTAATCGTAATTAGATCGAATAAGCGTATAAAATACAATGGTGCTTCCATTAAATTAGTAATATTATGAAAAATAGATTTGCTCGTATTTATGAATCAGATATAAATACGATCTGGATTGGCACTCCGAGCACCAACCCTTACACTTATGGTACAAATACGGGTCGACGGATCCTATCTTACTTCACACTTGATTACTGAGCGTATCGATCCACACCCAACGAACATCTAGAGGTCAGACCATGAAAGGTTTCTGACATACATGACATTAAAGTGTGGAGGATCTCACACAAAATCAATGCTATCCTATAGTCAAAGGATTACATATGCTACTCGACTCGAGGAGATTCCTATTGACGGTTGTGTGTACTTCCCACTATTAGGAATCGCATGTGAGTCATTTAGTATTCGCTTCAACGAATACCCACATGTCTATACGAGTTTTCAAAACTCATGGTATATCCGGTTAAACCATTGGAACTCCAATTCCAATATACGACATGTGCTAGTCTTCTAGGTTATAAGAATTCGACCGTATTTCAAAATTAACGACTAGGAATATTTACTTTAAGAATAGTTTACACCTAGTGTCAAGACTATTCTAAGGTCGATGTCATTCTCAGCATATCTATACATCAATCTAATACGCATAATGACAATACCATTAATGAGGTGTGAAATAAAAAATATAGTTATTTTATTAATAAATAATAAAATATATAATTCGGATTGGCACTGCAAGCACCAACTCCATCAGGATTATTTCGTGACTTTGGAGCATGCAAGGAAGTTTGCGTTAATATAGGAAGAGGAAAATATTGCCCGAGGAAGAGGCACCAAGAGGATCAAGATATTCAGGTCGGAAAATCGAAATGATGTGGATAGAGACATGAGTAGATCGGTCCCGAGGCAGAGGGAGTTCGGGCCGATACCTCAGAATAATCAAGTACATAAGAAAATGTTGCATGCCTAGGTTAATCTCATTGTCGGAGGAACAGTATACACCCCTGGTAAGTGCATGAAAGTATACTTAGAACACTGCTAACTCAGCTTTATTATCATATGTTTTAATCTTAATTAGAGTCATTTTGTGCTTTGTTAATAGGAAGCAATGGATCAAGGAGAATGGAGCAATTTGACATGTTTCAGAGCCTATCAGACGTATCGGACGCATGCAAGAGCATCAGCCGCGCACTGAATTTAAAAAGGCTATAACTTTTGATCTAGAAAGAGTTATGAGACCCATAATATATCGATTTGCATTTACTCAAGGAGATCTAGTCAATTGTAGAATCCTGAATAGCTTCTGGCATGTCGAGACACGCGGCGCACGTCGCGACGTGAAACTGCGATTCCAGGATTGTGTGCTGTGTGTTTTTAATGCAATTTAGGGTTTCAGGACTTTTCTATATAAATCCAACTTCGTCCTAAACCCTAGAGGAGGAGAAAATCAGAGAGAAACATAGGAGAAACACACAAAAAGAGCCACAAACACAAAATCAAGGGAGGATAACGAAGAACTTCAAGGAAATCATGACGTCTCTCCGATCTATTCAGGCTGCATCTCTTTCTTCCATGGAGAGCTAATCTCCTAGGCAAAGCTAATGATGAACTTCTATATTTAAACTTCTTATATTCATGTTGTTGATTCTTGAATGAACCTTTTAACGTTTAATAAAATTGATGGTTGTTATTTTTTATTATCCTTCGATTTATTAGCCCAGAATTGTGTTTTGTCAAATCCCATATAGATCCAGTCATGCTTCTTTTATGTGTGATTTATGAAATCAGTTGTGACTGGTAAAGTTGTTTTATGTGTTGGTCTTCTGCTGTAGTATTGCCTGAGAGTATATTGTCGCGTTAGATAGCTCGTAATGATAACTTTTGTGTGCTGTTAACATAGAGAAAATAATCATTAATTACCTTAAACTTAATATGAGTAGAATTGAATATCTTCCAATTGTTGGTTTGGGATGTGAAACCTTCAATTGTGTAATGAAAAGAATCAATAACTGAATACAGGAGGTTGATACAAGAGGAATCCCTGATGCTTTGCTGTTTATCTCTATAGATATTTCCTGCATACTTTTCATAGTTTTTATTTTATTTTAACTTATATTATCAATTTCATTCGTTTTCTTTATTTAAGTTATTGCTAAAGTTTTTGTTTGAGTAAATTAGTTCATGTAACCATCTCTCTGAGGAATCGACACCCCAGCTATACTGCGATAACCGTAATTTATTTTTGGGCGTAATCAACCCCCCTCAACAGACCCATGGCCTAGATAGTTCAGAAGGTCCAGGATAAAAGTCCATTGACTGAGCCCGAATCGAGGAAGTTTCTCATTGAGAAGAAAGACAATCGGTCTTATTATATGCACCATAATGCACTGGGACACACCACAGAGCGATATAGAGACCTACGAAAGCAGGTGGAAGACTTGGTAAAAAATGGCTATCTGATCGAGTACATAGACCAAGTGGCTACGAAGGCCGGCCGGCGCTGATAGGGACTATCGTCAGGTTGGGTATTTAGAATGTTGAGATGCTGATGGGATATTTTCGATATAACCTTTCTTAAAATGACCCACAAAGAGTTGTAAGATGGGTAATAGATCACAAGAATATGAGTAAAACTCTTCCCTTCTCAGATAAAAACTTATTTATCCATGCTTGTTTATTATGTGTGCTTAATGTCTCGGGTCTGCTTTTATACTGCCAAAGTCGTAGAATTTTTGATTGGCTCAAGTCTGTTTTTATACCGCCGAGGCCGTAGAATTTTTGATTGGCTCGGGTATGCTTTTATACCACCGAGGCCGTAGAATTTTTGATTGGTTCGGGTATACTTTCGTACCGCCGAGGCCTTAATACTATGTATCATCAGATATACCGAACATATGGAGGGAGAATACCCTCATGGAGTCTAGTCATCCCATTATGTATTATCGGGTATGTTGAACACATGGTGAGAGAACACCCTTGTGACATTTGGCCATCCCATTATATATCATCGGGTATGTCGAAACCATGGCGTCTGGCCATCCCATTATGTACCTTCGGGTATGCCGAACACGGGGAGAGAGAATATGTAAGGAACCTAGGACACCACTTATATCCATATTGGTATGATATTGTCCACTTTGGGTCTAAGCCCTCATGGATTTGTTCTTGGGCTATACCCAAAAGGCCTCATACCAATGAAGATACATGTCTATCTTTATATGCCAATGATCTTCCCCATTTCTAACCAATGTGGGACTTTGTTTGCACACCCAACAATCCTCCACTGGAACAAAAGACCACCGAGCCTCCCCTCAAACGATCATCCATCCATCCACTCTAGCCCATGCTAACTCTTCTTCACCATGTTTGGATTAGGACACGTCCATGAAGACCGAAGCACACCGCCTATCTAACCGAGCACATTCACGGATCACGATCGGGGCTCACTACCTTTTGTTCTGCATTTCGAGGATTCATCTACATGGCTAACTCCGGGACATGGCTCTGATACCACTTGTAAGGAACCTATGACACCACTTATCTCTACATTGGTATGATATTGTCCACTTTGGGCCTAAGCCCTCATGGATTTGTTCTTGGGCTATGCCAAAAAGGCCTCATTCCAATGAAGATACATGTCTATCTTTATATTCCAATGATCTTCCCAATTTCTAACCAATATGGGACTTTGTTTGCACACCCAACAGAATACCCTCATGCCGTCTGGCCATTCCATTGATATAATCGACTATGCTGAACACGGGGAAAGAGAATACCCCCGTAGCGTCTGGTCATCCCATTATGTATCATCGGGTATGCCAAACACGGGGAGGGAGAATACCTACATGGCGTCTCGCCATCCCATTATGTATCATTGGGTATACTGAATACGGGGAAGGAGAATACCCATGTGGCATCTGGCCAACCCATTATGTATCATCGGGTATGTCGAACATGTGGAGGGAGAATACCCCTGTAGTGTCTGGTCATCACATTATGTACCTTCAGGTATGCCAAACACGGGGATGGAGAATACCCTCGTGGCATCTGGCTATCCCATTATATACCATCAGATATGTCAAACACGGGGATGGAGAATATCTTTGCGGCATCTAGAAATCCCATTATGTATCATCGGGTATTCTGAACACGGGGAGGGAGAATACCCATGTGGCATCTAGTCATCTCATTATGTAGCTTAGGGTATGCCGAACATGAGGAGGGAGAATACCCCCATGGCATCTGACTATCCTATTATATATCATCGAGTATCCTGAACGCGAGAAATGAGAATACTCATGTGGCGTCTGGCCATCTCATTCTGTACCTTTAGGTATGCCGAACACGGGAGGGAGAATACCCATATAGCGCATGGTCATCCTATTATTTACCTTCGGGTATGCCGAACATGAGGAGGGAGAATACCCCCGTGGCATCTGGCCATCCTATTATATACCTTCAGGTAGGCGATCATGGGAGGAAAATGCCCCCATTGTTCTGGTTATCCCATTGTGTAAATGTCGGCACAATAAGAGATCATTCCCTTATGGCCAGGTTACTGCACTGGCTCGGGAATTCATTCGTTCCACCGACATCATTTTCTTACGTATTAGTGCAAGGGGGATTCATTCCCTTACGACCAAGTGACTTAGATGGCATGGGGTCGATCTTTCCCCAAGGCCTCTCTTTGTCAGATCGGCTCGGGGTCGGGTTATGTCCTACCGATGTCTTATTATATTTATTTGCATGGGGTCTGATTTTCTCCCCCATAGCCAAATGTTGGCGGCACAATGAGGAAGCATTCCCTTATGGCTGATATATAATTATCTAATCGGGGCTAGGTTACATCCCACCGAGGCTATTTTATTATGTGACAGCCCGAGGATGGGAGCTTTCCTTCGCAACCTATGTTTTGTTTTGTAGGTCTTTGCAGATCATTCTTTTCCGGGATGGCAGCATGTCAATAACGTGCATCAGTCTGAGGATGTCAGATCAGTCTCTAGCTTCGTACTTCACCATCTTCTTTACAGTTCCTGGCACCAACCCGCTTACTCGTTGATACTGAGAACTATGGGACATATGTTGATTGTGGTTTTCAGTCCTCAAGAAGTCATAATCGCGAGGAAGGGTAAGATGGGGTTTACACTCAACAGATGATTTGAAGTCCTTTCAAAAGATAAGAAGCCAGACATAGGGATTTGAGCCTGAGGTGGTCAGTTCAGATCGCCCCAGCATCAGACTCTTAGAGTAGCTCGACATTCAGATCCTCGTGTTAGAATGATGATTGGCTCAACAGATCATACATGACCAAATGAGAAGATGTTCAGAGAAACGAGTGGGAAGTAAAGCCTCAGGGCCGACCTGACCTGGTAGCTCAACATGATAGGATGTTGTTCATTTTCCTGACTTGTTTGGACGGGTCGGGGTAGTAGCTTCAAGATCAAATCAAGATGATGTAAGCTCTACATAGGGACTTGCACTTTTCAAAGAGGTCAGACGTGACTGGAGCAAGTCATCGGTTTATCTTCTAGCATACGCTATCATATGAGAGATGATATATTACGGGTTGGATGTAGCGTGTGACAATGGCCAATAGTAGCTTGGTTTAAAGAGATGTCAGATTATATGCCTACTTTCGGCAGAGCAGTTGGGGAAGAGAGTCATCGCATTAATGATAGATTCACATGACTGACGTCATGAGATTATTGTAACAATAGAATTTTCTATAGTATATAAAGGGATTCAGAATGCATTGTAAGGGGTGAGCCAAATTCATTCACGCATAACTTGTAATAGAGAGCAGAAAAGCTTAAGTGTAAGAGTGAGCTTATAAGAGGTTGTTCAGCCGAGCTCAAGAGATAGGCAAGTCGGTTATACCTGACCACGTTATAAAAGCTTCATTTTCCCCTGTACCCGTGGACGTAGGTTGGATCCATTCTGCTGAACCACGTTAAATCTTTTGTCCTGTCTGTGTGTTTTTCACCAAGTAAGGCTTATGTCATCCAGACTTGAACATAACGTCACTATCCTGACCTTCCTCATCGGGTCGGTAAACTGAAAGAGCTGATGCTTTGCCTTGTTGAATCACAAGGTCGTGTCAGGCATCATGTGAACATCTTTCTCTGAACATTTTTGCACCATGGGTCGGGCGTCAGATGCAAACTAACTCTAATCTTTTTGTCAGGCCGGATGCCTATATCTCTTGGTCCTGGGCCCCTTGCTCAGGAAGTGAAAATCTCATTTATACCCTTCTTCAAATTTTAGGAACCTTCGGGCCCAAAAAATCACCATCAATATTTTCCCCTAGTTCTTGGTATCAACAGATCTGCCAAGTTGATGCAGGGAACTTAAAAATAAAAGTGATTTGGATTGCTCCCCAGTCCTCAAGTCTGGATCTTCATATCAATCAAACTGCACTCTCCTCGGGTCAACGTATTACATACAATCAAAAGGTTTTATCTTGGTGATGGTTGCTTCATTGAATACTTATATCGGTCTCTTAAACCGTCCTTTAGGAATCGTGTTGCCATCATTACTATTTTTAAGTACATGTCACATCATTCTAAGCTTTCATCCGCTTCGTCTTTTCGAGATGCCACGCGTTGTGCGTCCATGACTTATGTGCCAAAACCGGATGTAATTGGATAGTTGGATGCCAACTGAACAGTTGTTTCAATCTCATTCTTCTATTTGAAATCCAACCAATGAAATATCTACTACATGTGGCATTGATCCGAGCTACTAGCCTTGATTTAACGGTCGGGATAAACCCATGATGTCTATTTAAAGGTCGACCGTACACCATTTTCCTCTTTTAGCAAATTCATCTTCTCTAAAGAACTTCAATCATTTCCGGTTAACTGCAACTTCGGTCTTCCACCGTCTTCATCAGCATCCCAAAATCTTCATTCAAACCAATCAAGTAAGTTCTTCTCTGAACACTATTCTCTTTGTTTTATATTCCCTTCATTATGTGTTGCTATGAATGCTTGTGTATGTGCTCTGATTTCTGGGGATTTTTACGATAATGGTGGTATGAGGGTGGGCTTATTTATGTGGGTTTATGTATGTTGTTTATGTACATGTGTGAGTATGCTCTTTCTAGGTTTCGTAGATGTACTTTTTTTTTATTGTACTTGAAAACTTATTATTCTGCCATTGTTATGGCATTTTAGAGTTTTTTAGGGTTAGCTAATTGGTAGGGATGAAGATAGTAACTTTCCTTTTAACATGCTCCACTAATTGGAATTGTCAACTAACCTTCCGCCTCAGGTCCTGCCTTGTTAGGAATGTCAGACACTGAATCCTCCTTTCTTACTCCTCTCGAGATCATGACGTCTGCCCCGCATGTTCATACAACTATCCATAGCTCAGGATCTGAGAGTCTCGAGGACTACAATATGACCCCAACCATCTCCGAGGAAGAGAATCAAACTTACCATCAAACGATACCCTGACCCGAGCTAAGTCACAATCCATATGATTTCACATACATGGATATGGACGAAGTTTCTTCAATCACCGAGGCTGACTTCGATAATTTGAGGGAAAAAAATTGTCATCCCTGACGACATCCAAATAATTGTCCCAGGCTTGTTTGAGTACGCGAGTTGGCCAGAGGAGGATGTCATGGCACTGTGTACGGCCTTCTTCGACATGGGACTACAGCTGCCCATACAAGGCTATTTCACAAAGATGATATCCTCCATGCACTTAACCTTGTGCCAGCTGATCCTGAACAATTGGAGGATCTTGGTCGGGTTATACGTAATTTGGAACCAAGCCGAGCTGGGAGAGCTATCTTTCGATGAATTGAAGAGGCTATACTGGTTGAATACAAACCCTAAAGAATACAAGGGTTGGTTCTATTTTTCTGCTAAAGTCGGGATCTCCCACCTCATCACTAATCTCCCGACCACCAAAAAAAAAATTCAAGGATAAGTGGTTTCACGTCGTGGGTCCCCGGAGGCAGCAGATATTGGTTGAAGGTGAGCTTGTCACTGTTCCCAACATCTTCTCGGTCAGAGGTCAAAGACCCGACCTCCCAGTTCTCTTTTACTAACTTCAACAAATTCACTAACTTCTGAAAACTCTGCAGCTTGTTGAGGGGATCTCCCCAAAGTTCATCATGAAATCCGGGCCAAGGTAAGGAGGGCAGATGAATTTGGAGGTCATTACCGAGACCTCATCAACCCTTCCACCTTTGCCGACTCGGGCCTCACCCCGAACACACCACCATCTCACTCGAACAGGCTAGTAGGTTCCAACTGACCCACTAACTCATTGTTTGCTGCCTAAATCTCTTTTTCCTTCTTTTTTTTACCCTTATCATGTTCTAACTACCTATTCCTTCGTAGGAATGTCAAGTTCAAAAACACTTAAGTAACGCACCGAAGAATTATTTCGGGCCTCACGCGACTGGTCCAACGGTGTCTAATCCCTTATGTCTGCCCCAATTCCACCAAAGGCTAGGCGGAAGTCTACGTACTCAAATACCGCGCCATCCGGGCCATCCAAGGCCCAGCAAACCGCCATTGTCCCGGTCCCTATAGTCCAAACTTCCACGGCTCCTTCCTGATCATCCAAAAATGTTGCCACATGGTCGGGAGCGACGATCCCTAGGAACTCGAGGAAGCTCCGAGTAGAAGAATAACAACCAGAATGGGAAAGCCTTATCAGCTTCTTCTCAGTCCGGGGAAAGCACCCCATTACCCGGGATTGGCAACTTCCTCGAGGCTGTGAGGGACAAAGTGGCCCACCTCCTCCCAGCATTCAACTGCATGGCCGAGACCATGATCCTAGAATGGGCCTAAACTTGCAATGTTTTTTGCCTGAGGATATCATCAATAGGACTTGTCAGCTCCACGCAGAGGTAACCAAACTTCTTTTTCATAATTGGTTTTTTTTACTTAATCATATTAAACTCATTTTTTCATCACCGCAGTTGGTCTACATTGTAGCCACAAACAAGAACATGCTGACAAGCCTTCTGTCCGATGAGGGTTAGGTGTAAAGGCTCCAGAGTTGCCAGACCGATCGGGAGCAAGAGTTATCCAAATGGTTGGATATGGCCCTAACAGAGAACCAGAGCCTCAAACCAGCTGAGGCAAAGGCAAAATCGGAGGCCTCAGTCTTTGTAAAGAAAGAAAAGAGATGATGTCAGGGCCGAGCTGACCAGAAAAACTGATGAAGTCAAGTCCATATCATGGCGGGTCACCTCAACCGAGGCCAAAGATAGAGAGAAATCAAAACAGCTTGAGAAGGCTTTGGAAGATATGATGATGATGAAGGCCGAAGAGCTTGTTCGTTTGGAGGCTGCTAAAGCGGAGGTTAAGCTGAAGCTGAAGGGTTGGAAGAGTGTGTGCAAATATTTGAGATGCTCCAACCTGACATGGACTTGGGGAATGTGCGCACCATTGTAAGTCTGTGCAAAGGGGAAATAATCTAGGAAGAGGCCTTAGGCTAAATGTTTGAAGACCCCAAGGCCATACAAAATCCTGAGCTGGTGTTTACAATGCCTCCTGCCCACGAAGTCTTTGTTAGGGATATACCATATACCCAACTTGTGGATGGGCTATATATACATGTATTTTTAATATTTTCATTAATTAATAAAATGGAAATCATTATTATACGTGTCTTACATAACTTATATGAATCATCAACACTGTAATAAAGCCCTTGGAGTAATAAGACGATGGCTTCCACGCCTTATGAGAATCATTACTCTTAAATGTTCATTGTCATAGTTTTGTGACGCATTCACAAAGCATAGAGACTAGCATGATGATATGATCCGCCCTTAAGTGGGGTAGCCGATCCCATAGGCTACTAGCGGAGATCCGTCCGCTTGGTGTATCACATGGATGCATGAGTTGCTCGTATCCATCGAACTGACCGCCGAAAGTTTTCATATGGAGTATTTATCCCATGTGTCTGTGAGAACTTTCATGTATCGATTATATGACTAGTCCTTATACTTGAGGTCTTTACAATCTTATGTGTGGATCAAATAACTTTGGCATTCTCCTTCCCCGGTTCAAATGATCCGGTCATAAGGGTATGATTGGGTCATTTGTTGAAACACATGAAGTTTGTAAAGATACAACAGAGAATCGCCACTCTCTCGGATAATATTTTCTTATAAGAGTAGTATTCTAGATCCCGGGTTGATATATGTGATCAGTGCTTAAGACTGTGGCCACAGCGGAAGAATCATGTGAGATTCTTGGGTTAGCACGATTCATGACACTATCAACATCATACCTTTGACCATATGGGTAGACACTTTCCGTACCCTAGGTGAATAAGTGGGGATACAGTGAGGTGAGAGACTGTATCATATGCAAATCGCATACAGAATGGATATATATATATATTTCCTTCTCATTTGGGGGGCCTTGGCATGTTGCCAGATGTCAACCTTGGTCATTGAAATCGAACGATCATCTGATCGGAGGATAATTTATGTTCGATTAAATTATCACGATTCATTTCATGTCCAACTTGAGGGGAACCAAAAGTCACACACAACAAAGTCGAAATCAATGGTTAACAGTACACAGTACAAATATAACAACATATATGATTGTTGTAGGAATTTTTCATAAATGGTTCAATGTGTTTAATTATTGAACAAATCATTTATGAGGTTCCATAGTGGCTTAGGGATTGGTGAATGACGATATGGGCACTTTGGGAATTGGAATTTAAAAAAAATTACTATTCATGTGAATAGTAAAAAAAAATTTGTTATTTGTTTTGAATTCCAATTCGGCCCAAACTCTTATTAGGGTTTTATAATCTCATTAAAATACTAAATTAAGATCCAATGGCTAAGATTAAATTAGTTTTTATCCCACATCGGATTCTTAATTAATTTTGTTGTCTTTGGAGCACTATATAAACCCAAAGAATTCTTCACAAATTTTTGCACCAAACCTTTCATATCTTGGGTTTATATAAGTGAGCAACTCTAAAGTTTAAGAGTAAGCCACTGATTTTGAGGATCCTTAATTAAGTCTAATTGATTAAAGGAACTTTAAGTTAAAAGTTTTGAGGTATTTGCCTAGGCTAGCACCAAGGGAAAAATACATGTGCACTAAATGCGTAGTCTTGCCGTTGAGTTTTGGCTTTGGTGTGTGCATCTTTGGAGGCCACACACTTGGGTGGCTCTTTGGAACGTGGAAGAGCTTGCTGAGTTCGAGAAAATCTTGTAGATTGGAGGGAGGACTAGAGGAGTCTTCGGTTCAAGTAAGTTTTTTTCTTTCTTTGTTTTAATTAGAGTTCTTTTGATAGTTAGCATATTTAGGTTTATGTTCTTTGCGTGTTTTATGAGTTTTTATGCTTAGAATATATAGTAACATGCCTAGGCTTGTAGAATAATAAAAACAAATGGGTCTTGGGCAAAGGGAAAGCGGCATAATAATTTTGATTTTCCGCAGTGCACTCACGGCCGTTTCCCTACAGTGGTATCAGCTCGCCGTTTTTGTTGATTATTTCTTACTCATTTGAACTCGAAATTTGGTGTTTAAAAGCTCGTTGGAAAGCTAACACCCTGAACTTAATTTTAGGCACAAATTTTACATGATTTGGTTAAGATTTGAATTGTGAAATTGCATTTAAAGTTCACGCGTCTGCAGAAAAACGTGAATAGTAAATTTATTTGAATAAAATAAAATGCAATATCATAATTAAATATTAATCAAAGTTATTTAATGCCTAAAATAATTCCAACATATTAAAACTCATATGCTTGATGATTCTATGTATGATTATAATCGGCATGATTATTTTAGGGTGCAAGCATCTAGAGACTTTCTAAGAAATATATAGTGTATTGCTTATCACTAAGCTAAGTAATTATTCCGTGATGAACTTAGAGATTTATTACCTTTAAGGCTAATAAATATAATCGCTTATTTATAATAAAGGACATTATAAAAGATACAAGTGGGTTGGGACCAAAGGGTTAATAAAACCAAAGGTATTACTAGAGTTAGATAATGATTTGGTGTCTTCCTTCACTCACTACCTTTTTATAGCCAAAAGGAAAAGCTGTGAAGACATCTAGATAATCATTTACTCAAAGCTTACCTTAAAGCATATTTAAAGTGTTGGACTAATTTGGAGGATCTATTGTTTATTCCTGTCACCAAGGCAATAAGAGCCTAAGAGGTAAGAGTATTTAAGAGAGTTCGCTCCACCCTCCCTCTGGGGAATTTTCAATGGAGGAATCCATTTGACAGTTATTCACTTAAACTTGCTAAAATCCTGAATAATAATTTAAGTCTAAAATTTGCCTCCCATTGTAAAGTATAGACCCAAAGGGCTTAAACCGTATTGGCAGGACTAGGCTTTACCAGACTGACCAATACTAATTTGTCCTTAAATCGTACTATTGACAATGGTTTGACTTTTCTGAGTCATAAGACGCAGTGACCCTTAGGCGTGGTCTTATAACTTAGTGGAAAAGATTGGGTGTCCAAAAGGACTAGCATAAGCTATGACATGTTTGATTGCCCAACCCAATGATCAAGGAATTGTGATTTATATCATGAATTGGTTGAGAACCTACCTAATTATCGTATTTTATAACGACCAGCCCTAGTCGGAGTTATGAAATGATGATAATGGGATCCTTGCCCACAAGAAATCCATCATATTGGGGTTGATGCGATTTGCTTAAAATTTTAAAACAATTGAGTGGGGGCAACTTCATAATATTAAAAGCCTATGTTATTAAGAAACATTAATGAAAACATATTCCTAATTTTAACATTTTCTCTTAACAGGTGGTTTAAAATATTTCACAAACATTCAAATGGAAAATAGAGTATCACTTCGTTCCATCCTTGATGAGCATAAGCTGAAAGGGGACAACTACAATGACTAATTTAGAAACCTTAAAATTGTCTTACGATAAGAAAATTTTCTATGTTCTTGAAAGACCATTTCCCCCTGAACCCACAGAAGATGCTGACCAAGATACATTTGATGCTTGGAAGAAACACATCGATGATTATGAGCAAGCAGTTTGCATAATGCTTGGCTCTATGTCGGACGAAGTTCAGAAAGCTCACGAAGATATGGATGCTCAAACCATCATCTTTCACTTGAAGGATTTGTATGCAACTTCCGTTCATACCGTGAATTCCAAGTGTCATGTGCCTTATTCCAAACAAGGTATAAGGAAGGATCTGTTAGTGGACATGTGCTTAAGATGATTGGCCACATTGAAAAATTGGCCAATCTCGGGTTCATCATGGATCATGAGATAGGTCACGATCTAATTCTTCAGTCCTTACCAAAAGAATTCTCTAACTTTATTATGCAGTTTCATCTGTCTAATAAAGAAGCTACTTTAGCATAATTGTAAAAAAAAAAAAAGCAAGCAAAGAAGGACTTGAAACCAGAGCTTAAAACCTTCGTCATGCTTACGGGTACAGACCTGAAGCCACGAGGCCCAAAGAAAAATAAGGGCAAGGCCAAGGATCCAGATCACCTAAAGCCCAATGGTAAGGTGGAGAAGAAAAAGGGAAATGAGAAATGTTTCTTTTGTGGAAGAAGGGTCATTGGAAGAAAGACTGCAGATCCTTGAAAGCCAAGAAAGCTAGGGTAGCCCAAGAGGCCAAGAAGCCCAATGCTTCATGTATGTTGTATATGATTGAACTATATTCTCAAAACTCTGAACCTTTTACTTGGGTGCTTGACACCGATTGTGGGACTCACTTGTGTAACAATGTGCAGGGCCTGAGAAACAGTATGAGACTCCGTCATGGGGAGGTTGATTTACGCATGGGTAATGAAGCAAAACTAGCTGCGTTGTGCGTAGGAACTTATTCATTAGTTTTTCCGAATGGTTTAGTTTTAGACTTAAAAGATTGTGTTTATGTACCTTCTCTAGTCAAGAACATCATTTCAATTTCTTCTTTATGTAATAAAGACTTTTCATGCCTAATAAGTTGTAATGAATGTTCTATTTATTTCAATGAAATAAAATATAGAGATGGTATTTTGAATAATGGTATCTATGTCTTACAAACTAACAAAGAATGTTCAACCTCTAATATATACAACGTTAACTCGAATAATCTCAATGAATCACTTCTATGGCACAGTCGCTTAGGTCATATCAATGAAACAAGATTAACTAAGCTATATAAGGATGAGTATTTCAGACCCTTCAAATATAAACCTTATGGAACTTGTGAGTCTTGTTTACTTGGTAAAATGACCAAATTACCCTTCAAAGGTAAATGACAGCGTGCAGCGGAGACATTAGAACTCATACACTCTGATGTATGCGGACCAATGTCAGTCACCGCTAGAGGTGGATTCTCCTACTTCATTACTTTTATCGATGATCATTCACGATATGGGTATGTGTACCTTATGCGGTACAAATCTGAAGTCTTTGAGAAATTCAAAGACTTCAAGGCAAAAGTAGAAAACCAGCTTAATAAAAGTATTAAGTCACTAAGGTCTGATCGAGGTGGTGAATACTTAAGCAACGAATTTCAAGATTACTTGAGAGAAAATGGCATTGTTTCCCAGTGGACTCCTCCAGGAACTCTACAACATAATGGGGTCTCCAAAAGGAGAAATTAGACATTATTAGATATGGTCCGATCAATGATGCCAGGCACGGATCTACCTCTTTCATTTTGGGGTATTGCTTTAGAAACTGCAACACTACTACTAACCAAGTTCCTTCCAAGACGGTTAGTCAAACACCATATAAGTTATGGTCTGGGAAACGTCCTAGTCTTAGTTATATAAGAGTTTGGGGATGTGACGTATATGTTAAGCTCACACAAACCTACAAATTGGATGATAGGGCAGTTAAATGTAAGTTTGTAGGATATGCCTTGAACTTATTAGGGTTTTATAATCTCATTAAACTACTAAATTAATATCCAATGGCTAAGATTAAATTAGTTTTTATCCCACATCGGATTCTTAATTAATTTTGTTGTCTTTGGAGCACTATATAAACCCAAAGAATTCTTCACAGATTTTTGCACCAAACCTTTCATATCTTGGGTTTATATAAGTGAGTAACTTTAAAGTTTAAGAGTAAGCCACTGATTTTGAGGATCCTTAAGTCTAATTGACTAAAGGAACTTTAAGTTAAAAGTTTTGAGGTATTTCCCTAGGCTAGCACCAAGGGCAAAATACATGTGCACTCAAAACGTCGTCTTGCCGTTGAGTTTTGGCTTTGGTGTGTGCATCTTTGGAGGCCACACACTTGTGTGGCTCTTTGGAACGTGGAAGAGCTTGTTGAGTTCGAGAAAATCTTGTAGATTGGAGTGAGGACTAGAGGAGTCTTCGGTTCAAGTAAATCTTTTTCTTTCTTTGTTTTAATTAGAGTTCTTTTGATAGTTAGCATATTTAGGTTTATGTTCTTTGCGTGTTTTATAAGTTTTTATGTTTAGAATATAAAGTAACATGCATAGGCTTGTAGAATAATAAAAACAAATGGGTCTTGGGCAAAGGGAAAGCGGCATAATAATTTTGATTTTCCGCAGCGCACTCGTGTCCGTTTCCCTACAGTCTTCAGCCCTTCTCAAACCACCACGTTGACTGAAGAAGACCACGACCCCTCTTCTGCTGCTGCTGACGTTGATGTACATGCCCTACTTCCGAGCTCGATGCCCCTACTGTTGAGCCTGATGCCCCTGTAACTTTTTAACAGCTTTGTCTTTTTCTTTCTTTTGTTGTACTTTTGGTATGGGTGACCCTATGGGGGCCCTTTGAAAAAACGCTTATGATTTAACCAATGAATGTTGCCCTTGCATCTATTTTTCTTTTCATTACTACATACATATCCAATAAAGCCTGAAGCCGAACCACTTTCTTCAACACTTAGCATATTTCATCAATAATTAACAAATTTATTCCCCTAAGGGATCACGCCGCTTAACAAACTCTGATGCCCGAGCCCCAAGTGAGTTCCTTCCAGAAACACTTAGCAAATCTAACATTTCTTCAAGATCGACTGTCATTGTCTGAACTTATCCCTTTTTTTCTTTGGCGAATACGTCTAGCCCCGATCAAACATGCCAACCTGGCCACATGAGGAATGTCTCCATTTGTGCTACTCAACACTTGGCCATATGGTAGAAATGTTGGGTTTCTAGATTAGTCCCAAGATCAATTCAAGCAAGAAATCATGTGTGAATGCATCAAAGAAGCATGGCGGAATCATACTTACATTGATCGGCTTTTGCGATGTGATGAACAACAAAAATCTTCAAGCTTTTCCTTCCTTGAGCTCTCTGTTTTTTGCCTCCTCTTTGTGCTCCATTGATGTCTCCAAGCTCCAAGCTTTAACAATAAGATTCCATGCCCATGGGTGGGTTTCCCTATCACCTTTGTATGTCCTCTTTAGTGTGCTAGCACATTGGAAAACTTGCCATAAATTTTCCCTTTGGATTCTCCTTTGTTCTCGGCCAAGCAAGAATTAAGAAGAAAAATGACACCAAGTGCCGAATGGAGAGAAGAAGAAAAATGGCCTCTTGGCCGAATGTAATGAGAGGAGAGGAGAGAAGTTGTGTTAAGTTGTATTTAGGTTTCCAAAACCTAAATGAACTTATCCAAAAGTGTTACCAAAATTTTGGTATTACGCTTTCAAAAAGTCAAACCAAAATTTGGAGCCAAAAATGGAAATAAATGCCTTCCAACTACCACCATCAATCACAAGTGACAAGTTGTCACATCACTCAAAATGATTAGACATCACATCAATTGATTGACTAGTGATTTGACGCTAGATGTGACTTGTAGGCCGCACTTGAATTCAAAATGCGAGTGGGCCCGCAAACATTCCTGGGCTCGGGTTCGCTAATTCCGAATTAACGAATTTTCCGTTGCGACGTAATTAAATCAATTTAATTAAATAATTTTTCCTAGCAAAATTACTATTCACGTCGCTAACGAATTAATTCTAAATTAACTCATTCGCCCAAATTAAAATCTAATTTTAATTCCGCATCGAAATCCAATTTCGTATAATATATCGAATATATTATTTTATCGATTAATTCCAAATTAATCGTTCTCTCTCTTTAAATAATATTTTATCCCAGATAAAATATATCTGTAATTAATCCCAGATTAATAAAGTGCGAGTCATACGTCATCGGTGAATCTTCGGGAAGCGACCCATGAGATCCCCAGATATGTTGGCAGTAAATCCGGTCGTCGGACTATCCGAACACGTACGTACCTAGTACTACGTTTTTACCGATTCACAAGACATGGTTGGCTTCTAGCAAAGCACCGTGCCTACCCAATTCTCTAAAAATATTCTTATAGGAATATGTGATCTATATCGGGCGTAATATACATAGTATTGCGTATTACGATCCAGTATCATATGTCACGTGCAAGGCCTGGGGCTGGAATTGTGTCTGCCCCGTACGAAGTACATATCAGATCTCTAGTAACTAGTCTCTATAACCGGATAAACATGACCTAGTCATAATATCCCGATAGCTGCAGCATAAAAGAGCACCAGTTCCGTATCATACGTGATCATCATCTCCACTATGACTAGAGTGATACTTCCATCTTGACATCACACCCAATACACTACGATTCTCAATATACCCAGAAGAGGCGTACACAGAACCTGTTAAAGCCCTGGACGACCAAAACCAAAGTATATTGATTGTCGAAAATATTAGCGGTGCAAGTCTCAGGTTAAGACCAAATACACCTACCCTGATTCGGACTTCCATAGACACATAGTCATACTACCAATGGAATTCCGAGGGGTCTATCCAGAGCGAAGCTGTTTCCGTACCATCGGTAAACACAACCTCCTATTACACTTGCATGAGTATCCTATACCCAAATATATGAGAACTATGCCGTTATGCTCCCACAACGCACACAAGTGTAATACTAGTCTTTTACGCATTATTGATGTCCAATCTCAATAATACTCTGAATATGGATATTTAATGATTAAACTTTATGGATTGATACTGTCACATATCATCTCAATCCGGAACTAATCATATGGACCTTTCATCATTTATACATCTAGGTAATCCAATTATTAATGATAAAAGGGCAATTTCCTTTGTCACATAGTTAATTTGTACAACAACACCATGATCTGTACAAATAGTGATGCTATGGGTCATAATTGTCCAACAAGAAACTCCAACCCCATACCAACAAGCATAATAAAGCCTCGGTGGGACACAACCCGATCCCGAGCCAGCAAAAACGCTGGTCACAAGGGAATGCACCATCCTTGTGCCATCAACACTTGGCCATAGGGGAAAACACCAACTCAATACCGACAAGCATAATAAGGCCTCTGTGGGACGTAAGCCGACACTGAGCCATCAAACAGGCTGGCCAAAAGGGATTGTATCCTTCTTGTGCCATCAAAACTTGGCTATGGGGGAAAAACTCCAACCCCATGCCAAAAAGCACAATAAGGCTTCGGTGGGATATAAATCGATCCCGAGACACAATAAACACTTGGACACAAGGGAATGCTCCCTCTTTGTGCCACTCAACACTTTGCCATATGGGGAAAACTTAGACGCCATGCCAACAAACACAATAAGGCCTCGGTGGGACATAACCCGACTTCGAGCCACAATAAACACTTGGCCACAAGGGAATGGTCCCTCCTTGTGCCACTCAACACTTGTTCATGAAGGAAGAAACTTCGACCCCGTGCCAACAAACATAATAAGGCCTCAGTGGGACATAATTCGACCCTGAGCCACAATAAACACTTTGGCCACAAAGGAATGCTCCCTCCTTGTGCTACTCAACACTTGGCCATAAGGGAGAAACTCTGACCCCATGCCAAAAAATATAAAAGGGTTGTGGTAGGATATAACCCGACCCCGAGCCATAATAAACATTTGGACACAAGGGAATGCTCACTCCTTGTGCCACTCAACACTTGGTCATGGTGGAGAAACTTCAACCTCATGCCAACAAACATAATAGGGCCTCGGTGGGACATAAACTGACCCCGAGCCACAATTCACACTATGGTCTCAGTGGAATAAATTTAGTCCCAAACCATCAATTCACCACTATGACTTTTGCGGAATAAATGCAGCCCCGAGCCATCATTTCACACTATGGCCTCGGCGGAACGAATGTAGCCCCGAGCCATCAATTTTTTTCCACGACTTAACCGTGAGTGAAGATTTTTAACATCTAGAAATCACCATGGAGACTGGAAATGGCTTTCCGTTTCAAGTTATCCACCAAAAACCAAAACCAGAATAAAAATAAGACTAAACAAAAAATAGTGATATATCACATGGCCCATGCAAACCCAAAATAATTAACAAATGATCATGAGATAGCGTCTTGCACCATGCTACCCAAAATAATATTTTTGAACCTCATAGTTCAACGTCCCAGAGAACCGAGCTACGGAGCGAGGGGACGACCAACGTCATGAGATTTTTCCCATGCTAGGTGGGCCCCGAGTCTGCAAACGCCACAGAAAGTCTCAAGCCTTCCCTGTGCCATGCTCTTATGAATCCGAAATGGGATGGCCGATGCCACGAGGGCATTCTCCTACCCTATTCTAGGCATATCTCGAGGCTACAAATGCCACAAAGGCTCTCCGACCTTCCCCGTGTTATGTACCTCCTGAGGCTACAAATGTCATGGAGGCTCATGGGCCTTCCCTGTGTTATATACCTCCAATACTAAGTGGTAAAATCCACGAAGGCCCTTGGGCCTTCCCCATGCTATGCAAACCGAGAGGTACCGTATTACAGAAACTACTTGTCCTTCATACGTGCTATGATTACCTTGACGCACCAAACACCACATCGACTCATTCACCGAGCATGCTATGGATACCCGAGGCGTCAAATGCCATGCAAGCTTTCATGCTGCGATCATTCCTCAAAGATGTAAGTCATTGGGTGTTAACGTTCCAGCCTAGAGTTTTGATAATGAAACTAGGGACTGGCGTGTCGTGAGGGTGCACACTTTTCCCACATGTCTTGCATCCTTTCATGCATTCTAATCACGAGTATTTTCACAAGAATATTAAACTTGTCTTTCTCATTCAAATAATAGACAAGCATAAATAAACAATCTCTTTTTTTAAAAAAAAAAAAAAAGTCTTATTCATATTTAGGGGATCTATTGTCTATCTTACAACTCTTTGAGGGTCATTCTAAGAGAGGCTATTATTGAAATTATCTTTCTTAACGTCTTCGAATAATTCTTAACAATATCATTATGAACCAAGCTTTTTGGAGAAACTAGTGACTGGTGACAATGGCCATAATTTCTCTATGAGGAACTTGTTCGGCATCAGCGCCAAAGGTGGAGAGAGACTCGTCAACCTCCAACTCCTGACATTGTATTTCATTCAACAACTCAAACCTAGGTGGTCTACCCGCTATATAATAACGGGCCCGGAAAGCTTCTAAATGAGCAAAATAAGTTTGAGGCACTATGGAAACCGATCTAGTACACCTGTCATATTGGCTCTACCACTACTTCTTAATGATTGTCGTTATCGGTGATGTTTGGCCTTCATTGTCGCTTAGTCTATGCACTCATTCAGGTAACTGTTACTTACCAAGTCTTCCACCTGCTCTTGCAGGTCTCTATATCTTTCTGTGGTGTGTCTCATCACATTATGGTGCACACAATAAGCCATGTTGTCTCTATTTTCAATGGGAACCTCTTCACGTCTAGTTCAGTTAATAGACTTTTTTTTCTGGATTTCCCCAACTATCTGGGCCATGTGTCTGTTTAGCGGTGTGTACATTGTCCCTCCGGCGGCATGGTTTACTTGCACAAGCAGGCTTCTCTCTTGCGTTGAATTATTCTGAGGTATCGGTGTCGGCATTGCATTTTCGCATGTGAAACCCGATGATGAGTCTCAGTTGGAGGCACTACCTTTTTAGCTAAGGATATTGCGGGAAACGGAGGTCGGAAGGGGAAATCCGAAATAAGTACGTCATCAAGTTTATTTCACAAGCTCACTGTCTTCGTTAGTGCTGCGTTCGTTACTTCGTTCGAACGTCAGACAGATTGCGGGCGTTCGTGTCGCGTTCGAGGAAGCGTTCGAACGGGAGTCGGTGTGTTTCTGGTTTTGCTGCTAGCCTCGCACCCAAGCCCAATTAGCCCCCCAAAGCCCATAAAACACATCCCAATTTAATTAAATTAAAACATTGAATTAAATAAAATATTTAAACCATTACCAATTAAATAAAACACAAAATATAATCATACCTAATTAAGATAAATCAAATATATTAACTTCCTAACTAAACAAATCACATATTAAATCAAAAAAGATGTCATGCCTAATTAAAATCAATCATAACCAATCTAAAAATATTGTATGTCTAATCAACACAAATTAAAGATATCACCTTCCTAATTTGAATTAACCTTGTCCCCCCCTCAATCTTTGACTTTCCTTAAGACCAAATCCCTTCATTGTGAGACAAGGTGAAGCCCTAACCCTTCTCTATATAAACAACCCATAACCAAGACATGCATTTCCCTAGCTCATAGACAACACACAAGAAAACTACAGGAAGAACACACCCAAAAACAGTAAGCAAAAAGTACAGAGGAAACGGCAGCAAAACCACAAGGAAACAGCAGCAAAACGGAATCGAAACAGTAGCTTGAGCGGCAAAACAGCGAAGGAAAAGGCAAACCAGTGAACCAGAAAAGTTGTGGAGCTTTACCCCTTCCGATCTTCGTGAAACGCGAGTCCGAGAGAGACGGCTTAAAAGGTTAGACCTGAGGGTACTTTTCACACTCATCTTTATTTGATTTTTGTTATTTATTTTTATTGTATTTTACTTGTTTGTTAAATCTTGTTTGTGTATGATGTGTGTTGTGGGTATTGGATGAATGGAAGAGTGTCGTCTCTTGTGGTATATAGGATGGAAACCCAGACGTAAATTCCGTAGCCGAATCCGAATGGACGGTAGTGCGGTCTGTACTTGGGATACAACTCCACGTACCGCTTGAGTAAACGGCACCCTCTTTTGTTTTGTGTTGCTTTTGTTTATTTTTCGTCACTTGAATTCTGTATGTTGTTTATTTATGCATGATTCAATCGAGCGCATGGGCTTAGTAAGTGGAATGAAAGATCCCCTATGGGGAGGGGTTAAAGCCCTTTACCACGATGCTTTGCCACGCCGGTTGATGTGTGTTCGGTTGGATGCAAGATAAGATACGTTCAATCGGGCATACTTAGTTTGATATTATTGTCTTTATCTTTTTATGCATGGTTCAATCAAGCGCATGGGCTTAGTAAGTGGAATGAAAGATCCCTTATGGGGAGGGGTTAAAACCCTTTACCACGACGCTTTGCTGCGCCGGTTGATGTGTGTTCGGATTGGATGTAAGATGTGTTCAATCGGGCATACTTGGTTTTGATATGATTGGCTCTATTTTTTGTATGTATGATGCGATCGAGCGCATGGGCTTAGTATGTTGGTCTAAAGGTCCTCTCTTTGAGAGACCAAGAGCCACAAAAGGCCACCTTTACGGCAGTACTTCGCCGCGCCCCTTTATTTTGTTGTTTATGTATTGCGTCCCATTTCATGCATCAGGTCTGTTCCCGTTCGAACGCGTTTACGAACGCAACTCGAACGCGCGCATGCATTTTGCCTTATCATGCATCAGGTCTCATTTCCGTTCGAACGCGTTCACGAACGCCATACGAACGTGAGCATTCGTTTCATTTCCGTTCGAACGCGTTCACGAACGCCATACGAACGTGAGCATTCTGTTTCATTTCCGTTCGAACGCGTTAACAAACGCCATACGAACGTGAGCATTCTGTTTCATTCCGTTCGAACGCGTTATCAAACGCTATACAAACGCGAACCTTCTGTTTACCGTTCGAACGCGTTTACGAACGCTACACGACGCGAAAACACACTGAACTGAGACATATTCATCACATGCCATGCATAATTGTTTCTTAGGTGATTTTGTTATGTAACCACACATAGTCATTCTTATCTTTGTGCACATAATAATGAAAAGCATGTTTATTCCATTAGTTGCGTCATGTGTCTTAGTCTTGATTTAACGCATTACGATTCATATACCTATGCCATGATGACTTTGGAGTATTATTTCTTGTGATATATCGGATGGAAACCCAGACATAAATTCCGTAGCCGATTCCGAATGGACGGTAATGCGGTCTGTACTTGGGATACAATTCCACGTATCACTTGGAAAAGTGCTCACATGTATGCTTGTGCGGTTATTATGTATTCTTGTGTTTTTCATGAATATGATATGCTGAATGAAGTTGTATGTTTGTTGTTACTTTGAGGTATTTTCAAGCATATGTTCTTAGATGTGAGATATATGTGAAATGTATGTATAAGTTTTATTTTATACCCGTGAATTTAGAAGCATGATACTCTTGGAAATAAGTGTTACTTAAGCCTGATTAAATTATTACATAAATCTTGTCATTATAAGTGGCATAAGTAAGGGACCATTCCGAACCCAATGGTTTGAGGTCTTCCCTTGCGAGGGGTGAGTGCGGCCTTAAATCTCATTTTCCCGGTTCACACCGGGTGGCGACTCCATGTTATTTCGTACTTCCCAACTAGGCCGCGAGCCTAGAACAGCGTCGCCCAGGTTCTGTGTTCCCACAGTCTGGCGACTCCACTGGGGATAGAGAATCGGCCCCGAAATATTGTCTTGTGATGTTTGGATTTATGTTTTAATTGACCGTGTCTATAGTGGATAAAGTGAGGGTTTAATCAAAGGCATTTTGAGGTTAAGTAATGGTTTGGTGTCTTCCTTCATTCACTACCTTTTCTAGAAGGAAAAGCTGTGAAGGCACCTAGATAGCCATCTACTCGTAGCCTATTGTGATGGACTAATTTGGAGGACTCGTTGTTTATTCCTGACACCAAGCGATAAGAGCCTAAGAGGCTTGGGTATTTAAGTGAGCCTCGCTCCACCTTCCCTCTGGGGAATCTACAACGGGAAATCCTTTGACAGTCCGTCACACACCATAGCTCATTGGCACGTACCTTAGTGTATAAAAAAGGGTGCGCTCACTTGGTTGCTCGAACCCTTGATTGGGGAGACCTAGTTGTGGGCCATCCTTCGCCGGTGAGAGCCTTTGTCTATACTCCTACGAACCCACCCATAGACCGGGTTTGCATGGTTAAAGTAACAATTATTTCCTTGAGTATGTGCTAGTGGACCATCCTCATTTGGACGCAGTTTGACCATTGTCAGAAATGCGGACTTGCTGGGCCATTTAAACTGGGGCGAGTTCGTACCTTATGACCATTGGGCCCAAAGCTTCTGAAATGTTGATGGGCCATTATGTAGAAATTATTGTTGTATGTTTGCATTATCTTTCTTTGTGCTTGTGTTCAGAACATTACCATTTGGATTTAGTTGGGCTCCTTGCCATGAGATGTGAACTCGTTGGGCCATTTAAACTGGGACGAGTTCACTCCTATGACAGTTGGCCCAAAAACTTCTAAAATGATGATGAGTCGATTTGTGTGAAAATTTTAATGAGTTGATATATTTCTTGTATCGCATGCATATCATGCATCACATGCACCTCATGCATACATGCACCATGTTAACCCCATTTTGTCTTAAAGGCCATCATAGATATACCCGTTGGTTAGGGAAGAAGGCAGACTTGTTAAAAGACCGAGCAGCTACCAAGAGTACTGGCAGAAGACCTAGCCCAACGGGATAGGAAACTCAATCATGCATGCATGCATACACGTAACATATTTGCATCCTTTTTGTGTTTGTTCTGTTTTGTAATAACAGGTTTCAAAGGAGAAAAAGATAAAGCGTCAAAAGACAAACCAATCAGGAACATCGACAGTACTGTATCAGTCTGGGGGCGAGGCCCGTATCAGTATCAGTCAGGGGGCAAGGCCCATATCAGCAATATCAGTTGGGGCCGAGGCCCATATCAGCAGTATCAGTCTTGGGGCGAGGCCCATATCAGTATCAGTCTGGGGGCGAGGCCCATATCAGCAGTATCAGTCTTAGGGTCGAGGCCCACATCAGTATCAGTCTGGGGGCGAGGCCCATATCAGTAGCAGTTAGAGCCGAGGCCCACTTCAGCATCGGTTTTAGGAATGAATCCTGAGGGTCGAGGCCCACGTCAGTATCAGTCTGGGGGCGAGGCCCATATCAGTAGCAGTTAGAGCCGAGGCCCACTTCAGCATCAATCCAGGAATGAATCCCGAGGGTCGAGGCCCAGATCAGTATCAGTTTGGGATGAATCCCGAGGGTCGAGGCCCACATCACTATCAGTTTTGGGGATGAGTCCTAGGGTTGAGGCCCATTACATGAACAAGCCGGGAATGGCAATCCAAGAATGGAGCAGAGTTCAAGAATGAACAAGCCGGGAATGGCACTCCAGGAATGGAAATACAGTTCAGGAATGAACAAGCCGGGAATGGCACTCCAAGAATGGAAACACAGCTGAGGAATGAGCACGCCGAGAATGGCACGCCGGGAATGGCACTCCGAGAATAGAGATATAGTCCGGGAATGAGCACGCCAAGAATGGCACGCCGTGAATGGCACTCCAAGAATGGAAACATAGTTCGAGAATGAACAAACCGGGAATGGCAATCCAAGAATGGAAACACAGTTCGAGAATGAACAAGCCGGGAATGGCACTCCAGGAATGGAAATATAGTTCGAGAATGAACCACCTCACAGTAACGGTTTGGGAATGGACCACCTTACAGTAACAGTTCAGGAATGAACATCTCCCGGTAACGGTTCAGGAATGGACCATCTCACAGTAACGGTTCGGGAATGGACCACCTCGCAGTAACGGTTCGGGAATGGACCACCTCACGATAACTGTTCGGGAATGGACCACCTCACGATAACAGTTCGGGAATGAACACCTCACAGTAACGGTTCGGGAATGGACCAACTCACAGTAACGGTTCGGGAATGGACCACCTTACGGCAACGGTTCGGGAATGGACCACATCACAGCACGGTTCGGAAATAGACCAAGGAAGGCCTAACCCATCGAAATATAATACATATACATGCATACATGCATACATATCACATACATGCAATGTTTGTTTTGTGTTCGCAGGTTTATGGCAGCAAAGACCATCTCCTCAAGTAACGGTTCAAAAAGGAGCCACAATCTCGCACAGCACAGTTCGGAAATGAACCGCTACCACAACAGATGCCGAAAATGGCGCCCCAAAATTGAGCACACATAGCAGACGCCGAAAATGGCACTCCAAAATGGAGCATTCACAACCGATGCCGAAAATGGCACTCCAAAATGGAGCACTCACAACAGATGCCGAAAATGGCGCTTCAAAATGGAGCACACATAGCATACGCCGAAAATGGCACTCCAAAATGGAGCATTCAGAACCGATGCCGAAAATGGCGCTCCAAAATGGAGCACACACAACAAAGGCCGAAAATGGCGCTCCAAAATGGAGCACACACACAAAAGATGCCGAAAATGGCGCCCCAAAATGGAGCACGGTTCGGGAATGAACCAGGGGTCGCAGTACCTCACCACCAAATCAACTCAACTCAACACATGGTAAGTCAAGTGACAGCTGGCGAGCCAGGTAAGTAGAAATGCATTGCATAACTTTGATAGGATTGTTCAAAGTCACACACTGCACAAGTCGCATCAAAGTGGGGGCCACTGTAGGCATTGCATTTTCGCATGTGAAACCCGATGATGAGTCTTAGTTGGAGGCACTACCTTTTTAGCTTAGGATATTGCGGGAAACGGAGGTCGGAAGGGGAAATCCGAAATAAGTACGTCATCAAGTTTATTTCACAAGCTCACTGTCTTCGTTAGTGCCTGCGTTCGTTACTTCGTTCGAACGTCAGGCAGATTGCGGGCGTTCGTGTCGCGTTCGAGGAAGCGTTCGAACGGAGTCGGTGTTTCTGATTTTGCTGCTAGCCTCGCACCCAAGCCCAATTAGCCCCCAAAGCCCATAAAACACATCCCAATTTAATTAATTAAACATTGAATTAAATAAAATATTTAAACCATTTACCAATTAAATAAAACACAAAATATAATCATACCTAATTAAGATAAATCAAATATATTAACTTCCTAACTAAACAAATCACATATTAAATCAAAAAGATGTCATGCCTAATTAAAATCAATCATAACCAATCTAAAAATATTGTATGTCTAATCAACACAAATTAAAGATATCACCTTCCTAATTTGAATTAACCTTGTCCCCCCCTCAATCTTTGACTTTCCTTAAGACCAAATCCCTTCCTTGTGAGACAAGGTGAAGCCCTAACCCTTCTCTATATAAACAACCCCTAACCAAGACATGCCCTTCCCTAGCTCATAGACAACACACAGGAAAACTACAGGAAGAACACACCCAAAAACAGTAAGCAAAAAGTACAGAGGAAACGGCAGCGAAACCACAAGGAAACAGCAGCAAAACGGAATCGAAACAGTAGCTTGAGCGGCAAAACAGCGAAGGAAAAGGCAAACCAGTGAACCAGAAAAGTTGCGGAGCTTTACCCCTTCCGATCTTCGTGAAACGCGAGTCCGAGAGACGGCTTAAAAGGTTAGACCTGAGGGTACTTTTCACACTCATCTTTATTTGATTTTTGTTATTTATTTTTATTGTATTTTACTTGTTTGTTAAATCTTGTTTGTGTATGATGTGTGTGTGTGGGTATTGGATGAATGGAAGAGTGTCGTCTCTTGTGGTATATAGGATGGAAACCCAGACGTAAATCCGTAGCCGAATCCGAATGGACGGTAGTGCGGTCTGTACTTGGGATACAACTCCACGTACCGCTTGAGTAAACGGCACCCTCTTTTGTTTTGTGTTGCTTTTGTTTATTTTTCGTCACTTGAATTCTGTATGTTGTTTATTTATGCATGATTCAATCGAGCGCATGGGCTTAGTAAGTGGAATGAAAGATCCCCTATGGGGAGGGGTTAAAGCCCTTTACCACGATGTTTTGCCGCGCCGGTTGATGTGTGTTCGTTGGATGCAAGAAACGTTCAATCGGCATACTTAGTTTGATATTATTGTCTTTATCTTTTTATGCATGGTTCAATCAAGCGCATGGGCTTAGTAAGTGGAATGAAAGATCCCTTATGGGGAGGGGTTAAAACCCTTTACCACGACGCTTTGCCGCGCCGGTTGATGTGTGTTCGGATTGGATGTAAGATGTGTTCAATCGGGCATACTTGGTTTTGATATGATTGGCTCTATTTTTGTATGTATGATGCGATCGAGCGCATGGGCTTAGTATGTTGGTCTAAAGGTCCTCTCTTTGAGAGACCAAGAGCCCCAAAAGGCCACCTTTACGGCAGTACTTCGCCGCGCCCCTTTATTTTGTTGTTTATGTATTGCGTCCCATTTCATGCATCAGGTCTGTTCCCGTTCGAACGCGTTTACGAACGTAACTCGAACGCGCATGCATTTTGCCTTATCATGCATCAGGTCTCATTTCCGTTGAACGCGTTCACGAACGCTATACGAACGTGAGCATTCTGTTTCATTTCCGTTCGAACGCGTTCACAAACGCCATACGAACGTGAGCATTCTGTTTCATTTCCATTCGAACGCGTTAACAAACGCCATACGAACGTGAGCATTCTGTTTCATTTCCGTTCGAACGCGTTAACAAACGCCATATGAACGTGAGCATTCTTTTTCATTTCCGTTCGAACACGTTATCAAATGCTATACGAACGCGAACCTTCTGTTTACCGTTCGAACGCGTTTACGAACGCTACACGAACGCGAACACACTGAACTGAGACATATTCATCACATGCCATGCATAATTGTTCTTAGGTGATTTTGTTATGGACCACACATAGTCATTCTTATCTTTGTGCACATAATAATGAAAAGCATGTTTATTCCATTAGTTGCGTCATGTGCCTTAGTCTTGATTTAACGCATTACGATTCATATACCTATGCCATGATGACTTTGGAGTATTATTTTTTGTGATTTATCGGATGGAAACCCAGACATAAATTCCGTAGCCGATTCCGAATGGACGGTAATGCGGTCTGTACTTGGGATACAATTCCACGTATCACTTGGAAAAGTGCTCACATGTATGCTTGTGCGGTTATTATGTATGCTTGTGTTTTTCATGAATATGATATGCTGAATGAAGTTGTATGTTTGTTGTTACTTTGAGGTATTTTCAAGCATGTGTTCTTAGATGTGAGATATATGTGAAATGTATGTATAAGTTTTTTTATACCCGTGAATTTAGAAGCATGATACTCTTGGAAATAAGTGCTACTTAAGCCTGATTAAATTATTACATAAATCTTGTCATTACAAGTGGCATAAGTAAGGGACCATTCCGAACCCAATGGTTTGAGGTCTTCCCTTGCGAGGGGTGAGTGCGGCCTTAAATCTCATTTTCCCGGTTCACACCGGGTGGCGACTCCATGTTATTTCGTACTTCCCAACTAGGCCGCGAGCCTAGAACAGCGTCGCCCAGGTTCTGTGTTCCCACAATTGGCCTGAACTCTTTCTGTCTTGGGACCAGTCTCCTCAAGTCCCATCCTAAATCCCACTAGTTTTCCTATCGGGGTGCTCTCGACTTCTGAACAGTCCCACCTCAAGCGATCTTCTTGTCTCTCTCTATCAATAAAACTTCATTGTCTGCTCTAAAGCCACGGCATATTCTGATATCTCATGGATCTCCAGGTGAGATCATAACCTCCCGACCTTAAGGGCCTATTTGAAACTTTCCAGCGTCTCTAGGGACTCATATGTCTCGACCTCTAATACCAAGTCATGGTACCTATCGACAAAGCTTTTCAAATTCTCATCATCTCTCGACTTCATCAACCTCAACGACCCCACTGTCTCCCTCGGTACGCAAGTCCCTTTGAAGTACCGCACAAAGGATTTCCTCAACTGCGCGAAGCTGCAGATACTCATCTGGTCAAGTTTTTGAACCATGGGTTGGCTTACCTGCCCAAGGTTAAAAGGAACACCTTACAGATGGCCTCTCCGGCCATTCCCTGAATCTCCATCAGCAAAACGAACTTCTCAACATGGGACTTGGGGGTGTGTGCTCCATTTGTAGACATCCATCGAAGGCATGGTGAATCTCCTTGGGAATTCCATTGTCATAATCTCCTTCGTAAAATGGGACGCCACCTTCATATCTTGGTCACCCATTGGTCCGTCTTTCATACTTTCCTCCTGATGAGTGGTAATTATATATTCCCACTCATTTAACTTAATATTGTGTATAGTTTCTCGAGTTTATGAATGTTTTGATGTGTTTTTATTTATTTTGCAGATAAAAATAATATTGGGACTTAATGGAATCAACTCGGGGCTAAAAAGATGAAATCCGGAGAAAAAATGTCAAAAACGAAAATTTACTGTACGCGTCACGAAGTGCAGTCCTAAATTCCAATTTTGCGTAAGTTTGGTATTTTGGCCATAACTTTTTCATCCGATATCCGATTAAGCTGATTCAAGTTGTAGATTAAAGCAGACTCAAAGATATACAACTTTGAAATTTTAAATATTTTCGAATTATGAAGTTTTCAAGACCGAAATTATTGAATAATCTAATGTGTTTTGTGTAATTACTAAAGTCATTATCAAAAAATAAAAAAAGAAAAATAGAAAATGACAATTTACAATTGTCAAACTTCCACAAAACATGCTTGCATATTTGGTGGAGTGTTTTGTGGAGTGACTTGTGGCATGTTTGGTGAAGGATTTTGTGGAGTGTTTGGTGGAGCAATTGGTGGAAGCTTTTAGATTTTTCTATAAATACCAAGCCATTTCATTTGTAATTCTCGTGTTTTCCTTAGGTTTTTGTAAGTAATTTAAGGATTGCATCTTGTTTGTATTTATTTTCAGTATTTAATTTATGCATTTTTATTTTCAGTAATAGTAGTTTCTTTTCCTTTCATTTCTTTTCTTTTATGTTTTGTAGTTAGATTTCCGTTGGGGGAATGGTGAAGCTTTTATTATTTTAGTTTAGATTAATCTCTCATAATTATAATATGAAAATTATAATTTAAATAAAAGGTTTACTGCCTTAATAGATGGTTTTATTTATTTGACATAATGTGACACCGCCTATATGGCTGGTCTTTAGATGACAGATGATTACCGCCTATATGGCTGGTTTATGGAGAAATAATAATACCGTCTTTATGGATGGTTGGACTTAATTGGAAATATGACTTAATGAGGATACCGTTTATATGGTCGGTTAGTAATATCACTGATAAATTCCATATTATAATAAGGGAGATTTCTAAATTAGAAGAAGTAAAGGTGGATCCCCTAACCCCCAGTATTTTATTTTTATTCTAGGGAAGTGATGAAACACAATATTAACATGCTTAATAATTGATTTAATTATATTATGGTTAATTCTTTAGTTTGTTTATTGAGTCTTAAGCTTATTGCTTCTTGTTAACTGGCCATAGATAAGATTGATGTGGTAAACTTAAAATGAACTTGACGAAGGGATTTTAGGTTTCAGCCTTAGATTCAATAGCCTACGATCTTCCTTGAGGATAGATAACCCTTTAATAGATTTCCTTACAGGATAGACATATACATGTCGGGCGGGGGTAGCCACTATTGGAACTTGAACTTAATGAATTCAGGTAACTTGGTTAATATAGACATATGATTAATTGGGTTATTTGGGTGTTTGCATATGACCATCGACAGAGGCTTTTGCATATCTTCGTGTTCTAGGTTAGCAAACTGAATGATTACACATATATAAGAAAATCAATTCATCATTAGAATAATATTATGTCGAGTCACAACCATAGATATTTGTGTCTTTTATTTATTTTCCTTAGTATTTTCTTTTGTTTTTTATTTATTTATTTAATTAGTAAATCCATAATTAACCAACCAATCAACCGAACATTCTCTTCTCCCTCAATTAGATACCTGTAAATAAATAGTATCAATAATTAATAACAACAGTAGGAATTAAGTCCTCGTGGTATCGATATTTTTATACTACTTGAACGATACGTGCGCTTGCGTTATACGCGTGTGATTACGCCGGTCAAGTTTTTGGCGACATTGCCGGGGACTTATATTTCTTGAGTTTTTAATTTTGAAGCTATCTAATTTACTTGTACTAATTTTCTTTATTTTTATCTGTAATTTTTATCTTTCTTTTATTTTTCAGCTGCTTGAAATGGAACAATATTGGGAGATTGAGAGATTACGAGCTTTACTAGAAGAAGAAACACCCCAAATTTGAGAGCAACAGTCCGATTTTCTTAGTCCTGTTGTCCAGCCCAATAATTATCACTGGATGTCAGAACCAAGCAACATTTTAATTGCTCAACAGAACGCAATGGGGAGATGTGAGATATGTGATGGTAACCACCCTAGCGATCATTGCATTTACATTTCAGAGTGACAGAATTATCAGAATCATTCAAGGTACGAAGAACCATCATATTTCACTAAACTTTATTCTCCATCTTATCCACCATCCACCTACGATCTTCATCAAGAACCAGAACCATCAGAGGAAGATCAGATGATTTACATGCTCAAAGATTGGCTCGAGGAACATGAAGCTCAAATCGATGCATAATTCAGAGACAAGCAGAATCCATACAGAGAATGATAGATCAAGCGAGACAATTAACAGAAAACCAGAGCTACATACTTCAAGAGCATTTTCAGATGACACTAAGGAAGCCTTCGAGTACCAAGCATTTCATGATGACACTTTAGTTGAGGAAGAGGCTGAGCAATATCAAGAACCAGAGGTATTAATTCAGGAGCCCGCACCAGCAAAGTCTCGATTTGATTTTTATTACTATTCTGACTCTAACTAGGATGAAGAAGCAGAGCTGTTTGTACCAACAAAAATTGAGGATGAAACTCTGTATCATCAAAATGAAGATCTTGGAGGTTTCATCGCACAAATGTTTGAAGAAGATCTACATGAACCAATCATTTCAGTCATATCAGAGGATGAAGACCTAAAATCAGACATCTCTTTACATCCTCAAGTTGACACTTATGGAGCATGCATTTCATAAATGACAGATGAAGAGCTGAATGAAGAAATTTTAAAATACATATGTGAAGAAAAGGTGGAGCAAGAAGTAGAGAATGACCATATTAAAGATCTCGGACATTCAAGAGAAACATCACTGTTTTGGCAAGTACAAATCAAAGATATCACCCAGAAGCTTGACAGAATGGAATTTCCATTTCAAGTCAAGCACCATACGAGACCTCCTAATTTTCTTTCTTTCTTTTTAGGAACAACTGGAGCGACAAAGTTAAAAAGGTGGCAAAAGCACTGGATGAGACAAAATTCTTTTTGCCACTTTACCGTTGGAAGAGACCCTTCAAAAGCAATGCACACAGGATTGTCTTTAATCGGACATCCAAAACGACGCTGAGACCTCCTTAATAGATGGATTTCAGTCACGTCTGGCTAAAGATGAAAAATTTAGCGCTAGTAGTGAGGCAACCCATGCAATTTGTTGTAAATTTTGTTTCCATATTTTTTGTATACATGTTGTAGAGTTTTTAATATTGTGTGATATTTTTGTAGGGAAAAGCACAAACAGAGCATTTTAAGACAGAAGGAATGGTGTTTGGCAATCACAAAGAAGAGAGCTAATTCATTTGTGATGGCTGAGTAAAGAATGAATTCTTGAGACGCATCCTTGTGAATTTATACTAAGCTAGTGGCGTATTGCGTACATAATTTTGTTGCCTTAATAATTGCTTTGATTTGCTTGTCTGTTTTTATTTCCATTATTTTCACCGACAAGATCTAAACCTTTTGACTTTTCACGATTTATTTTAACGTTCATCTAATAATTTTCATTTGGCAGGTATTAGTGCTACTATTACTCACCCATTTTTAGGTTCTATAAATTAAGCTCTTCATTTCTCTCTTAGACACATCCAGATATACATCCAAATAAGAGAGAGAAAATGGAAGCAACTTCACAGCAGCGAGTCAAGCGAATTTGTGTTTTCTGTGGATCCAACTCTGGTAATAAACCAGAGTTCATTGAGGTTGCAAAGGAATTGGGGAGAGTCATAGCATAACAAAATATGCACCTAGTATATGGCGGTGGAAATCTTGGATTGATGGGAAGCATTTCAAAAGCCGTTCAGGAGGGTGGTAGTCACGTTTTGGGAATCATTCCAAAAACTTTAGCGAACGAACACATAATCGGAAAAACAAATGGAGATGAACGCATTGTCTCGGGGATGTCTAAACAACTCCTTGAAATGGTCAATACTGATGATGCGTTATTGCTTTACCAAGTGGGCTCGGAATGTTTGAAGAAATATGTATAGTGCTATCTTGGGCGAAATTGAACATACACCAGAAACCGATTGGGCTGTTTAACGTTGAAGGATTTTATGATTTTCTTTGCGTGTTTCTTGATGATGCCCGGAGAGAAATGGGTTTGTGAAAAAACCTATGAAAGAACTCATCTTTACTGCCAGAACTACCCCGGATCTAATTGACCAAATCTTAGCCTTTGAACCATAAATTGACCATATCCTTTCCAAGATAAAATTGTCCGAGGATGATCCTGGTAAGAAGCGTCGGATATATCTGGATCTTAATCTTAATTTCCTTTTTAGATGTAGTATTTCAGCGAACCAGGTACTATTCTAAACTCATCTTCTACTATTTCAGATATTGGGGACAATGTCTCATCTAGGTTTGGGGGAGGGGAATAGTTAATAGTATCTTATTTTTATTGTGTTATTTTTAGTTCAAAATTTTTCGAAAAATATAAAAAAATTGAAAAATTTTACGAAAATTAAAAAAAATATTTGTGTTTTTGTTTTTAACTTGATTAATCAGGTGAAATTAGTGAGAGATAGCTGTGTAAGGAGTTTCCACTCTTGATACGTATCTCAAACCCATTTTCGAAACAAGTTAATATTTGTTTATTTCCTTTTGAATTATTTAATTTGTGAATTCTTCATAAAACTGACTAAAATGAATCTGCATATGCTCAGTTGGCAAGTATTATCAACATGCATGGTAACATACGGACATGAGCTGTAATTGAAAAGTTTGTAATATTCAGTGCTCTAGTTTAATTGGAGGAATCATCTATAAATGGCATGGAGTAAAAAAAAAGAGCAAAAAAAAGTGTGAAAAAAAACGTCTGAGATCCGAGTTATTAAGTCTGTATGGGTGTTTTAACACCTAGTGCCCTAAAACCAACTGGTTTGGGAGTCACTGGCCCAAAGCTCGCTACATGGATCGAAGATGTTGCAAAAAAAAATATATATCTGAAGTCTGAGTAATTAAGTTCGTAGAGGTGTCTTAACACCTAGTGCCTTAAAGCCAACTGGTTTGGAAGTCACTGACCCAAAGCACACTACATAGATGGAAGATATTGTATCTAAATAAAAAAAAAAAGTCAAAAATCAAAGAAAAAATCAGAAAAATCAGAAAAAAAAAATTTCATTGCTAAAAAAGGTGTGAATTCTGATAAAACTTTAGGAAAAAAATATTACTCTCTTTTCAACTACACTTGTGATATTATGGGCAAAATGAGTTGATTAATATTTTGTTGGCTGTGTATATGGAGAATGGTAAAAATAATCGGAGAATTTACTTATTCGGTAATTTAGAAAGAAACAAAACAATTATTGACTTGGATAAGAAGCTTCACTTGTTTAGTCACTGACTTGTCTTTTTGCTTTTGTGTGCATTAGATTGACGTTTGTGGGTAACATCACTGTAAGCCCTCATGAGATTACAACTCGTCCACTAGGGACACTTAGGGTTTAAAGGCTTGTTGCATACGCTAAATACAACCGTGATCCCTACGAAAGTGGCATAGCTTAATTTTATTTTAAAGATGTTTATGTTATTTTATTTTGTTGTTTTGCTCGAGGACTAGCAAAATGTTAGGTTTGGGGGTGTGATGAGTGGTAATTATATCACTATTTCCCACTCATTTAACCTAATATTTTGTATAGTTTCTCACATTTTATGAATGTTTTGATGTGTTTTTTTCTTTATTTTGAAGATAAAAATAATATTGGGACTTAATGGAAACAACTCGGGGATAAAAAGATGAAATCCGGAGAAAAAAAGGTCAAAAACGAAAATTTACTGTACGCGTCACGAAGTGCAGTCCTAAATTCCAATTTTGCACAAGTTTGGTAGTTTGGCCATAACTTTTTCATCCGATATCCGATTAAGCTGATTCAGGTTGTGGATTAAAGACGACTCAAAGATCTACAACTTTGAAATTTTAAATATTTTCGAATTCGGAAGTTTTAAAGACTGAAATTAATGAATAATCTAATGTGCTTTGTGTAATTACTAAAGTCATTATCAAAAAATAAAAAATTTGAAAATGACAATTTACAATTGTCAAACTTCCACAAAACATGCTTGCATGTTTGGTGGAGTGTTTTGTGTAGTGTCTTGTGGCATGTTTGGTGGAGTGTTTGGTGGAGGATTTTGTGGAGGGTTTGGTGGAGTGTTTGGTGGAGCAATTGGTGGAGAAATTGGTGGAAGGCTTTAGATTTTCCTATAAATACCAAGCCATTTCATTTGTAATTCTCATGCTTTCCTTAGGTTTTTGTAAGGAATTTAAGGATTTCATCTTGTTTGTATTTATTTTCAGTATTTAATTTATGTATTTTTATTTACAGTAATAGTAGTTTCTTTTCCTTTCCTTTTCTTTTCTTTTATGTTTTGTAGTTAGATTTCCGATGGGGGAATGGTGAAGCTTTTATTATTTTAGTTTAGATTAATCTCCCATAATGATAATATGAAATTTATAATTTAAATAAAAGGTTTACCGCCTTAATGGTTGGTTTTATTTATTTGACATAATGTGACACCGCCTATATGGCCGATCTTTAGATGACAGATGATTACCGCCCATATGATTGGTTTATGGACAATAATGATACCGCCTTTATGGCTGGTTGGACTTAATTAGAAATCTGACTTAATGAGGATATCCCCTATATGGTCGGTTATTAATATCACTGATAAATTCCATATTATAATAAGGGAGATTTCTAAATTAGAAGTAGTAAAGGTGGATCCCATAACCCCCAGTATTTTATTTTTATTCTAGGGAAGTGATGAAACACAATATTAACATGTTAATAATTGATTTAATTATATTATGGGTAATTCTTTAGTTTCTTTATTGAGTTTTAAGCTTAATGTTTCTTGTTAACTGGCCATTAATAAGATTGATTTGGTAAACTTAAAATGAACTTGACGAAGGGATTTTAGGTTTCAGCCTTAGATTCAATAGCCAACGATCTTCCTTATGGATAGATAACCCTTTAATAGATTTCCTTACATGATAGACATATACCTGTCGGGCGGGGGTAGCCACTATTGGAACTTGAACTTAATGAATTCACGTAACTTGGTTAACATAGACATATGATTAATTGGGTTATTTGGGTGTTTGCATCTGACAATCTACAGAGGCTTTTGCATATCTTCGTGTTCCAGGTTAGCAAACTGAATGATTACACATATATAAGAAAATCAATTCATCATTAGAATAATATTGTGTCGAGTCACAACCCTAGATATTTGTGTCTTTTATTTATTTTCCTTAGTATTTTCTTTGTGGTATTTTCGTGACAAAACCTATGAAAGATCTCCTCTTTACTGCGAGAACTGCCCCGGATCTAACTGACCAAATCTTAGCCTTTGACCATAAATTGACCCTATCTTTTCCAAGATAAAATGGTCCGAGGATGATCGTGGTAAGAAGCGTCGGATAAATCTGGATCCTAACCTTTAATTTCCTTTCTTGATGTAGCATTTCACTATCCAAGTAATATCTTCTAAACTCATCTTCTACTATTTCAGACATTGGGGACAATGTCTCATTTAGGTTTGGGGGAGGGGAATAGTTAATAGTATCTTGTTTTTATTGTGTTATTTTTAGTCCAAAATTTTTCGAAAAAATACAAAAAATTGAAAAATTTTACAAAAATTAAAAAAATATTTTGTGTTTTTGTGTTTTTAATTTGATTAATCGGGTGAAATTGATAAGAGATAGCTGTGTAAGGAGTTCCCACTCCTGATATGTATTTCAACCCATTTTCCAAACAAGTTAATTTTTTTTTATTTCCTTTGAATTATTTAATTTGTGAATTCTCTATAAAACTGACTAAAATGAATCTTCATATGCTCAGTTGGCAGGTATTAACAACATACATGGTAACATACTGACATGAACTGTAATTGAAAAGTTTGTAATATTCAGTGCTCTAGTTTAATTGGAGGAAGCATCTATAAATGGCAATGGAGTAAAAAAAAATGTGAAAAAAAAACGTCTGAGATCTGAGTAATTAAGTCCGTAGGGGTGTTTTAACACCTAGTGCCCTAAAACCAACTGGTTTGGGAGTCACTAGCCCAAAGCTCGCTACATGGATCGAAGATGTTGCAAAAAATAGAAATTTATATCTGAAGTCTGAGTAATTAAGTTTGTAGGGGTGTCTTAACACCTAGTGCCTTAAAGCCAACTGGTTTGGGAGCCACTGGCCCAAAGCTCGCTACATAGACGGAAGATATTGTATATAAATAAAAAAAAATCAAAAATCAAAGAAAAAATCAGAAAAATTAGAAAAAAATTATTCCATTGCTCCAAAAAGGTGTGAATTCTGATAAAATTTTAGGACAAAAATATTACTCTCTTCTCAACTGCACTTGTGACTATTGTGGGCAAAATGAGTTGATTAATATTCTGTTGGTTGTGTATATGAAGAATGATAAAAATAATCGGAGAATTTACTTATTCGGTAATTTAGAAAGAAAGAAAACAATTATTAACTTGGATAAGAAGTTTCACTTGTTTAGTCACTAACTTCTTTATTCTATTTTCTCTTGTCTTTTTGATTTTGTGTGCATTAGTTTTACTATCTTTTTACTTTTATAAGATTTTTGTGGGTATCGTCGCTGTAAACCCTCACGAGACTACAACTCGTCCACTAGGGACAACTAGGGGTTTAAAGGCTTGTTGCATACGCTAAATGCAATCGTGATCCCTACGAAAGTGGCTTAGTTTAATTTTAATTGTTTCTTGTATTTTATTTTGTTGTTTTACTCGAGGACTAGCAAAATGTTAGGTTTGGGGGTGTGATGAGCGGAAAATATATCAATATTTACCGCTCAATATTTACCGCTCCTTTTACCTAATATTTTGTTTAGTTTCTCGGGTTTGATAAACGTTTTGATGTGATTTGATGTATTTTGTAGATAAATAAATTATTGGGACTTAATGGAATCAACTCGAGGCTAAAACGATGAAATCTGGAGCAAAAAAATGGCGAAAATGGAAATTTACTATACGCGTCACGAAGTGCATTCCTAAATTACAATTTTGTGCAAGTTTGGTATTTTGGCCAAAACTTTTTTATCTGATATCTGATTGAGCTAATTCAAGTGTCCGATTAAAGAAGACACAGAGATCTACAACTTTGAAGATTTAAGTATTTTCAAATTCCGAAATTTGGAAGGCAAAAATTGATGAATAGTCTAGTATATTTTGTGTAATTACTATAGTCATTTTCAAAATATAAAATAAAATTAATAAAAATAAAAAGTAAAAATTTTCAAACTTCCACCAAACATGCTTGCATGTTTGGTACCATGTTTGATGCCATGTTTGGTGGAGCAATTGGTGGAGAAATTGGTGGAAGCCTTTAGATTTTGCTTTCTTTGGAGGAGTTTCTCCATGAAAATCTAAAGGAAAATGTCTTGTATATTATTTAAGTTTTCTTGTATTTTCTTTTTATTTATTTAATAAAATTTTGGGTGTTTTCTTTTACAGCATGAGCAGGTAACCTCATTCTGCAGGGGTAAAGAGGTAAGACTTTTAATATAATAAATTAGATTAATCTCCCTTATTTTAATTAAAATTTGGATTAATTAGTTACCGCCTATATGGTCGGTTTAGGTGACAACCTTATCTACCGCCTATATGGTCGGTTTTTCATTTCAGACGTAGTTTCCCCCTATATGGTCGATTTAGGTAATAACCTTGTTACCGCCTATAAGGTCAGTTGGATTTAATTGAGACAAATGAAATTACCGCCTTTATGGTCTGGTTAATTAATCGGTAAATATTGAGAATAAGGGAGATTTCTAATTTTGAAATATTAAAAGTGGATCCTCTAACCCCAACATTTTCTTTATTGTACTTTTACATTTTTAATTTCCAGCATTTACTTTATTTAATTTCTAGCATTTACTTTATGTCTTTTATTTTATTTAAGCTTTTATTAGCCGTAGATATGTGTCGTAGCTAAGCCCATTATCTGGGGTTGTGATGAATTCCAATATCACCGGTTAATAAGGGGTTGTTTTCCGGTTTGGGTAATATAAAGGTTTATTTATTGAGCCTTAATCTTAATGCTTCTTGTTAACTGGCCATTAATAAGATTGAACTGGTAAACTTAAAATGAACTTGGAAAATGGATTTTAGGTTTAAGACCCTAGACTTAATAACCCACGATCTTCCTTGAGGATAGATAACTCTTTAATAGATTTCCTTACAGGGTAGGAATATACCTGTCGGGCGGGGGTAACTATAATTGGAACTTAATCTTAATGAATTTAGGTAACTTGGTTGACATAGGAATATGATTAATTGGGTTACACTGGGTATTTGTATCTGACCAACGGAAGAGGCTTTTACATATTTCTGTGTTCCAGGTTAATAAACCAATATATTGCTCAAACGTGAAATAACCACTTCATCTTTTAAAAGATATTGGAAGAATTCACAACCCTGAATAGTTTTAAAATTTGAATTTTCCTTAACCTACTTTCCAAGCAATTTAATTTACTTGTTTTAAGTTTAAATTCACCATCCAATTAAACAATCAAACCATTAGATACTTGTAAAATCTGGTTTCATAACTAATAGCTTAGGTATTAAGTCCTTGTGGGATCGATACTTTTTATACTACTTGAACGATATGTGCGCCTGCGTTATACGCTTGTGATTACGCCGGTCAAGTTTTTGGCGCCGTTGCCGGGGACTTATTTATCTTTCACTATTAGATTTGAGGTTAGATACATTTACTTGTATCTAATTTCTTTTTACTTATTATTTTTGTTTTCTTGTGTTTCAGGTTCTCAGACACTACATGAGACGAACCAGAAGCTTTGAACTCCGATCGCTTGACCCATAAATTGAAAGAACCATCAGACAGTTGAGAAGAGAAAGGCGAGAATGGCAAGAAGCAATTGTTAATATGGAACCTGAACCTTTAGAAGTGGCACCGCCAATTCCCATTCGAGACAGAACCATTCTGGTGGTTGACGGCTTCATTTCCTGTATTGTACTTCCTCCCTTACCAGCAAATACGTGTGACATCAAAACATGCATTCAGATGATTCAACAATCAGTTCAGTTTGGGGGGAATGCAACTGAAGATCCTAATGCCCACATCAGCAACTTCCTGGAAGTTGGCGGCACTTTCAATTATAATCGAGGAGCTGAAGAAGCAACGAGAGTGTGAGTTTTTCCATATTCCTTGAAAGACAGAGCAAAAGCTTGGCTACATTCACTACCAGCAGGTTCCATCACAACTTGGAACACTTTAGCCATCAAATTCCTTGCAAAATATTTTCCACATGCTAGAACAACAAAGTTGAGGAATGACATCACATCATTTGTGCAACATGACTCAGAATCTCTCTACGAAGCTTGGGAAATGTACAAGGATTTGCTCAGAAAATGCCCTCAGCATGAGATTGTAAAATGGCTACAAGTCCAAACCTTCTATAATGGACTTTCTGGATTGATGAGAACCACAATTGATGCTGCTGCTGGAGGAGCTTTGATGGCGAAAGGAGAAGATCAAGCATAGGACTTAATCGAAGAAATGGCTAACAATAATTCGTTATGGCCAACAGATAGGAGCATGATTCAAATAATTGTAGGAATTTATGAAGTTGAAGCCAACACGGCAGTGAATACCAGGCTGGATCAGATATGAAAATGTCTGGAAATACTTAGCACGCAAGTTGTAAACATCGGCGGATCCACAAGTTCACCATATGGAGGAGCACCAGAACCAGTTCAACAAGAAGAGACGGTGAACTATGTCAACAATTTCAACAGACAGTGGAACAATCCATATTCCAACACCTACAACCCAGGGTGGAGGAATCATCCCAATTTTTCATGGATCAACAATTCAGGGCAAAAGAATAATCCACCATCTGGATTCCAACAGCAGAAAAAGGCCATGAGTATGAAAAAGAACTAGAAATGAAAGAATGGTTTGCAAAGATGTTCAAAAAGAAAGAAGCAAAATATGATGCTATGTTTCAAGCTCAAACAGCATTCAATCAAAGCCAATCAGCTTCTATCAAAGTGCTGGAGAATAAAATTGGACAACTGGCCAATGCTCAGAGTTACAGACCACTAGGAAATCTTCCCAGCAACACATAACTAAATCCAAGGAACCGAGGGAAGGAGCAATGTCAAGCCATTACCTTGAAAAGCGGTACTAAAATCAACAAAGATGTTGGAATCAAGGCAACCATAGAAGAAGTTCCAAAAGATGCAGTTCCACAGATGGAGGAAAAAGAAGCAAATGAAAAAGAAAAAAAACAGATCACTACACCTCCACCTTTTCCACAACGTCTTCGGAAAAAAAAAACTGGACAAACAGTTTGCTCGATTCTTGGAAGTCTTCAAAAAGATGCACATCAACATCTCATTTGCAGAAGCGTTGGAAGAAATGCCCATTTATGTCAAATTCGTGAAAGATATTCTTTCACGAAAATGGAGATTGGGAGATTACGAGACAGTAGCATTGACGGAATTGACTCTCTTATATATGAGCAATAAATTAGTTTTCTAACCTGGAACACGAAGATATGCAAAAGCCTCTTCCGATGGTCAGTTGCAAACACCCAAAGTAACCCAATTAATCATATTCCTATGTTAACCAAGTTACCTAAATTCATTAAGTTCAAGTTCCAATTATGGCTAACCACGCCCGACAGGTATATTCCTATCTTGTAAGGAAATCTATTAAAGGGTTATCTATCCTCAAGGAAGATCGTGAGCAATTGAATCTAAGGCTGAAACCTAAAATCTCTTCGTCAAGTTCATTTTAAGTTTACCAAATCAATCTTATTAATGGCCAATTAACAAGAAGCATTATGCTTAAGACTCAATAAACAAACTAAAGAATTACCCATAAAAACAAAATCAATTATTAAGTGTGTGGATATTGTGTTTCATCACTTCCCTAGAATAAAAATAAAATGATGGGGGTTGGGGATCCACCTTTACTATTTCTAATTTAGAAATCTCTCTTACTATAATATAGAATTTATCAGTGATATTACCAACCAGCCATATATGTGGTATCCTCATTAAGTCAGATTTTAATTAAGTTCGACCGACCAAAAAGGCGATATCATTTTTGTCCATAAACCAGCCATATATGCGGTAATCATCTGTCACATAAAGACCGGCCATATATGCAGTGTCACATTATGTCAAAAAAATAAAACCAGCCATTAAGGCGGTATAACCTTTTATGTTAAATTATAATTTCCATATTATAATTAAGGGAGATTAATCTAAACTAAAATAATAAAAGCTTCACCATTCCCCAGCGGAAATTTAACTACAAAACATAAAAGAAAAGAAAAGAAAAGAAAAACTACTACTATTACTGAAAATAAAAATACATAATTAAATTACAAAAAATAAACAAACAAGATGTAATCCTTAAATTCCTTATAAAACCTAAGGAAAGCATGAGAATTACAAATGAAATGGCTTGCTATTTATAGGAAAATCTAAAGGCTTCCACCAATTTCTCCACCAATTGCTCCACCAAACACTCCACAAAATCATCCACCAAACACTCCACCAAACATGCCACAAGAAACTCCACAAAACACTCCACCAAACATGCAAGCATGTTTTGTGGAAGTTTGACAATTGTAAATTGTCATTTTCCATTTTTTTATTTTTTTGATAATGACTTTAGTAATTACATAAAACACATTGGATTATTTTGTAATTTCGGTCTAGACAAATTCGGAATTCGAAACTATTTAAAATTTAAAAGTTGTAGATCTTTGAGTCTTCTTTAATCTCCAACTTGAATCAGCTCAATCGAATATCAGATGAAAACTTTATGGCCAAAATACCGAACTTGCGCAAAATTGGAATTTAGGACTGCACTTCGTGACGCGTACAGTAAATTTTCGTTTTCACCATTTTTTGCTCCGGATTTCATCGTTTTAGCCTTGAATTGATTCCATTAAGTCTCAATACTTTATTTATCTACAAAATAAATCAAAACACATCAAAACGTTCATCAAACCCGAGAAACTAAACAAAATATTAGGTAAAAGGGGCGGTAAATATTGATATATTTTCCGCTCATCACACCCCCAATCCTAACATTTTGCTAGTCCTCGAGTAAAACAACAAAATAATATACAATAAATAATTAAAATTAAACTAAGTCATTTTCGTAAGGATCGCGGTTGCATTTAGCATATGCAACAAGCCTTTAAACCCATAGGTGTCCCTAGTGGACGAGTTGTAGTCTCGTGAGGGTTTACAGCGACGATACCCACAAACGGCTTATAAAAGTAAAAAAATAGTAAAACTAATGCACACAAAAGCAAAAAGACAAGATAATAAAGAAGTTAATGACTAAACAGGTGAAATTTCTACTCCAAGTTAGTAATTATTTTTTTTTTCTTTCTAAATTACCGAATAAGTAAATTCTTCGATTATTTTTATCATTCTTCATCTACACAACCAACAAAATATTAATCAATTCATTTTGCCCACAATAGTCACAAGTGCAGTTGAGAAGAGAGTAATATTTTTGTCCTAAAGTTTTATCAGAATTCACACATTTTTGTAGTAATGGAATAATTTTTTTTTCTGATTTTTCTGATTTTTTCTTTGATTTTTGATTTTTTTTATTTATATACAATATCTTCCGTATATGTAGCGAGGGCCAGTGGCTCCCAAACCAGTTGTCTTTAGGGCATTAGGTGTTAAGACACCCCTACGGACTTAATTACTCAGACTTCAGATATATATATTTTTTTGCAACATCTTCGATCCATGTAGCAAGCTTTGGGCCAGTGACTCCCAAACCAGTTGGTTTTAGGGCACTAGGTGTTAAAACACCCCTACAAACTTAATTACTCAGATCTCAGACGTTTTTTTTTCACACTTTTTTTACCCCATTGCCATTTATAGATGTTTCCTCCAATTAAACTAGAGCACTGAATATTACAAACTTTTCAATTACAGCTCATGTCCGCATGTTACCATGTATGTTGTTAATACCTGCCAACTGAGCATATGAAGATTCATTTTAGTCAGTTTTATGGAGAATTCACAAATTAAATAATTCAAATGGAAATAAACAAAAATTAATTTGTTTCGAAAATGGGTTTGAGATACGTATCAAGAGTGGAAACTCCTTACACAGCTATCTCTCACCAATTTCACCAGATTAATCAAGTAAAAAACAAAAACACAAAATATATATATATATTTTTTTTGTAAAAATTTTCAATTTTTTTTGAATTTTTCGAAAAAATTTGGACTAAAAATAACACAATAAAAATAAGATACTATTAACTATTCCCCTCCCCCAAACCTAGATGAGACATTGTCTCCAATATCTGAAATAGTAGAAGATGAGTTTAGAAGATAGTACCTGGTTAGCTGAAATACTACATCTAAAAAGGAAATTAAAGATTAAGATCCAGATTTATCCGATTGAGCTAATTCAAGTTTCAGATTCCAATTTTACGCAAGTTTGGTATTTTGGCCATAAATTTTTCATCTGATATCCGATTGAGCTAATTCAAGTTTCAGATTAAAGAATACTCAAAGATCTACAATTTTGAAATTTTAAATATTTTCGAATTCCGAAGTTTTCAAGACCGAAATTACCGAATAATCCAATGTGTTTTGTGTAATTACTAAAGTCATCACCAAATATATATATATATATATTATATATATATATATATATAATATATATATATATATATATATATATATATATATCTGAAGTCTGAGTAATTAAGTCCGTATGGGTGTCTTAACACCTAGTGTCCTAAAGCCAACTGGTTTGGGAGTCACTGACCTAAAGCTCGGTACATAGATGGAAGATATTGTTTATACATAAAAAAATTTCAAAAATCAAAAGAAGAAAAAAATAAAAAAAAAATCAGAAAAAATTATTCAATTGCGACAAAAAGGTGTTAATTCTGATAAAACTTTAAGACAAAAATATTACTCTCTTCTCAACTGCACTTGTGACTATTGTGGGCAAAATGATTTGATTACTATTTTGTTGGTTGTGTATATGAAGAATGGTAAAAATAATAGGAGAATTTACTTATTCGGTAATTTAGAAAGAAAGAAAACAATTACTAACTTGGATAAGAAGTTTCACATGTTTAGTCACTAACTTCTTTATTCTCTTTTCTCTTGTCTTTTTACTTTTGTGTGCATTAGTTTTACTATCTTTTTACCTTTATCAAACGTTTGTGGATATCGTTGCTGTAAACCCTCACGAGACTACAACTCGTCCACTAGGGACACCTAGGCGTTTAAAGGCTTGTTGCATACACTAAATGCAACCGTGATCCCGAAAGTGACTTAGCTTAATTTTATTTTAAAGATGTTTATGTTATTTTATTTTATTGTTTTGCTCGAGGACTAGCAAAATGTTAGGTTTGGGGGTGTGATGGGTGGTAATTATATCACTATTTCTCACTCATTTAACCTAATATTTTGTATAGTTTCTCGAGTTTTATGAACGTTTTGATGTTTTTTTTTTATTTTGTAGATAAAAATAATATTGGGACTTAATGGAATCAACTCGAGGCTAAAACGATGAAATATGGAGAAAAAAAGGTCAAAAATGAAAATTTACTGTACGCGTCACGAAGTGGAGTCTTAAATTCCAATTTTGCGGAAGTTTGGTATTTTGGCCATAACCTTTTCATATGATATCTGATTAAGCTAATTCAAGTTGCAGATTAAAGGAAACTCAACGATCTACAACTTTGAAATTTTAAATATTTTCGAATTTCGAATTTTTCAAGACCGAAATTAATGAATAATCTAATGTGTTTTGTGTAATTACTAAAGTCATTATCAAAAAATAAAAAAATAGAAAATGACAATTTACAATTGTCAAACTTCCACAAAACATGCTTGCATGTTTGGTGGAGTGTTTTGTGTAGTGTCTTGTGGCATGTTTGGTGGAGTGTTTAGTGGAGGATTTTGTGGAGTGTTTGGTGGAGCAATTGGTGGAGAAATTGGTGGAAGCCTTTAGATTTTCCTATAAATACCAAGTCATTTCATTTGTAATTCTCATGCTTTCCTTAGGTTTTTTTAAGGAATTTAAGGATTGCATCTTATTTGTATTTATTTTCAGTATTTAATTTATGTATTTTTATTTTCAGTAATAGTAGTTTCTTTTCCTTTCCTTTCCTTTCTTTTATGTTTTGTAGTTAGATTTCCGCTTGGGGAATAGTGAAGCTTTTATTATTTTACTTTAGATTAATCTCACATAATTATAATATGAAAATTATAATTTAAATAAAAGGTTTACCGCCTTAATGGCTGATTTTATTTATTTGACATAATGTGACACCGCCTATATGGCCGGTCTTTAGATGACAGATGATTACCACCTATATGACTGGTTTATGGACAAATAATGATACCGCATTTATGGCTTGTTAGACTTAATTGGAAATCTGACTTAATGAGGATACCGCCTATATGGTCGGTTAGTAATATCACTGATAAATTTCATATTATAATAAGGGAGATTTCTAAATTAGAAGTAGTAAAGGTGGATCCCCTAACCCCCCCCCCCCAGTATTTTATTTTTATTCTAGGGAAGTGATGAAACACAATATTAACATGCTTAATAATTGATTTAATTATATTATGGGTAATTCTTTAGTTTTTTTATTGAGTCTTAACCTTAATGTTTCTTGTTAACTGGCCATTAATAAGATTGATGTGGTAAACTTAAAATGAACTTGACGAAAGGATTTTAGGTTTCAGCCTTAGATTCAATAGCCAACGATCTTCCTTGAGGATAGATAACCCTTTAATAGATTTCCTTACAGGATAGACATATACCTGTCGGGCGGGGGTAGCCACTATTGGAACTTGAACTTAATGAATTCAGATAACTTGGTTAACATAGACATATGATTAATTGGGTTATTTGGGTGTTTGCATATGACCATCGACAGAGGCTTTTGCATATATTCGTGTTCCAGGTTAGCAAACTGAATGATTACACATATATAAGAAAATCAATTCATCATTAGAATAATATTGTGCCGAGTCACAACCCTAGATATTTGTGTCTTTTATTTATTTTCCTTAGTATTTTCTTTTGTGTTTTTATTTATTTATTTAATTAGTAAATCCACAATCAACCAACCAATCAAGTGAACATTCTCTTCTCCCTCAATTAGATACCTGTAAATAAATAGTATCAATAATTAATAACAACAGTAGGAATTAAGTCCTCGTGGGATCGATATTTTTATACTACTTGAACGATACGTGCGCTTGCGTTATACGCGTGTGATTACGCCGATCACCTCCCACTTTCTCATCTCCTTCCGGAACCAACTCCTCATCTAGTTCTCAGAGCTGTCATGTCTCGACCACGGGTTTCCTCGCGTCTCTCACTCCGGGCACGGTACCTTTCGTAACTGAGAGCTTCATTCCCCTCCCTCAAGCGTTGCCTCCATGCCACTGTCCGTGAAACACAGGCTGTTGTTGGAGGATTCTGGAGTTTATCTGTCTTCCCCTTCTTCCCAAAACTCCCCCGCCGGGACGGCTCCGGCAATGACTACCGATCTCACTCTATAGGTACTTTTTTTCTAATTTTCTTCATCTCCTTCTGCTCCAACAATTCATTTTCCTCTCGCTATCTCATTTTTCCTTTAGTTGGGGCCTACTTCCCCATTTTCTCACGCCTTCTTTTCCAACTTTTCCAACTTCTCTTTCATGACCTTCATGAAGATCTGAGTTAATTCCCTTTCCTTTCGAGCATTTTCACTCTCACTCCGTATGGTTTCTTCCATTTTCTCCATCCAGACCGTCGTCAAAGCCTCTAAAGATATATGGTTCCCGTCTTCTGCCATCGTTTTACTGTGTTTGCTGCTTCTTGTACTTTTTTCCACAGACGGCGCCAATTGTTGACTGTTGTTTTTCGTTCCAGGGGTTATTCGGGAAAAATATTCCTCGAACAAATATCGTCCAAGTAGTGAATTTGTTTGGTTTGTTAGGAACCAAATACAAACTTAGCAGGCAAATAGGAAATCACACAAATAAAAAAAGGATTTAATGTGGTTTGGCGGAATAGATCCAACTTACGTTCATGGGTACAAGGGAAAATGAAGCTTTTATTACTAGCTCGGGTCTGACCGACCTCTTTTCTTTCTCTAGCTCGAGATTCTTTTCTCTATTATAAGTTACAAGTGCTTTTTGAATAAAATCGATCAACCCTCTACAAGGAACTCGCAATCCCTTATATATTAAGTCAAAATATACAGTTTCACTAAATTCGTGACGTCAACCACGTTACCAAGCCATTATGGCTCAGGCACTCTTCCCCAATTACCTTACGGATTATAGCTCTGTCATCTGACACCTCATTAAACCATGTCATTTTTAATAACTGCTACACGTTATGCCACAATGTCAGCATGTATTCTAACTGCTCCCACGCGACAGCGCATGCAAGAAGATAAATTGATGGTCCACTTCTGTCGCATCAGACCTTTTTGGAAGATACAAGTTCTCATGTATAGCTTACATCATCCAGACTTGAACATAACCTCATCATCCCGACCTGCCTCATCAGGTCGGCAAATTGAAACAGCTGATGCTCTGCCTTGTTGAATCACAAGGTTGGGTTGAGCATCAGGTGAACATATTTCTCTGAATATTTTTCCACCTCGGGTCGGGCATTAGGTGCAAACTAACTCTGATTTCTTTGTCAAGTCGGATGCCTATACCTCTTGTTTTTAGACCCCTTGCTCAAGAAATGGAAATCCCTTCTATACTCTTCTTCAAATTTCAGGAATCTTCGGACCCAAAAATCACCATCAACTATATATATATATATATATATATATATTAGTGATCTTTTGTTAAATATCTAATTAATGGGAACCCAAAATTAGTTTGACTTATAAAATTAGAGACTACACACAGATTATAATTAAAATAACAATTTTTTTTCTTTTATTGCACATAAATACAATATTTACAAAAGGTGTTCATGATGTTCACAAAACCCCACCTAACATATTGATAATTTTCCAATATGCATTTCTCCATCTAATTACCTTTACATAACATTGTTAACACATGTAAGGCACCAAGCAATATCACCTTTCGTGGATATGGTTGGTGTCACGCTTTTGACTTGGTTGGTGAGAAACTTCTTAAGAAGCAAGGCTTACCTGCGACCTTCCAACAATATTCTAAACACAAACAAATAAAAATCAACACTGAGAACCCAATACACAATGTTCCTATTCTCGCTATAAGTAGGGTTTGAATTTGAAAGAGTCTTGTTGTGACTATGCGGATAATAAGTTAATACTTAATCATCGAATTGGGCACCCCCTTCACAGATAAACCTAAAATAAACTAATTAATCACGCTTCCATGGTACTTTGTAGCATTAGCATGTGTACGTTTGAAGCTTAATTAATACAATTTTTAATGCTAGTGCTTGTCACACCCATCTGCAAATTGTTCAGCGTGTGTGATTCAATGTCACTGAAGCAATCGATTCCAAAATCATGGATACCAAAATCCTGACAATCTAATAGCCATGAACTATTGTCCTGATGATGATCCCAATTTGTTGGCAAGCCTGTTTCATTCATAATATTTTTCCAGCAGGTGCAGGATTAATGTTCCAATATGGTGCATCAAATAGAGGAGGTTCATCATCAATCCACAAGTTATTCAGTAATGATTCATAGCTGCAAATATTTTCTAGCAAAAGTGAATCATCAGTACTGCTGGAAGAATTTTCAGTTGGCGATGATGAGCTTGAGTGTTGCTGCTGCGGCCGTCAGTACTTTCGACGGTTTGCTGATTACCGGATTCTGCAGGCAAATGATGATCTTGATCAGCCTTTGGTTCTTTGTCTAAGGGCTCGTGAGTAACAGGATCCATTCCCATTTTAAGGAGCTTTTTCTTTATGTGAGTGTTCCAATGATTCTTAATCTCATTATCAGTTCTTCCAGGTAACCTAGCTGCAATCTTGGACCACCTGTTTAAAAAAACAAAAGAAATTTGCAACCAAAAATAATAATAGGGGGACATTCGTCGGTAGCAGAAAGAGAAAGCACTTTTTGGGGAAAAAATTTTTATATCCTGCTTACTTTAGTAGAAAAATTCTATTATATGAGGATGGTATCATTTTTACTCGATAAAGAAACATATTAAATAGACCCTTAATCTATTTTTGCAGATATTTAATATACAAATGCCCTCAAAATCTTTACACGAAAACTAATATTTAAAGATAAAAGTATCATAATTGCAATCAATCATATCCCTTTGAAGAGGAAGTGTAAGGTCACCTACTTTTTCAAAAGCGTTGATCATTAATAGCCCATTTACGTCCATTTATTCAAAAAGCGTAACTTTTTTCTATATTAATTAGTAATCATCTATAGAATGTACTTGGATTCAGTAGCTTAGTTTTGTAAAAAAATTTAGAAATTGTGATTAGTAACTAATATTAACGATATATTTCTATAAATACATGCACTGAAAAAGATTATAAAAAAACTTAACATAATTCAATTTATCACCAGATGGAAATGCATATAGAATATGTAAGAATGATGAAGCTAATTAATTAACTAGCTTCTCTCTTACAATAAGATATCATTAAACTTATAATACTTAAACGTGTTCACCATTATAACAAACACCAATAATAAATAAATAAATAATCAATCAGTACTCAAAAGTTTTCTTCAAAATTAAACACAAGATAATGTAATGTGAGTATGATGATGAACAAATAATAACATCTGACCTGTTGCCAAGACGAGCATGAAGATCAATAACCAATTGTTCTTCAGCCTCAGTAAGAAGACCTCTCTTCAAGTCAGGCCTCAGATAATTAGTCCAGCGCAGGCGGCAGCTTTTGCCGCAGCGGCGGAGACCGGCAAGCTTGGGGACAGCACGCCAGCAGCACTGGCCATTTGTGAGAATAAAATTGATCAGCTTCTTGTCCTCCTCAGATGTCCATGGACCTTTTTTCACCCCAAGTTTGTCACAACAAGGTTGCCTTCCCATGATCACTAGCTGTAGCTTTAACACAAGTTTTAATTCTTCACTATCGCTCCTTGTAAAGACTCAAATGCCCCACAACCAAATTTATAATTATAATGTGCTCAACTTTGCAGCCCTAGTAATATTATTTATATACATAAAATTAACATATGTACAAAAGCATATTACATTTTTTATATATACTGAGAGGGAGGATGATTCCTGGACCCACCATTGGTTTATGAAAGGAACGTGGGAACTAATGGGGAGTCATCTGGTGTGTGTAAGATACACAATAATGGGGTGACGGGTGGGCCAATGACATGGTTACATCTCAGCATCTAAAATTTTTTATTCCCATTTTGATACACAATCCCACTCCCTGATTGCACTCTTACTCAACCATGCCATCACCCATTTCGTCATTACCACGTTTACGTGTCCTTGTTGCGTTGGAGTGCTTTAGTTATTTGTTGTTGTTCATAACATTATCAGATGTGATGGTCGAGATTAATTTTGGAGAAATTTTCTTATGTGGGTTAAACTAGTTCATGTCGACCTCCATTGTTGTCGTTTTGTCGATCAAATTTTTTGTTGTCAACTTAAGTAACTTGAGCATTTCTTTATTAGAAAGTGATTTTTTTTTTTAATAATCACGAGTGATGCAACAAATAAAATCTTACATTCCAACTAAGTTGGCACCCAAGATTTTTTCAAATCATATGTTATCAATAACATGTCAAGATTGTTGCATTAAAAAGATAAATAAAATTCGATACAAAACAAGTATAAAAAGTTTAAGCTTAACCAAGGAAGGTACCAGTCTTGTTAAAATCTTTTTTCAATAAACCTCAAAGGAAAACTTGAGAAAGGAAAGAGTCTCGGGCTTCAACCATAAAATCAACAAAGATGTAGTAAGAAAAAGGAAAAATGACTAAGAAAATCTATAGTTAGGGAAAACATTAGAATCATGAGAGAGAAGATGTAAAAATTGAGAATGAACTACATCCCACCAAGTGAAGTCATCACAAACCCTTACGATGTCGGCTAAGCAATCAACAACTGAATTGACTTCACAATATGCATGAGACATCCTAAAATTCATATGAGTGATTATCTGTAAATAATTGAGTCATCTATTCCGAATTTTCGAGAGAGGTGTAAAGCAACAATTAAAGAAAATATGAATGACCAACATAGAACCACACTCAAGTTAAAGATTATGTCAGCCCCGAGAATAAGTCAATTCAACTGCCAATATGGCTGTCATAATATCATAATAATAAGCCATGTATATCCTTAGATTTTGACCATAACGTCCTAAATAAGGACCTAAGTGACCTTTAAAAACTCCACCACAAGCCGCAAGGCACAAATTGCCTTTTGAAAGGCCATCCGAATTGGCATTAATCCAACCAGCAGTAGGAGCTCTTCAGTAAATAATAAATATTTTAGGAGCCCTTCCCAGAGAAAAAGAAATAGCCAATCAGATCATGTCATAATATCTTTATCGTTGCCATAGGAGACGTACCCAGGACAATATATAACCGAATAAATAATATTAGAAGCACAAGCAGTCTTGACTCGATGACTGCTTGTGCTAGAGATGTACTCAGGAAAATAAAAATATTTATTTTCCGTAAAATGATTTACGAATTTATATCTCGCAAGTCATTTTTTAGAAAAATGACTAAACTTTTCTAGTGACCAAAAAACAATTTATATTCACTGATTCGAATATTGAGTCAATTTTTTTGGAGATACTTATCATATACTCATATGTATATGATATTATGATTTTAATTTTAGCTAAATAATATTAGTCAAAGATATCAGACAGTATTGATTAAAAGATGGGATTGGAAATTCGAGCCTAAAAAGGCATGATGTAGCTGCATGGAATTTGGTTAAGAAAAAATTGATTGCGAAATTATTGTATGTTTATATTACCAAATCATAAGTTGTAAAATCTCCTTATTGAAAATAAGAGATCTAAAGTTTAAACCACATAGGGAAGTGATTGCATTACCATTAGGTTAAACTTAAAACTAAAAAATAAATTACTACCGCATCATATATATTGTAACATTTATTGTAAAATGTGGTCCACATTTCTTAATTTGTTCATATAATGCGTTATAAAATAAAGTATAAAATGTATGCATCAATTGAGCTCATTAATTATGATCAATGTTTTTAGAATCGGACCGGATCGATTGGTAGAATTAGGAACCAATTATGAATACAGTTCGGAAAAGTCCTAAAAATGGGCCATGCAAAAAATCAGTTAAAATCGATGAACCATATCGATTTTGGACTTTTTTAATTAAGAGGGTTTCAAATCATTTTTTAATCAAAATCACTTAGTTTTGAATTTTGATGTTTGTATTTTTTTTTTTTATGTATTGTGTAATTTTTATATTTTATATTTTTTAAATTTTTAATTAAATAAAATTATTTATAACGTTAGCCTTAACATGTTCAACTGGTCGAACCAATAATCCATTGAAATTTTTATATCAATAGTTCCAATAAATAATACCAGGTTAAACTTGAGAAGAAACCATAGCGCATAATTAATGAGTTGCTTCCCCATCAGAGTACAGGAGTCGTTGGCATTTGGCATGTTGCTAAATTAATCTACTTATCTTCTAAGTTCCATCAACATTGACCAAATAACACACTCCTCAAGAAACCATATTATAATCATATTTTTATATTCTCTCACATTTTTCAGTCAATTAATCTTTGTTTTATTTCCTACAGGTTAAATTAAAAAGTATAAAATCATATTATCTATTTAGTCCATCGTTCAAATCATATAAACAGTATTTTTATGAAAAAACGAAAGTAAAATTATATATCAAAATTTTTTTGACAGACCTTATTTATAATTATAACGGGAACTTTATCCGCTAGCTTCGAGGTAAGCTATTTAGCTTAAACAAAAAGCTCATGCTTGAAACCCTAAGTCTATGCAGCATATTACGTACAATTTATGATTTAACATTTCCCACTCTTGTAGACATGCCGTGTGCATCTGAATGAAAACAGACAATGAATATAAGAAAATTGGTTTAATTAGTAGCTTGCAATTCATACGTATCATAGCACGTTGTGTGCCACGTGTAACAAGGTTCTGTAATTGGATCATATAGAAATTCATCTCTGGCCATTCACCTAATGGGAGATTTTGCCCAATAGATTGTACAAGTTTAATTCTTTATCAAACCCTAGTTTCGTCTCAGGATATAGAATATTTTATATATATATATATATTAATCAACAATGAAGAAACACGTGTCTAGCCTAGGGGATCTCCATGTCAAAGTTCATTTCAAAACCAATGACCTTAATTAAAATGCATGAATCATCTTCATCATCATGTACATGTATATATAGGTAGCTATGGAGTTGTTAATAATCAATTTTTTTGGTTAATTGACTTGTATCTCTTGGCTTAAATTTGTTACTCAAGCCACAAGGTGGGTCTCATGAGGTTTCTTCATGGCTGAAATCTTATGATCCTCATACAAGCTTCTAATATTTAAATTACGAAATCATTATTTAAATCAACAAATAATGGGGGCTAAAAAATATTCCATGTTCGAAACGAATTGCTTTTGGCTCTTGTTATTGCATTAATCAACTTTATCATGAAATGTGTCAAAATTCAGGCAAGTGGTCAAAAATAACTTGCAAGGGACTGATATATAATAATAGATGATTAAGATTCAATTATTTATAAATTTTTATCTAATAATAATCGGTTGTAATTTATAAAAAATTTAACACTAAATCCAGATCGAATAACTTTCCCCAATAAGAAAAAAGAAGTGATATGAAACCAAAACTGGGGCTAACCTCAGTGTAAAATATTTGTATGAAAGTTTATAACACACTTGCTGCATGCTTATGATTCCCAGGCAATCAAATTAATGCAGAACCAGACACGTATATTTCTTGTATCCAATGATACAAATGGACTCATATCCATAGCTAAGCATTTTTTCTTTTTTAGATATGTAGAAGTTGGTATTGATACCGGGACTGAGTTTGGTAAAGAGTATTAAACTGGGAGTATAAATTAGTTTATAAGTTATGGAATAAAAGATACAGTATAAGATAATATAGAAATATAATATCATGTTATGATATTATAAACTAATATTAACTATATGTGTTTCGTGTAGCGTTTAAAAATTATCAAATTCTATGTCAAATTAAGATGGCTAACTATGGTAAGACAGTTGGGAGAAGACATTAGTTGCAGTGATGGTTCTGTCTGCTTCAGCAATTATTCATATATATTATCATATAGATATTGTTGTTGTAGTGCCATTTCCATCGAATCAAAAAAGAATAGATGTTTATTGGGCGAAATTTCTCATTATAAATAAAAATATGCCGGCATCTAACCTTCCCACTTGAAATGATAATAAGCATCGGAACAGAGAACTGAAAACATATATTAATTGTTCATAATTATGACTTAAACACCATCAAGCACGCAATAAAGTGACACACGAACTACCACATTTGAATTCATTCAAGTTGAGTTAACTATTTTCCACAAATTTTGGGTGTTTTGATTATTACATTGAAGAATAAATTATGAAGTTCATTTGGGTGGTTTTTAATTTTTTTTTTTTTTCCAAATCATTGGAAATCCCGACGTCAAATCACATATTTTGGGCTTACGCGGAGCAGGTAAAACATCCGGTTGTCCCAGATTTTTACAGGAAATGCATTTTCTGAATTTGAATCCAGAACCTCAAGGTGAGATCCTGAACCTTATATCATTAAGTCACGTAGGTGATTTTTAATTACGTAATTTGTGAGCAACGCAATCGTCATTAAAGGAAAGAGATCGAAAATGAAGCAACAATAGTAGCAACAAAAACTAACCAGAAGCCTACAAAACTGACAATTCATAGGGGTCCAAGAAAATTCACCAAATATGTGAAGAATTAGCAAATAATCTTGTGCACAAATGAAGAGGGCCAAGCAATTAATATTCAAAGGGTCGTTATCCTCAAGAGAATAAGAAAGTAATTAACCAAAAATCAATTCTTCAATTAAAGCTCATTTGATTTGATTTATTGATACGATGTATTGATCATTTTTATCTCCTAGTGTCATGGTAATGGTTGGTGAGGAAAATGAGATTGAGAAAATGTGTAAATTTTAAATAATGTTCATGTTAAATGTGAAATTAATATTGGTAAAAAAAAAAAAAACTGAGTGTAAGTAAAAATCAAAGCAAGGCCGGTGAGGGTTTTCAAAGAGTTGGAAAATTTTATTATTATCAAGATTTGGTGTATATTGCATAAATTTGAATATAGATAATAATTGATTTCTTATTTTTGACCATTACTTTCCACGCAAAGACGGAATCTGATTGGTGGGCAACTTACTATTGTTGAAGAGTCATTTTCTGATGTGACCAACTAGAGAGAAAATATATTTATTAAAGTCTGATTGATAATTTATTAAATAATAATTTAAATATAATTGAATCTCAATAATAAAATAAAATATTATAAAAATTAAAAAATGCTCAACTCGACACTCCATTCTAATTTTAATTCTCAAAATACAAGTAAAATAAATTTACATGATTTGAGCAGCCTACGGTTGGGGGTTATTTGTTTTTTAGTAGTGATATTTGTCTAAAAAAAAGATAAAATGGTGATAAAATTTAATAATATATATATATATATTCCGTAGTTAAAAAAATAATTTTAACATAAAATATCATTAGTCTGTACATATATCATTAACTTAGTATCTCCATTCAAATTAGGTTTGTTTGAAGCAAATAAAACAAACAAAATCAATGTGAATACATTTTGCTAAATGCTATTTTTAGTTCAGGTTAAAAATATATATATATATGCTCATTTATTACCTACAATTTGAGCAAATTATCTAGTTAGTATTTTTAATTTTAAAATTTTTTAAAAACATTTTTACTGTTACTTTTGTAGTTGTTGGATAACTTCGATTGGACTTTTTAAGGTGAATTAATATTTTTATCTAATATAACTTAGAATTGAAACAAATCTAGCATGCAATAGGTGAAAAATAAATGATTATTAAATAGTTTTGAAAATAAATAAAATATACAACAATGATCTTTAAATGAGTGGAGGCTACTTTGGAATAATATGTTTCAAAATAAATTAAACATTTTCGGATAATTATTATGTACAAATCGAATAAAAAAAATCTAACTAATTTTTAGTAATTTGTATCTAATCAAGGAAAAGATTTGGCATACAAATTAAATTATTCAAGAAACACAAACTATAAAATGAAACAAATAACTTTTAGTAGAAATAAAAATACATGTGTTGAAAAAAGAAAGTCACCCTAGAACAAAATCGTCCTAGAACGAAGGAGTAAAGGACGAAGGCAGGTAGGGTGATGAAAAGAAGAGCGATCACCAGAGACGACACAGCGATTAGAACGACAGAGGAATCGGGACGACCGAAACAGCGATTAGAGCAAAAAGAACTCAGGACGACCGAAACAGCGATAAGAACGACAATGGACTCAGGATGCCGAACACATGATGCAGTTGATCCCACGATCAGAGCAGTTAGGCAGTTCCCTCCACGATCAGGTAGTTAAGACACACAACTCAACGGTTGAAGGCATGACCCAGCAGTTGCAGAGAAGTTACGAACAGAAATTGCCCGAACGGTTTACAAGATTCACTATAAAAGGCTCACTCATGCGAAGATTTGAAGCCCCGATCAAATGAAGACTCAAACGAGCATATTTTTATTTTTCATTTCTTAGTTTCATTATCCTTATGACTGTAACTTGTGTGCTTGCGCCCCTTGGAGGCTTATTGACTTAATCAAACACCCATTGCTGGAACTATGTGTCTCAGGAGGTTTGAACCTTACGCGTTGTTCTTTCTTCAGGCAGAAAATACGCAGACAATTTTTGGCGACCACAGTGGGAGAATTGGTGTAAAAAGTGGAAATGCCTCCGAAAAGAAACACTCAAACTGGCTCAAGCACGGAGGAAGCGGGACTAGAGCAAACCAACCAGCCCCACGTTCCAGCCGTAGTGGACCATTTCGAGGGTCTGGCAAACGCTAGTCGATATGAGCCTATGCGAGAGCTCAGCCCTAACGCGGTTCGCGCATTGTTCGGTGAATTCACGCAGGATGTTGTCGAGCAGGTTAGGCTTCAAAATGCTCATATCATAGATAAGTTTACTTCGACTAGTAACTCACATTATGAAAATATGGCCAAACATCTCAGCTCATTAAATGAGTTAATGGCCAAATGTGTAAACGGGGGGACAGCCCTACCGTGGACTACACCTCCTCCTGCACCAAGCAGTCAGGAGGCTGGCCCGAGTAATATTCCTCTGCAAGGGGTCACTGTCCCTACGACCTCTAGGGAGGGAATAAGTCATGGGGGCAATGGCCTACATCTAGAGGCAAACCTGCACCAAGGGCCAAACATGGTACAACATGAAGTGGTGTTGCCCCAAGGTCTCCAGGCTTCTCAGGGACAGAACCACGACTATGTCCCACTTGTGAGATGACCGCAACTGCCACCCATAGCAATGTCATTTAATGGCAATGATATGTTGAGAGAATAGATGACCGAGATCCTTCAAAATCAATTCGGTCTGGGAGTACGGCCAATTCGGCCAAGGTATCGGAAACCATATCCGGATTGGATCGATGTGGCGTATCCGTGGCCTAGAAATTACAAAATACCAGATTTTTCTCTATTTATAGGGTTTATGGAAGTTTCTACAATGGAACATATAGGGCGATTTATCCTTCAGTGTGGATAAGTCACTGATTTCCATAAGTTGAGGTTTTTCACAGCTCACTGTCAGGAGTAGCTTTCTCATGGTAGGTCAGCCTGCCACCCAACTCGGTAGAGAATTGGCAACAAATGGAACAGCTGTTCCATGCGCAATTCTACAAGGCCGAATCTGAAGTGGCCTTGGCCGACTTGGCGAACCTGAGACAGTTACCAGGGAGAATGGGCCGATACATTCTTACAAAGGTTTAAAGTGGCTCGAGGCCGATGTTACGTGCCTTTGCCAGAGAAAGAATTTGTGAGAATCGCCCAAAGCTGTCTTAATTTCGATCGACTGAAAAAAGAAATTTCAAGATCGCGAGTTTTGGGATCTCCCCCAACTCACCACTAGTGTGGTGCGTTATGAACAGTTATTCAGAGAGAAGGAACAAATGAGAAATTTCAACAAATGAACTTATTACAGGAACATCAATTATGAAATAAGTGAAATGGATATCGAATCGACCGACTTGTTTGGCCGAATTGGTTAAAGGGAAGTCGTATGTTTGCAAGGCATGGGCTGAACCCCAAGCCAAAGAAAAGAACGACAAAAAGAATATGAACTTCTCGTTCGATATCACGAAAGTCGATGCCATATTCGATCAATTATATAAAGACAAGCAAATTAGTTTGAGAGACCGCCAAGCGCTGAGCAAATCGGCGGGAAAATTCAAACCTCGTCCAAAACGTAAAGACGTTTAGGCCGAAAATTCATCGGCCCAACGTTTGGAATTCATACCGGAAGCCATCTTCAGGGTAGCGTCTGGGAAGGAACTACCCTCCTGTGGACGAAATGACAAGAATGCAACTGAGGCGACACCAGAGAAATTATGGCCTTATGATGTGCCAACAAGGTGAAGTGAAGGTCACCACAGGCCGCAATGCTTGTGTCAGGGAGAAACCGGAGGTAAGCAGCAAATAGAGTGACGGCAAAGACTGGACAACAACGAACTGCGATGAGCGTACCAAGTTTGATAGACGAAAACGGGACGAAACATACAAGAAGAACCCCATATTGTCATTCAGTTCGGCAGTATGCCACCGGTTGTGGCGAATCATTACTTGTTGTCCGAGAAATTCAAGGGGGACAACAGTGAAAGGGCTAGAAAAAACAAGATGTCTATGATGGTGATGAAACAGAATTTGCAGCACTCTCGATAACAGACAGAAGGCTTCAGACGAGGAAATGACTGACATAGAAGAAGAAATAGACATCAGGATTGAAGCACGAAGAAGGGGAATGTCACGGAATCGGCTTCTTAAAGAATTGTATGAGGCCGGAAACCCTGCAGTCAGAACATTAGTAGAAGACTTGGGACGATCCCCATACCTCGTCCTATACGGAACACCCAAAATAAAGCGGACCATTACCAAGGCAGAAAAGCAAAGATTGTTCATAAACAATGTCTCTCACAATGAGCCGGTCACTTTACCACCTTCTAGATGAGACATGGAGAGAGAACTGCCTCTGGCCAATGCTGGGAACAAACCAACGATAGAGGTAGGCCTATCAGGGAAAGTGATATTCCCAAAACCACCACCACAAATGACTAAACACATGCGGCCATTGTATGTAAAAGCAAAGGCCAACGGGATACCCATCGCCAAAGTGTTGATTGACAATGGAGCAGCCATCAATGCAATCCCTGTTAGGATGCTAGGGCGTTTAGTAAAGTCAGAAGACGACCTCATCCCTACAGAAGTGGTGCTTACAAGTTTCAATGGAGGCGCGACGACGGCCAAAAGGGTTGTCCCACTAGACTTGCAAGTGGGAAGTACTACGAAAACAGTAGTGTTCTTCGTTATAGATGGGCCAACCACATATAACATGCTCCTAGGACGAGATTGGATACACGGCAGCCGATGCATTCCTTCATCTCTTCATCAGTGCCTAGTTTTATGGAACCAGAGAGACGAAGTGGAAATAGTACACGCCGACAACAAGCCTTTCACTGCAGAGACAAATTCGGCCGAATACTTCATGTACGAAGGAAATTACGGGCCGACCAGAGTTCTGAATGAAGGGGAAAATTCGGCCATTGTGGCTCAAAATGAGGAGCCATACCCCGCAGGTCTGCTAAACGATTTGTTCGCGCAAACAAGGCCAACCACAGTGGTCTTTAGAAAGCCAGCGCACATTAATTCGAATGAAGACCAGACAAGTAAAGAACAAATCGTACTTCAACCATCAGGCCAATCTAATGGCCTATGTAACGGAACGAGAAAATGAGGCCGAAGCTGAAGCCGTAATTTCAGCCTTAAAGGATAAATTATTAGCACACCAGACAGAAGATAGAATAAGAGAGGGATGCGGGGTAGATTGTTTGATGGAAGGAAGTCACGAGAGCGAACAACCACTGGAAGAAGAAGAATACACTCTGAACGGACGGCATAAGGCGAGCGTCTCGAGGGGACAAGATGTATTGGATGAGGTCAATCTGGGGAGCGAGGATGATAGATGCATCACTTACATCAGCAAGGAACTAAAGGCCCAGGTACCCGAAAAATTGATCCATTTATTACAAAGATATAAAGATTATTTTGCTTTGGATTATAATGAAATACCTGGTTTAGATAGAACATTAGTAGAGCATAGGTTGCCAATCATGTCGAGCCATAAACCGCATAAACAATCTCCCCGGAGGTTTGCACCCAATGTCATGTCTGACATTAAGAGACATGTTGAATGCCTTTTGGAGGCGAAATTCATTAGAACGACCAGATACGTAGAATGGTTGTCAAATATCGTCTATGTCATGAAAAAGAATGGAAAGCTAAGAATATGCATAGACTTAAGGAATTTAAAGTTGGCAATACCAAAAGATCAATACCCTATGTCAACGGTGGATTCCCTAGTAGACTCCACAACATGGTATCAGGTGTACTCTTTATGGATGGGTATGCAGGTTATAATCATATCTACATCGCCGAAAGCGATATACATAAAATGGGTTTTAGGTGCCCAGGGTCTTTAGGATGTTATGAGTAGGTGGTGATGTTGTTCGGTCTAAAAAACGCTAAGGCTACTTACTAGCGAGCCATGAATCTAATTTTCCATGACATGATAGAATTCTATGTAGACGATATAGTGGCTAAGT